>CM031861.1:59921316-60057547 GCA_018697195.1 Certhia americana
TATTCTATTCTATTCTATTCTATTCTATTCTATTCTATTCTATTCTAATTTTCTCATGCCTGTCCATCCTTATGCAATTCCATGCAGCTGGGCTCTGCTGCAGGTAAATCCTGACTGCTGAATACCTCTACCAATTCTGACCTTGTCTGAAAAGGTTCAAACTGCACCCACCCAACATTAGAGCCTTGCCCAGGCTCTTCTCTGTGTCACAATACAGCAACAGCATCATCCCACTCAGCCCTACACTGCAACCTCCATGGCAGGGCAAGGTTTAAATCCCACTTCCCCACAGGAAAAGTGAAGCCCCCAGCTCAAAAGGATTCCAGCAACTGCTCAGATACTCCAGGTTTCCAACTCTCTTTGTGTGGTGTGAAGGGAAAATTCAGGATTTTTCGTTTTACACAACTCTGGGTTATCCTCTGCCTCTTCCACTTTCCCACTGTGTCTCCTCCTGGTATTAGGAAGGGAAATGTCTTAAGCAGAGGGGAATCAGAGGCTGCAGCTCTCTGGCAATCTGTTAAAGACAGGCACTCACATGGGTAATGCTTGCAAAGCCTCTGCTCCTCCTCTGGGTCACTTTACAAGGAGCAGCAACATAGCCAGGGACTTGTGAAAGGCAGAAAATTGGGCACCAGGAATAAATTCCCTGCCCTGCCACTTTCCACAGCCCCTTTGCCTCTGTGGAATATGCGCATACTGACACCAGACAACAACCTGCAACTCTCAACGAGAAGCAGTGTGACAAGGAAAGCTGCAAAGTAAACACTGAGGGTTTATATGGAAACACAACAGGAAGGAGTGCTATTCCCAGGAAGATATGCTTCTCCATCAGAAGCTGACAATTGGTTCAGAGCATGAAAGCATCCCAGCTTCAGCAGGACCAGCTCACAGCAGCACAGGGAGGAGCTGGCGAAGGTGGTGAGAAGCCCTGGCTTCCCACTCACACCACATACCCTTGGGAAAAAACTTGGAAAACAGTTTCTGGGGAGAGATCAGAGATGCAGTAAATTCCTGGCTTGATAAAGCAACCAATGTTGTTGCAACCACGCTCAGCTTTCAGGCCTTATAACGTTCACCACTGTTTGCAGAAGGAAGTTATTTCAGGGTGAAACCTGATCGGCTCCCAGGGCAGCAGCACAAAGGCTGGGAGAAGCGTCTCGCTGCTCTCCCTGGGATGCAGCTGCCAGGGAGCTGCCTGAACCACAGTGCTGGCACTACCTGCTGTCCCTCTCCTGCCCCTCTGTGTCACACAGGGCCTGCCTGTGTCGCTGACACTGAGCTGGATGGGATCAGGATGCTGAATGCAAGATAGAATGGAGTAGAATAGAATAGAATTTATTTTCTCCCAGTGTCCCATGGACTTTCACTCCCAGCATGACTTCCAAGTGTCTTTTCTCCTCCACCACACCAAAAGCTCAGCACAAGCAGTGAGGATTCCTCCTTGCAGGAGCTGATAGAGGTGGACAGAGATCCCACTGCAAAAGAGCTGCAGCTCACCAGCATTCCCTTCATCCTCAGCCTGGCCCTTCCTCTCTTTCAAGCAATTTTGACAGGAATTTAAAGCTACCTGCACCTTTAGGGGGTGTGGGAGGACACCTTGTTAGTGGAAGATGAGTGGCAAAGTCAGAGCTCTTCCAGCCCTGTTGTCCTCCTTGACATCAAGTTTGACATTTCCTCCTGCTCTGCATCCCAATGATTTTCTATTACACCAAACAAATTAGAATTGGGTTTAAAAAACCATCCCCTCACCCCCAACCAGCCCAACTATCACTAGTGCAAGGAATAAGGCAGTGAAGAACCATTTCCCTGTGACTCAGATCTGCCTCCAGGTGGGTGATATCCAGGAGTTCCCCTGGATTGCTGGGAAACTGGTGTTTCACTGGGATTCACTGCTAATGGGATTGGGAAGCTGCCTCCCTGCAGGTGCTCATCAACCGAAATTGTTCCTGCAGCAACTCATCCCTTCCAGCCATGAACCAAAAACCACCTACCCAAGGAGAAGGATGCAAACGTAGCAAAGGGACCTGGGTGGTTTGGGATTTGAGAGAGGAAAACAACATTCAAATGTTGGATAAAACAAAACAACATCTGAAAACACTGCTACTTTAATTTTGTTTGAGGCACTTTCTGGGTAAATCCATTGAATGAGAAGTACCCAAAGCCCCAGCAGCTGCTGCGTCCTGTGCAAAGTTTGTGTTCAAGGAGGTTTTTCTTCCCCCAGTTCTTAAAATAAAAGGTCTGTTTCTCCAGCCTGGCCAAACACTGCAGTGCAAACCCACTCCCAGCTCCCCCAGTGCCGGGGATTACTGGGTTACAGATCTGTGGCCTCACCATACAAACCCAGTTTCCTGGATACTTGCACCACAGCCTCTAAATTCTGTTGTGGTCTGGACTTCACGGGCTGCTGGTTTTAATATTTTCAGATGCTGGAAGCACGACAAGTTCCCTGCAAGTCCCAGCCATTTTCTTAACCTTTTTTTTTTGTTTGATTTTCCTTTTCCATGATGCTGTGGAAGAGACACAAGCCATGATGTGGCAGGACACAAAGATGGCTCTGGACACAGCTGGATCCTTCCATCCCTGACTCTCAGCAAACTGTTTCTAACAGATGATGGGGCTGCCTGAAACCACAGTTGCTTCCAATCTCTTTTCATGTAAAGACCAAGTGAAGGTACTTTTCATTACGTAGATATGTCTATTACCAATATAATTTATGGCTTGGCATTATTCAGGGAGATTAATGAAGCGTCCTTGCTTCTAAAGATAAAACATCTTTCCAAATCCTTCTGATACATGTCCTGCTTGCTCAGCATTCCTGCATTATTCATTGGTACCATCAGAGCACTTTTGCAGTGCCTTTCCCATAGCAGTGCCCTCCAAAGTAGGCTGCTCCAGGTGGGATGAGGAGACACAGACCCACCTCCTTTTCATCAACAGGGCAGTTTAACTCCTCTGGGATTATTCAGGTGAATGAGGCTGTGATTTCTCTTTGCTGTTACTCCCCAGAAGTCCTCCTAGCTCTTCACATTGGGGTTTATCTTCCAGCCTCCTCCTTAAAGGATCATTTAGGTTTCCAAAGATCCTTAAGATTCAATCCAGCCATTAACCCAGCACTGCCAAGGCCACCATTAAACCCTGTCCTCAAGTGTCACATCCACACATCTTTTAAATCCCTCCAGGGATGGGGACTCCACCACTATTCCAATGTCTGAGCTTTGCATCCCCTGATGCTGGGGACTCTCTGGGTATCTTGCCAGGCCAATTTCCCCAAAGTTCTCTGAGAAGCTGAGGCTGCTGACACAAGCAGCAGCATCTGATCAGCCAACGTGTGATGCTGAGTAAGGACGTGTTTGTCATTTCTTCCTGGCCTGTTTCACAAGCTTTGTGGCTACTGCCATGCCCCGGGCACCTTCACAGGACACGGGGTGAGGCCTTAAAGGGAAAGCAAAAAAACCCAAGCTCTGGGGAGGTGATTGCAGCTGGCTACAGGGATCAAAGCTGTGGGCAACAACTCCCATGAAACTTCAACATCGACAGGCACCAAGACCTCACCCAACAGCCAACAGGAAAGTCAACTCTGCTGCACATTTGAATCAGAGCCTCAATCCTGTAGACCTAAAACCAATTTAATTTTTTTGATAGTGCTGTGCCCTTTGAGCTGATGTGGGGAGACAGGACTCATCTGATTGACAACAATTTTAGGAATGTCCAAGCCAACCCCACCAGGTCAGTGCTCCCCTCTCAGTGCCCCCACACAGACCCCACCCTGATCACAGAGCTCTGGAGATCTGGAGCTGGGCAACACTGCCCTGCACTGCTCAAAACCAGACTTGGGTTCAACACTGGCCACACACACCACACCATGAGAAACCCACCACCAACCCCACTCCATCTCAGAGAATCACATCACCTGCACACTCAGAACTCAAGAAAACCTTCAGTGCTGGCAGAGGACAGGCTGGGAAGAAGGCAGCAAATACCTCAGTCACTGTATAAAAACACAGATCCTCAGCAACCAGCATTCAGGAACTTGCTTTTGATCTCAGGTTTTGCCTGTAGCATCTCCTTGATGAAACCTGTATTCAGTCAACAAATCCTAGTGCAGGGCATAAACTGGATAATCAAACATCTCAGCTTGCTGCTGAATTTCCCAAAATAAACAGCACTTTCACAGTATGAACCCAAACTTTGTTAATCCTCCCCAGCTATCACCATCTCAGCCATCTGAACACTGCTGACCTCCAGCAAAGTGTGTCACGGATCTTCACCATCCTCACTGCAAACACTGCAGCAAAACAAAACCTGTGCTTCAGCCCAGACCTCCCTGATGCTGTGCTGTCACACAGGAAAGCACAGAAAGTATTTCACTATGGGAGTGAAATTCAGAGCTCCCACAGAATTATTTCCAGTTCAGGCAGAGAAGTGCAGCTCCCTCACTCCCCCACCCACAGCCCCAGGTGTCCTGCAGAAACCACAGCTCCCAGGGACTTTCCCTTCTCCTGCAATGGCAGGTTGGCTTCCAGAAAGTGAGGGCTCAGGGCAAAGTGCTGGAAGGAGCGTTAGTTTTATAAATCAGGGGAAATTTGTTTGCAGTAAGGGCAACCAAGCACTGGACCAAGGGGGCAGGATGATCTTTTTCAGAGGACAAGTTTAAGAGCAGAGAAGATTGGACACAAATGTGTCCAAACAGGCCCAACACTACCAGTGCAAAAAGACAGAGAGGTCACCTCAATGCTCTTTTCAGGGGTTTACATAGGAGATATCTGCAATAACTTTATGAATAATATAAAGATAAAAACAATCATGCAGAAAATTCAAAGTTAACCAGTTCAAGGGATATCTTCATCACTTGTTCTTCTTGAGGGTCCTGCACACATCAGCTGATGCTGCCCGTACAAAGCCAGGGAGGGCTGTATCACAGAATCACAGAAAGGTTTGGACTGAAGGGATCTTAAAGATCATTTAATTCCCCTGCCATGGACAGGAACACCTTCCACTAGCACAGGCTGCTCCAAGCCCTGCCCAACCTTGAACATTTCCAGGGATGGGGCAGCCACACTGTGCCAGGGAATCTGTGAGGAGGGTTGCAACCTGGGCAACCTTCCACAGAAGAATTTCTCTTGCTCCTGACTGTGGGAAGCCATTCCCTCTTGTCCTGCCACTCCACTCCTTGTCCCCAGTCCCTCTCCAGCTCTCTTGGAGCCCCTTCAGGCGCTGGAAAGGGCTCCAAGGTCCCTCTGGAGCCTTCTTTTCTCCAAGCCAAACAATCCCTGAACATCTTCCAGTGGATCTTCTGTAAAGGTGAAGTCAAGCTCCACTCCACACAGAGATGCAGAGATCCTCCTTGGCTAAACTGCACTGTGACTCCAGCTCTGGCTCCAGCTCCCTATTGTTCAACAAAAACAGGATAATTCACACCTGGTGGGACACTTTCTCACCTCTGGCAGCTGAAGCCAGTTGGAAGTTTACAGTCAACAGACTTCTCCCTGTCCTTTGCAGTTCAGTGAAATTGTTTCAAAGATCCCTTGTCTAGAACAACACAGACAGCAATGTTTACTTAAAAACAAACAAGCAGGACAAAAAGTGCTTTTCCTGAGCTCCTCAAGGCACAAAGGTTTGACTGGAAGGTGCAGGGCTGGCAGGGAGGGGAATCTTGCTCAACAGCTACAGTAGGTGATACAACCCAGCATCTGAAAGGTTGGAAAAATAGCTTTAGAAAGCATTAGCTCCCACACTTTCATGTAATCAGATACAATCCTAGCCAACAAAATCCTGGGTTTAATAGCCAATCCAAGTTTTCCCTGGCTGGCAGACAAAATTTGCTTTCTGTTTTTTAACTCCAGCATAAGTCACTCTTGAGAAACAGATTTTGCCTGCGTCGTATTTTAAACAAGGCAATATGAATGCGATTTAGAGGAGTTAGAACTCAAAGGTTGGGGTGCTGTCTTTCCATTTCTTGTTCCTGAACAAATGTCCTACTCCTGTCTATCTGTCTGGCATGTAGGAAGCCTGTCTAAGGCAGCAGTGTGTGACCCCCCCCACCAGTAATCTGAGAATGATTTTCCATAACTCTGAGCAGATTTATTCTAGTTTATAGCCACTGTATTGACATGATCATTGTATCTCACTGCCCTGGCCCTGAACATCTCCATGTGTGCACAGGTAGGAGAGCAGCTACAGGTAAGACCCTACATGGGAAAAAAAAAAAAAAAAAAAGTGTCCATCCCAGTGATTTCATTATTCAATAAGAGAGAAAACAGAATATACATATATACATACATTTATACACACACACACATAAAATATTTTAGAATGTTACCCTTTTTGATAATTGGGCTATTCAAATTTGGGTACCTATATTCTTTCTGAACTGGGAAAGTTGCACAGTTTAGATTCCTCTCAACAGCTGAAGGACCTGTTTTCCAGTTCTCTAAGCCCACATATACACAGGAAATAGTTGACAACTTGTGACCTAAAGGTGAGTGTTTTACAGCACGTTGGTTGCCTAAGGCAGCAGTTGGACTTGAAGGTCTTAAAGGTTTTTCCAACCTAAACTATGAATCTACAGGTATTTCTTTGAATAAATACACTGGCTTTGCAAGAAAAGATTGTTCTGAAGATCAAGAGCATAGGCATTGCACTGTATGGCTACACGAAATTACTGCAGGATGCATTATTACAAATGGGATTTTTCTGTCTTCACAGGCCAATTAAAAACCCAACAGCTTGCTAAGAGGCCTTTAAGGTTTTACTTTTTTTAAGTTTCTTTAAACCAGCCATCCGTGAGCAGGAACAGGAACCTGTCAGTGAAGCCCACACCCCTGTGCCCAGTTGGGCAGGAGGCACAGCAGCACATCAGATACAGCAAACACATGACCAGGGCTCTAAAAATACACCTTGGTATCACTGCAGGCCAGGAATAGTCCAGGAAGGGGGGGATGGATGGAGCCATCCTGACAGGATTTTCTTTGTTTTATCTCTTCACACCTCCCGAAGGCTGCAGCTTTGAAAGATTAACCCTGTGAGAGGAGTCTGCTTGGCTCCAACCATCACCCACACGGGGCAATCCGTAAGGAATGGCAATCCCTAGGAATGACTGTGGTGCCAGCAGCACCAGGTGAGCCTGCTGCTTCCAGGACCAGCACTGGGAGAGGCTCCTTGGGCACCACTGCCATGTGGATGTGGCACTTGGGGGACAAGATTTAGTGGTGGCCTTGGCAGTGCTGAGGGAATGGTTGGACTTGATAACCTTGGAGGGTTTTTCCAACCTAAATAATTCTGTGATTTTATGATTCCTGTGACACCTTTTACTCTTGAGTGTCCTCCCAGGCTGAAAGGATCAAAATCCCTACTGAAAGCCCAGCTATTGATCTGCTGGGGAAAAGAGTGTGACCTGTCTGGAACACACACAGATGAGTTCAGAGCGCCAGGAAAGGTCCCTCCAGGTGCTGCATAAAGGGAACTTCATAGGGAAGAAGGAAAGAGAGATCACAGCCACTGCCAGGTAACCCTAAGGCCTGCCACGAGGTTGGAACATCCCATTTTCTCCCTAAAAAGGGACTGGTATTTTCAGAATGTGCATTCTGAGACAAGGCTGGGGCCCAGGGAAGAAACATGGCAGGTCTGGGGAGAGACAGAGACATGAAGAATAAACCCACCAAAATCCCCCACTATGAGACAATTCACAGATTCATCATTGTGAGGCTCAGGAGGGACTGGACTGTGGTTATTTTCTCCAACTGACTGAATTAGAAGAGGAAAGGGAATTTTACATTTGGGGAGCCCTGCACCTGGGCCAGCAATATCTCCATTTGGGACCCTGTGGGAAGCTGACATTTCCAAATTAAACCAAACCCCATGCAGAGTCCACCTGAGTCCCTCATCAGCTGCTGCAAGGGTTAATCACGCCACAAGCTAAAAACCCAAACCCCATCTCCAGCCGGAACATCTCCAGCATCCATTTCCAACCCTCTGAGTTTCCAAAACCAGCTACCACCCTCCTCTGAGCGTGCCCACGTTGGTATTTATAAATGGATGGATCAACTCCTGGTGTCCTCCTGGATAAACTGAATGACTGAGTTTCCTTAATCATTCCCCTGAACACAGGCTGCCACAAGCACTTCTCCCAGAGCTCTACTTGCTGACAGGGACTAACACAGATTTATCCCCCAGGCAACACATCTTTTATTCACTGTGTTATCCCTGTCCAAAGAGACCTGGACTTCCCACATCTTTGGTAAAGGCCACATCTTACATTTTCCTCCAAGGAACTGCAGCTTAATATGCAAACCAGATCAATCAACTTTCCATTCAAATTCACCAGCATTTAAATGAGGGTGAGTTGCTGCTGTGCACAGCAGGGCTCAGACTCACAGGTCTAAGGGTAAAGGGAGGAATTATGATAAACAACACCCATCGTATTGATCACAAACCCCGCAGGTCTGTCACTCTCCAGATTATTGTCTCCAGCAGCTGGTCCTCTCCTGAACTGCAGCCACATCTTTCCTAAGCCTGGGTTTGCTGCAGGGGGATTTATTACAAGATGTGGAAGGAAAAGCACTCCCATCCTTCCCTGCTGAGGGCATGAAGATTAACAGAACCATTTAGGTTGGAAAAGCCCTCTAAGATTGAGGGCAGCCATTTCTCCAGAATTGCCAAGCCCACCACTAACCCAATGTGCCCAGGTGTCACATCCACACAGCTTTTAAATCCATTCAGGGACAGGGACTCCACCAATGCCTTGGGCACCTCATTCAAATGCTTGCCAAAAAAAAAAGATGCTCACAGAGAAATTCACAAAGAGAGGTGAAAACCTTGCTCCCACCTCCACACCCACATGGCAAATTCAGTTTATCTCCTCTCCTTTGATGGAGGGTTTTGCATAGCCCCTCATGGCCTCCACAAGCACCCCTACATCTCCTCCCCATCCCAGGCTCCCTGTTTTTCCAGCCCACTGGGTGGGTGAGGGAGATGGAGCCCTTCTGGCTCCTCATCTGCCAAGGCACAGTTGTGCCCCTGGGTGCTAGCAAGGGATGGATGCAGCACAGCACCAGAACGGTTCAGGGCATGTCCTGCCAGCACAGGAAATTAGGGAGAAGCCCAAAGTAGCAGCTACAACCAGGCTGTGCAGGGACTTGCTTTGTATCTGTTTGTCCAGGTGAAGAACTGAACGCCGCCATCCACAGGCGAGCGAGGAGACGGGGATGAGACAGGGCTGGGCTCCTTATCCCCCCCCTCCTTCTTCTTCAAGGGCTGCAAAGTGCCTGAAAATAGAACATTTTGTAATGGCAAAAAAGAGTAAAAGAAGCAGAACTGGGTCAATCAGCAAACGGGCTGATTTAAGAGAGAAATCGCAGCGTTCGTAATGGGCTAAAAACGGCGCTGATGCGTTGCTGAGAAAGAATATAATTAAGAGGCTTTTTAAAGCGGCGCTTCCCCACCCCGGCCACAGAAATCACAGCTCACACTACCAGTATTGCTTCCACCTCATGGAGCAGGAATGCGCTGGCGTGCCGCAAGCTGGCCCAAGAATGTGGAGTTTCCGTGGGCCGGGAGAAGATCCCGAACGGCAGCGGTTCCCGGCATTCCTTCGTGGGTACATCACTGCGATCCAGTTATACAGCACAGCTACGGAAATCGGGCTGGGGGAGATCTGACGTCTTCATTCTTTTGGTATTTAAGGAAGGGGGGGCTGGGAGAGCTTGGGGTAGCTCAGTGGGTAAGTGAATGAAATCAAGGTTAAATAAGTGGGTGGGTGATGGGGTATCTCTCATTGGAGGGACTTACAATGAGTACTTCTATAAGGAACACACTTTTCAACAGCTTTCATTCAAGAATGAGCTTCTTGGAATAATACCCTGCCCTAATTAGGTACAGATGGCCCAATTCAAACAGGCAGCAGGCATGGAACTGCCAAGGGGAGATCTGTGGCCCTGCACTACCCAAAGGGTCATGACAGCAAACTCTGCCTTCCCTTTGGACACCAAACCCAAACCCATGCCTTAAAGCAGAACGGGACTTTCCTGGATTCTCTCAGGGCTGTACAACAGAGTCACAGAATTATTCAGGTTGGAAAAGACCTTTAAGATCATCAGTTCCAACCCCAAATATGACCCGGTGCTGTGCCCCTCAAAGTTTGCTGGAGTCAAAGGGAGATGAGCTGGACTAAGATCCTGTAGCTCTGGAAACCCAAACAGCTAGGGTGAAGCCACTGCTCCATGTCCAAGGACACCGTCAGGCTTTGGGAGCATCTCTGGGGACATCCCCACCCACTCTGCCCTGCCAGAGAGGAGCAAAGTGGATGAGTCAGTCCTAGAGAGTTCATTCCTTTGACTTCTGCTCCTTGCTCTAATTAATCTTTGGGGCAATGAGATAAGCTGCCCTTCCTTTAATCTTGCCCAAGGCAAACTGCATGTGGTACCATCCACCTTGGGGTGGTCACCCAGAGCTGGTGCTCTCCCCTTCCCCACAGGAACCTCCTTCCCCATCCCACAGTGACAACCCTTTTCCTCACCATCTGTCCCAAACACAAAATCACTCATGGATCAAGGAAAGCTCCACATCAGCTGGAAGGTCAGAGGAAAAGCCAGAAAAAGAGAATCAGGGGGAACTGCTCCTGTTGGGAATTACCCCAGTTTGAGCTATTCCACCTCCCTCTACGTATCCAACAAGGAGCTGGAGCATCGGGAGTGCCAAGCCCCAGCAGTTCCCCGCTGGAAAATTTTGGCTGGTGCCTCCCCCTCCCTCCACACAAACCCTTGCTCTCCCTCTCTCACAGGCACGCACAGGGAAAGGGAGGGAGAGCAGAGCAAAAACCACAAGCAAATGTTCTGGTGCAGTATTTCCCCTCATCAGACCGTCGCACTCGAGATTCAAATCGTGTTTAAGGAATTTAAAAAAAAAAAAAAAAAATAAAAAAAAATCCCTTCCCCAGTGCTGGAGGCAGCTCCAGTGGGACACGCTGCTCTGGCTCACCAGTGCAAACAACACAGATCTCTCCACAAGAGCTTAAACAAACTGGAAAATAATTAAACATTACTGAGAAATTTAGGGTTTTTTTTTTTTTATATGGAAAAAATAATCGCAGCAGACGATATACGCTGGGAAACCTCCAAGAGTTTGACCTTTAACTGAGCAGCTAGGACAGTCAGACAAGTATGCCTGAGGACTGCATATACATGCAAAGGAGCTCCAGAAAAAATGTTTTGTTCTTCATTTGCCTGTTAGGGGATGCTTAAGTCAGTGTTACACATGACATTACCCAACCCTACACTGCACTCTGGGAGATTTTATTTCACGTGGACTCTCAGCTGAATAGGAGGAATGAGCCCTCTCTCCTGATTTTAAAAGGAAAAAAAAAAAGGAAAATGAAGGCTTAGATTCCTCATTACTCCAAGGAGTCTTTACATTGCTCTGACAATGAAAAAGAGTGTGGGGAAATGTGCAGAAGAAACCCATTCATCTTCTGAGAGTCCTTCAGTCAGCCAAAATAAGATGTTTCAGATTAAACACAAAAATCCTCATAGCAAAGAAATAACCAAACCTGTTTTGCTACGGAATAATGCAGGGGACTCAAAGCTTATCTCTGGAAAACTGGGATCAGAGGTAACCAACCTGATGTGACTGTTTCCATCCTGCCTCCCCTACAGTGGCTGGAGCTGCATGATGTTTCCAGCACTTTGGAAAAATAGTTTCAGGTTCTGCTGCCTCTATCTTGGCACCAAAACCAAGTTTCCATTAGTGAAAGGCTGAGGGATGATTTCACTTCAGAGCTGAAATGGGGAAACCAGCAAAATGAGTAAGATGCTGCTAAACATACGCCAGGGTCTTTGTCATAAGCCTGTGCTGAAAAATGGGGGTTTATCCACTTTTTTGGGGGTATAAAATACCCAAAACACAAATGGCAGATGCTTTTAAAGAGGATTTCTGGGCTGTGTGCCAGCTAATGCACCTCCATCAGGGATCATAAGGGACGGTGTGACACAGAACGGAGGAGACACCCCCAGGAGGGTACAGGGGTGCCCCAGGATAGGCAGAGGTATGGGGAGCAAAGGACCCAGCCCAGGAAAACACCCTGGGATCCGAGAGGGTCTCCCCAGGCAGCAAAGGTGCAGGAATGCAGCAGGCAGGGAAGCTGACCTCCAGCTTGCTGCCAACAAACGCCGAGGTTATTCACGTCCATAGAAATAATTCTTCTATAAATAACACGGCCGCTCTGACTTCCTGAGCAAAACCCTTCTCCTCTGGAGCTCCTGGAGCTGGAAGGAAATGGCATCAGCTTGGGAGCTCATGGCAGGAGATGGAACTCCACAAAATCCATGTGAGGGGTTCCCATCCCCTCTGTGTCACACGTGCCAGCTCGGGCACGTGTGACACACACACCAACTGCCACGCAGAGCACCTCACAGACAAAATAACTCGTCTTCCTTCTTTCCTGACCCCCTCCTTCTTTTTATGCCACAACAAGGTCTGAAGCTAAGCCCTCAAGTGACAGCTCCTGACGTACATTAAAGATGCATCTTTTAGGCACCACTTCTTTGGCCGAGCACAGCAAAGGCACCTTGGAGTCAAAAATCATCGAGAAACATCCTCGGCGAGCAGCCAGGACATGCTGCCAGCATTCCCAAGCAGGAAGGATGCAACAGGGACTCAGGCCAGGCACACAACAGAGGGTGGGAAAGGTGCAGGTCCTTTTCCTGGGTCCACTTGTTTTTGGAGCATCTTGGTTCATCTTGCTGCTGGGCTGCCTAAAGGAGCCACGAGCCTCCCACTGCCGTGGGTGTGAAAACAGCACTGGGTGCACCTGAGCCCTGCCCCGGGGGAATTGCTTCCAAAAACCTCCTGCTTCCAGAGCCAGAGCCATCTGTCTAGACTGAGGACATTCCTCACCTCTCTATCAGCCCAGTGCCTGGTATGAGCTGTGTCTTCACTTGTCAAGGGCAGGATCCATGGTGAAATCCCCCAGGGCAGAATCCTAATCCTCCCAGGAAAGTCAACAACGCCTCAAGAGGTGTTTTGGCACCTGAATTCCTTGGACTAAGAAGGATTCAGTAGAACTGCTCAGGCATCTCCTGCAGCCCCAGGCAGCACCTGGCAAGACACCTTGGACACCAGGGAGAGCCAAAGCCTGTCCAGGTGCCCAAGAGGACCCTTGCTAAGGTAGAAACATCCATGGAAGTGCTTAAGGCTAGGCTGGATGGGGCTTTGACTGAAAACTATCCCTTTCCATGGCAGCACGTGGGATGAGATGGTTTTTAGGGTCCCTTCCAACCCAAATCAGTCTGTGATTTCATGAAACCAAGCCCACAAGAGCAAAGGATGGATCCTGCATTGCTGCCCCAGCCTTGAGGCGCTATCTCAGCTGGAGATGTCAGGAAAAGTGAGACATGGCATCTCCAGACATCCAGAGCTTCAGAGAAAACCACACAAGATTTTCTCTAAGAGGTCTGACCTGTATCCTCTTCTCTGCAGCCAGGAGAAAACCAGTCCAGGTGATATTTCAAAGCAGAATGGTAAAATCATGTTCTTTATCCTTCTGCTTTTGAGGAAAACCAGACATCTCAGACACACAAAGGCCTGAGTGCTTCCTCCCCTGTGCAGCTATTCTGTAACTACAACTGCCCGCTGGCTCCCAAACCTTTCAGCACTTGAGTCCCACTAACTTGCAATAGGTTGCAGACATGAAGTTATTTAAAGCACTTTTAAAATATTAATTGACATTTGCCTTACAGAGGGGAAAAAAAAGGGGAAGAGACAGAGATAGGAACCCCAGGGATCCAGACGATCCAATTTCAGGCACCTAATTAAAACTAAATTTCAATTAATTTCCAATTACTTTAGTTTAAACTTATTTTGTATTTATAATTTTTTTTTTTTTTTTTTGCTAGTTGCCTAAAAATGAATCTGTCCCTTTGGTTGCTTTCCAATTAAATATCATCTTGACACTCAAATTAATGCTTTTATTTGGTAACTCCGAGGTTATTCAAAAATCCCTACACATTTGATTCAAGGACTTCAGGAGAACTTGACAGACATTCCTCACCTCCCTTTTTCACTACGGTAGGAATGATGAATCATTATATTTACTACAGGCTCATTCTCTGCAGCAACGTGTTAAAACTTTGCTCAAGTGGAAACCCAAGAGTGGAATGACAAGGTGGCTTCAGCACTGCGGAATATTTATGGAGAAAACAACAGGATCAGAACTTATTTTGCTCACATTGTGCTTTTTGATTTTTTCTTTTATTATTATTTCTTTTCTCTTAGTCTCAACAGTTTAGAAGCAACAGATTTTTCCTCAGCCTGGGGTCCCCGTCCTTGTCTTAGCCCTGATGCCTTTCTCTGCTTTTAAGGGACCAGCCATGGAACAGAACAGGTTAATTCAACCCAAAAGGAGGAAAACTTAGCCCTTCAATAACCCCTTTACAGGTATTTTGCTATAAACTCCCCTCCACGCACCCCAGAAGCTTGACTTGAACACTTTGCTTGGCAGCAAACAAGCAGCACTTGAATATTTAATAAGAAGCACAGCAACTCATCGTGGTATGTTTTTATACTAACACAGGTTATTGTCATGTGAAGTCTCATTTTCATTCTTTTCTTACAAAAAAAAAAAACCCAAACAAAAAAACTTAAACCAATACGGATTTCCTAATTTTTATTTATTTAATCTGCCCTATTCTGTATTTACATTCTACATTTTGCCTGAGTTTCCCAGCATCATGCAAAGGCTTTGAGCTGCTGCAGAGAAACCGGATGGCTGATGCTGTGATAAATACCTGTAGGCTCTCTGCCACCACTAATGAGAGAAAATATGTATAGAAGTAGGAGAAAAAAAAAGCTCTCCAAAAGTTGGAGTTACAGTGCTTGTCTCTGGAAGGATTCCCACTCATTTTTGGAAGCATGCATGCCGGGGGGAAAAAAAAGAACCCAACAAAACCTGTGGGCGTCTGAAGCCACCTCAGCTTTGAGAGACTGAAGATCTGGTTTAAAATTGGCAAAAACATCCTTCTGCAGAAAGACAAATTGCAGACAGGCGCGATTCAGTGCTGCCTGGGAGAAAACCTGGACCAGGAATATTTGCAGGGAAACTAAGAGAGAGAGAGAGGGGGCAAGAAATGGCCCAGAATGCTCTGCACCAGATTCCTTCCACTTTGCAATTGGAAATACTCTTTTTTTTTTTTTTCCCCTCCATTAAGACATCACCGACACATCACGCATTTCTTCTCTGCCTCTTTTACCACCCTCCACAAAATAAAAAAAACCCAACAGAGCACTGGTTTACATCCGAGCTGCTTCTGTTGAGAACAGGGAGTTCCTGGTCACTTCAAGATCTGACGTTCATCCCTGCACTTACTGCTTGAGTGGAGCCACTCCGGGGTCACGGTGACAGATGCAGTTGTAGGAAAAAAAAAAAAAAAATCTAATAAACAATGCAGCAAAGTGACTCCTTCGTGCCAGTCCATTCCACATTCCCCCTGGGCTGAGCTCCGTGCTGCTGCACCAGGCTGGAACCCAGGGCTCCTGCTGGAGCTGAGCCAGGCTCGCAGGGAGCTGCAGGAGCCGTGGCACAGCATCAGTGCTTTACCCAGGAGCACACAGAGGGGGACTCGAGGCTGCTGACAGCCAATAAAACACCCACGCTGAGCCCAAAACAGGCACACCAGGAGCACCGACCTCGGGGGAATGGTGTCTGCACACCCTCTGTGTGCACAGCTGAGTGACACTATCAGCTCCAGAATCACTTATGCATAGTTTGGAGTTGCTTGTACCTTCAGTACAAGAAGCTGAAAGATTCCTGGCACCAGCACACACCACAAAGGACTGAAATCCTACATTTCTTACCCCCCAAGGGCTTTTCAAACTAAGGGACACCTTGACAGCTCTGTGGCAGCTAGAACCAGGCTCCTGCTCCCTCTCCCTTAGGGACAGCCAGTTCTCCCCCATCAGCACAGTGACCACTCTGCTCTAAGTGGTCACAAAAGGCAAGAAAACACAACCATCCCATGCAGCAAAAACGGGTCTAAAATCTAATGGAACAGTCAAGAAGTTACCACTCCCTTCAGATCATTAATGCACAGCCTGAGAAATAATGTCAGCAAAACTGCAAAGCAAATGCAGGTTTTTGTTTTTAAGCTGTGCAAGCAGCAGTTCTAAAAAAAAAATTAAAAAAAAATCAGCTTTTCTCCAGTTTTGTTTTCCTCTTGAAATCTGTCAGTTTGAATCATTTCTCCGGATCAGGAAAGTGCTTTATGATCCTCCATCCCCAAACCCAACAGCTTTGCTCGTAACGCCTTTAGAAAGGAAGGGAAAAAAAAAAAATCTTTCTGTTCTTTTCTCCATCCTCAAAGAGGCTGGTTGGATTCCTGATGCTCCAGCATATTTCTGTCTTTTACCACACTTCAAGGCTATTTTTTCCCTGCCAAAATATGCAAGGAAAAGCAACACAAGCCCTGCAGCTTTGGGGGAAGGGCCAGCCCTGCAGCTCTTATTATCTTTGGATGGGAAAAGGGAGACAGACAGAGACACTGTTGATGCCTCGGATATTTCTAGATCCTACCACTGTCCTACCAAGAAAGTCTGAAACATAAAATACCATTGCAAACATGGGCCATTAAAAAAAAAATGCTCTTGGAGTCTAATTTGCTTATTATCAGCATCTGGAGTCTCTTGGATGTAACCACGATTTGAAGATTGAAAGATTTGAAACGTGAAGATTGTGCTGGTTACACAGCTCATGGGCTGCTCTACACAATTTAAACCAGCACCAAACCTTCACCTGGGGGTTCACATCTTCCTAAACACATCTCTGGTGTCAAACATTTCATGGACTTCAACATTTCCTTGTGCTTGGGATGTGACCTGACATCCAGCTGTGCCAGGGCAAGACTTGAGGTTTGTGTTCCTCTCTCACAGTTCACAGTTTGGCCCACAATTTGGTGACTGAGCAGGTAAAAGTTTGGAGTTGTCCAGTTCACAACTGTGTGACGGTTTGACAATAAGCTCAGAACTCTTTATTTTGTGGGATCAGTCCCATCCCCACCCTGCCTCAGCCCTGACCAACAAAGGCAGAATTGCCAAGTGCATCAACCCAAAGCACCATGGCCGTGATGATCCATCATCCCTAAATCCAGGGTTCAGCACTGTGGACGCTCTCCTCCAAGGATACATTTAAATTGGAGGGTGATATTAATTGCTTTGCTGAAAAGTCACATAGAGAGCAAGCACAGCTTCAAAGACTTATTTAATTCCCCCAAACAAGACACAAAGTCCTTAAGTCTGTTTTCCATTAGTAAAGGAGTAGCCTAAAGAGATTCCCATTGTTCTCCTGCTGCTGGGGTCAGTTTCCCAAACTTACATCTCAGCATCTTGGGTCTGGATGGAACCCAAGGAAGTCCCCAAAAATGCTGGGCTTTTGGAAAATGAGAGTTTATAAAGCATCAGTTTTAGGTCTTGTTACTGAGAGGATTTCCCACATGTACCCTTGCAATGATCCCAGCACAAATTCCCTATCAGGCTGAGGATGTGGCATCCTGTAGGTTGTAGGTTAAGGGATAGAGCAACCACATGGGAATGGCAGGAGTTGGACAAGGCACACACAGACTATCTACAGCTCCCCAATTTCAGCACCCAGTGTCCCAGAGACTCGGGAGACAGAGCAGGTAAACAGAATCAGAGAATCCCAGAATGGTGTGGAAGGGACCTGATGGTTTCTCATTCCCACCCCCTGCCACAGGTAGGGACACCTTCTACCATCCCAGATTGCTCCAAGCCCTGTCCGATCTGGCTTTGATACTTTCAGGGATCCAGGGACAGCCACAGCTTCTCTGGGCACCCTGTGCCAGGGCCTGACCACCTTCCCAGCCAGGAATTCCTTCCAAATATCCCATCTAACCCTGTCCTCTGTCAGAGGGAAGCCATTGCCCCTTGTCCTGTCACTGAGGACCTTTTCCAAAGTCCTTCTCCAGCTCTTCTGAAGCACCTTTAGGCACTGGAAGGGGCTGCAAGGTCTCCAAGTCTTCTCTTCTCCAGTCCTAATTCTCTGTCTTTCCTAACAGGAGATGTGCTTCAGCCTTTTATCAACTTTTAGGCCCTAAAATAACACCAGCTCCATACTGCTCACATCCCTGGGGCATCCCCAGCCATCAGCCCCATCCACTACAACCAAAGGAAAGCTGTCAGGCTTCCATCCACAGCTCCATAAAACAACGGGCATCTGTTCACTGACTCCCCACACAAACCCAGACTTTACAGAGTTTATCCAAAGCAATTCTTTCCAGCTCAGGAAAACCGAGGCTCCCTGGCTGAGGAACAGGCCCTGCTGTTCTTGTGCACGTCGGCTGCCCTGCAAACTGCCCTGAGCAGCTGTGCAGATGGCAAAAAATGCTCTTTTTTCTCATCCTTTTAAGCAGCACCTCACTGAGATGGTCCCACGAGAGGAATCTGGCTCAGCTCTGGAGACCACGCTTGGGTCCGACAGGAACAGGACTTGCTGTGCTGATGGTCTGGGAAATCCCTCCCACCCCTTCACAGATGTTCCTCCAAACACTTCTGCTGATTGAAACAACACCTCTGTGTTCAGATGAACATATGGCTGCGTCTGCACCAGCACTGCTTTAACTGTTCCTGCAAGGTGCTTTAAGGACAGGCTGGACCACAAAAGGATCATTACAATCATTTTCATGAAAAAAATAGGCTCTAGGGTTTATTT
This sequence comes from Certhia americana, assembly GCA_018697195.1. Classification (NCBI taxonomy): domain Eukaryota; kingdom Metazoa; phylum Chordata; class Aves; order Passeriformes; family Certhiidae; genus Certhia; species Certhia americana. The sequence continues at coordinate 59,940,026 of CM031861.1, forward strand.
TTCCCCCTGCAGACCCTGACCATCCCTGCAGTGTCTGGGTATGAGCCTTGGAGCTGTGGTCCAGGTGCCTGGCTTGAGGACACAAGCTGTCCCCTGCTTCCCTGGGTATCCAGCTGGAAAAGGTCCAGAGAGCTCTAATTAAGCAAACTGCTCGTTTACCTTTACAGAGCAGCTTTTCCCAAGGGCTCCACTGGAGATAAGGGAGAGATGCTGTGCCCTGTGAGGACAGATGGATGCAGAGCTGTCAGCTCACACAGGTGCCAGTGTAAAACAGCCCCTCCAATGGTTTTATGGCCAAGAGGACAAAAAGGAGAGTTGAGAACACAGAAGTTCACTGAGACAAGAGCAGCTTTACCAATCCCACAACCACACAAGGAAAGGGCTTGCCCAAAGGATGCTCCAGCATTCCAGGCTCACTACAGACCACTTCTTTCCTCAAGGGCATCCAGGTCTTGTTATACATAATCCCAGTATTAAAGTAAATATAAAGTATTTTCCAGACTAAAAACATACGCTCTTCTCAAAATAAGGTTTTACCATAGGATAGTAAAAAACAAGAACTAGGAAAACGACCCTCCAGGTGAAACAGGAGCAGGGAGCCCAAGAAAGACTCTCTTCCAGAGGTAAACAATCCAGCTACAGAGCCACAAACAGTTTAAGGCAACAGGATAGAACCTGGGTAACAGGGAACACGTGGGCCAGAGAAAAGGGGGGCTTATGGTTAGAAATAAATTTAAAAAAGGAAAAGGCATGAAAGTGAGACCGAAAAAGAAACCCCACCAGGAGTGATGCAGAGCTGCCTTTCAGTGCTCCAGCCCTTGTGTTTTCTGGCCTTATTTGTGAAACACAAATAATCTAGCCTTCTCTGTAAGCAGCCAGATCCGGTGGAATTACACGTCTGAAAACTCTCGGTAAACAGAGGGAAAGCTGTGGAAACACAGCTTAAGGCAATGTGCATTAACAAGGGGGCCTTTATCACTCAACCTGGCACAGGGAAGCTGCTGGCCTGGCTGGAGGCTGTGGAACTGGTGTGTTCCATGGGCTGCAGGCCATGCTCTGACTGGGGATACCCCCAGCTCCATCCACTGATTCTCCCTCCTCGTGATGCAGATGGGATCCACTGGAAAACAAGCAGGAGAAGGGATGCTGCTATCCATCACTGTCTCTTTGTGGGGTGAGAAAAGGGATGGTGAGAGCAAAACATGTGGGAACCACCCTCCCCCTCAGCGCCGAGCATCTGCCTTCAGCTCTGGATAAAATCCCTGCAATGCTGCTGACATGCACCAGGTTAGGCATGGGAAAGAGGATTTCCAGCACATCACCCACTGGAAAGAGCAGCAGGCAAGAGCTGACCCCATTTCAGGGAGTTGATGGAAAATGCTGAAATCAAATCCAGCTCACCCAGAAAGCAGGAGCTCAGCTACGGGAATGAGGGAGAGCAATTGTCTGGCCAGACCAGAGGATCAGCATGCTCCCTTCTGGCTGGAGGATCTAAGGATATGAAAGTATTTTCCAGACTTAAAACATACGCATTTATTGTCAAAGATCTCCTGTTAAGGAGAGCCCTGCTCCTGCAGGAATAAATTCCCATCTCTGTTGAAAAGCTGTTCCAAGCCTTTTGCAAGGAAACCTCAGGGCAGAGGGGTCTGCAGAGCATTTCTCCCTTTACCCACATCTGCAAGGGTGAGGCAAATGCTCCTCGCATGCAGGATGAACAGGGGGCCTCACATTTTATGGCTAAGATGGCCATGTACAACCCCCAAGCAGAAATCCCCACTCCCTTCTCTCCCTCCTTTACTCACATGAAAGGTGGCAAAGCCACTGCAGCCTCCTGCTTCCCCTGTGTGCTCAAAATAAATTATTATACTCAAGTCCAAATAAGTTACTGTACTCAGCTCAGACACCTCAGCTCTTGTTTCCAAGCTATTCCTGACCAAAAAGAAAATAACTCACAAAAATTCAGGTGGAGCTTTATTTATTTTTTTTCCTAACCAAAGGAACTTTCCTTCTACTTAAACCTGCCTGATGACAGGAGGGGAGTTAGGACTCCTGATGAAGAGCTTCAATCCTCTGTGACAGTCAGATAAGGAAAAATAAAACAGTCTTCCAAATGCATTTCCTGAGCAGGGGCCTGTAATGCTTCACTTCAGAATCCCAGGATGGTTTGGATTGGAAGGGACCTTAATGATCATCTCATTCCACCCCCTGCCATGGGCAGAGACACCTTCCACTCTCCCAGGTTTCTCCAAGCCCCATACAACCTGGCCTTGGACACTTCCAGGGATCCAGGGGCAGCCACAGCTTCTCTGGACAACCTGCACCAGGGCCTCTTCACCCTCTGAGCAAAGAATTTCTTCCTAATATCTCCCTGAAACCTTCCCTGTCAGTTTAAAACAATTGGACCATTTAGTCCATGAGGAGGACTCTGATACAGAAGGATGGGAAAGACAAGGCTTTGCTTTGAAAGCTGGAGAATGAATATTCTTCCTACATTTACACTTCCAGCTGTACAGGTTCCTTTTAAAGCCACACTGAAAGAAACCTGCATGTAGAAATGTGCTGATGAAAAGGCACCATCCAAGTGCTGTGCAGCACCGTGCCCACACCACACTTTGTGCTTACTGCAGCATTTTCCATCCAAAGACCTCAGTGTGCATCCATTCATCTTCCCAGTTCCTCTTAGATAGGGGGGAGTGGACCAAGAAACAAACCTGGGCTAAAAATGAAACCAACCCACTGGGACTGCCTTCAGCACAGACCCTACATATTTTTTAATTTCTTTCCTCCAGACCTGCAGAGAAGTGTGTTTGCATTAGGGAGCACACAAAAGGTCAAGCATCAAGTCAGATGCTGATGCTCTGACTTCAACCTGTGCCTGCCCAGGCAGGAGCTGTGTGCTTGTGTACTGTCCCAGTCCATGCCAATGTGATTCTTTGAGCCCAGAAAAGCAGGTTTTATCACCTGAATGCAAGAACAGGACAAGGTCAGATATCTGGGATGCAGGGATGTGGGTCACAGACCTTGAGACCCTGCAAGAGCCACTCTCACCACTTTTTCTGTCCCCCCAGCATCTGAATATCTCCCCTCAGGTCCTGCCATTCCTGGTGACTTGACTCAGAAGCAGGAGCAGGGGTGTCACAGGTGAGGTGGAAATACACAGGGCAGCAGATCCAGTGGGAGGAGGAGCAAGAGGAGCAGCTCCAGTCACTGCAGGTGTCCCATCCCATTCCTGCCCCATGGCACAGCCACTTATGCTGTGCCTGAAGGAGCCAGCTCCTAAATTGAAAACAGCCAGGGAGCAGCTTTGAAACAACAGCCAAGCCTCTGGGATATGTGTGTGCCAGAGGAGAAAGGGAACACATCCCTGCTCTTTCCTTCAGCTTCTCTCAGTCCTGGATGTGGGGAGCAGCTCTGGCACCCACCAGACAGTGCCCACATTCCCACTTGCCTGCTGAAACCAGCACAGCAGCAGCTCTAAGAGGTCTGGATTAGGGGCATCAGTTCCTAGTCTGGGATACAAGGGACCCCACAATCAACAAAGGATCCCCTTGGAGCCATCTCACAGCAAGCCTGGGTGGGCAAGCACATTCTCCCCTAACACACAGAGAATTCCCATCCATCCCACTTTTACACTGAAACCTTAAAAAACAGTTTAGGTTGGAAAAGACTTGAGACCTAACGCTGGCAGGGCCACCACTAAACCGTGTCCCCACCTGCCACATCTACAAATCTCTGGAATACTTCCAAAGATGGAAGCTGCAACTCCACCACCCCCACTGGCTGCACAAGGTCTCCCCAGCTGATGCTCTCCTGAAGGATATCTAAAGGACTCCAGGTCAGAACCAGAGGGGATCCCTCTGCTGAGCAAAGGGAGAAGAGGTGGGGTCCACCTGGGAATCCTTTGACTTAGGCTGATGCACCCTGGTCCTCTTGGGATGTCAATGGGGAACCTTCCACAGGAATCTTGGCTTGCACATAGACCCATGTGTGCTAGAAGTAAGAAATAAATGCACAGAATAGGTGGTGCACTGGGAAAAAAAAAAAAGGAAAAATGAACCCAAAAATCCCAGAATGGTTTGAGTTGGAAGGGACCATAAAGACCACCTTGTTCCAATTCCCCTGCCTTGGGCAGGGACACCTTTCTCTCTACAGGTTGTTCCAAGCCTGAGCTCCAGCTGTTATTACAGGCAGAAAATGCTTCCTCTCTTATGGCAACACAATAAAATGAGATATTTCTGTGGCTTCTACTCTGATGGGAAAATGGCCAGAGCTGAGAAATGTGTGGCCACAATGAATCCCGAGCGGGTCCTCGCCGTGCTCCACTGCCTGGCTCTGGCACTAGGGACACAACACTGTGGTCCTTTACCCCTCAGTAGGATTTCCTCTCCTTCTTCCTCCTCATTACCAGACATCACCAGCCACAGGGACGTCTGAGAGGAAGGATGAACAGTAATTGTAAAAAAAAAAAAAAAAAAAAAGTTGGTTTTTCATGAACAGTTGGAACACTACACAGCCCAGTTCATCCTCTATTTGACAGTTAAGAGGAAACTGAAATCCTTTGGACAGAGGGAGGAGAACTGCAGCAGCTCCAGCCCCAACTGTCCAGTTCCACCCCACAACCCCAAAGGTTTTTCCTAACACCACAAACCCTTTCTGCCCAAGAATGAGGATGCATGGCCCACACCACCCATAGCCCTCATTTTCCTACACACATCCTTAATGTGATTTATTGTTTTCACCCTGCCAAGAGCACCTAAAGACTGAGAGAAGAAGGGCTGCAGCATCCCTGCTCCCTCCCTGGCATGCAGGACACAGCAAGCCACTTGCCCTCTAATCCCTGTGTAGGCTGATAGTGAGGAAAGGGAAATCCACAGTTACAAGATCTTCATCTGAAACAAGCAGAGAGATGTAGGATGGAAGAAGGAAGCTGTGCCCAGCCTGGGTGCACAAGAACCCCACAAGATGCCAAGAGGATGATTTGGGACCCACCCACAAGTCAGCCTCAGAAGAACACAACAAGAAGCAGCAGGGCTAAGAAAGGAGGGAAAAAGACTACACACATTCCCCAGTTTTACGAGCTTTTTCCAACTGCTAAAATAAAAACCCCCTGAGCAAATTTAGCAAAACATGTCAACAAGTTCTATGTTATAGCCCAGACACATGTGTTCTCCTCAATAAGATGCATTTTTAGAAACTTCTTTTGCAAAACCTGTCAGTGTTGGTGGGCCTTTTGTTTTCTTTTCTAACTCCAAGTACTCACAAGCATCCTGGAGACTTAAAAAAAAAAAAAAAAAAGGCAATTTTCAGACTTGCATGTGCAGAGAGGACTAAGAGAGTGTGACCACGTGTCTGAGATGTTAAATCCTCCAAAACCATATGCTGATGATTGCTCTAACAAAAAGAGACTGCAATGATAAAAGGAAGCCTTATGTTCAAGTACCCGTTAGTCGTGCAAGATTAGAAATCACCTCACAATCCAATCCTTGTAAAAAGGCTTTAAAAGCACAGGATTTCGCCTTAATATGAAAGCAATGAACTGATAGCTACTCATTATTGAATTACTCATTCAGATTTAACAGCAGCACAAGTACAAAGCTTCTCATCTTCTGTGTCCTCTTGACAAACCACAGGGGGAAGGACAAGAGGCAAATATATCCCATGGGATTCACGTGTAAACCCCACTCCCAGAATGGTTGGAAAAGACCTCTGAGATCACTGAGCCCCACCTTTGACTGTCACCACCTTCTCAAGCAGACCAGAGCACTGAGTGCCACATCCAGACATGATGTGAATGAACACTTGAACTCTCCCAAGGATGGTGAGCAACTCCAGGGATGTTGAAAACCTCCTGGGATGGGTTCCACAGGAACCTGGGCTGTCCTGATGAATGTGAGGTCAAGGATTTACTGGCTGACCAATACAGCATATCCCCAGGGCAGGAGAAGTTTAATTATGGAAAAAAATGGGCCACACATTAAACAGCTTGTGCAAAAACTAGTGCTGACCAAACACAAAGGAGTGGGTGGACACCTGCATGCCCAAGACCAACGTGGCCAGACAAATCATCCCCTGAAATAGCTCCTTCCCAGCCTCCTCCTCCTCCTCCCAAACCTGGCTTCGGTTTCAGCTCCAGCTGTTCCCTCACAAATTGCTCCTCCTTAAATAGTCTCCCTTCCTCCTTCCTAGGGGAGGATTTGCCCCACAGGATGACAGCAGGCTGCACTATCATGGGAAAGCTAAAATAGACTTTCACTAAGATTAACATCCCACTAGCAGCTGTATTCCAGTGAAATGCAGCCACCTGGAGGGTTAACAAATACAGAGATGGATTAATACAGAGACTGAAACTTATAAATAGACTGAACACTTCATTCCTGCAGTGAATTCCCCGGAAAGAAGGAAGGTGGGAGCACCCACAAATAAGGAATACACTACCCAGGCAGAACAGCCATGCACTGCATGAAGCATCAGAAAGGGATTCTTCCCTGTGAGGGTGGGCAGGCCCTGGCACAGGGTGTCCAGAGAAGCTGTGGCTGCCCCTGGATCCCTGGAAGTGTTACAGACCAGGCTGGATGAGGCTTGGAGCAACATGGGATAGTGGAAAGTGTCTCTGCCCATGGCAAGGGGTGGGAATGAGATGATTTTTCAGGTCCCTTCCAACCCAACCATTCCAGTAATTCTCCACCTGCAGCATTAATGCTGATGGTGTGTGAGGATACAGAAACAGGAAGGAATTAACAATGTCCTTGTCATTTACCACCCAATGCACAAAATTAGAGATAATAAAGCAAATCTGAGATGTATTTTTGGGGCAGAAGGGACTAGAAGGCAGGTGCTTCAATACCCTAAATGAATGTCACTGTACACATCCAAAGCCTTTCCAAGTGGTTTCTGGAGAGGTGGCTGCTGCAGTCTGGCTGTCTGCGAGCAAGTGATGCAGATCAAGCACTCAGTGACACTGCAAAACCAGCTATGAACACACCTGCCATCTGAACCTGAAAAATGGGGAAGAAAACTAACCTGGATGTTTGGATTACCCTTGGAAAGACCAACTGTCCCTTCCCATCCACCAGAGGTAACAGCAGAGCACTGCGGAGCAAACAAGGCTTTGTATCTATAAATCCAAGCTACAAGAATCAGTTTGTGCTCAAGCTGTGGCTCACCACCAAAAAGATCCCTCTGAGGAGAAGCAGAGCACTGAGTGCAGAATCAGATACAGTTATCTCCAGAAGTTGCACAGTTATCTGGTTGCAACACACAGTCCCTCCATAGGATTCCTAGTGGCAGTGAGATGTGATAAATAAAAAACCATCCTTAGCAACATGAAGGCATTGCTTCTATAAAACACCCGCCTCGTGTAACACAGCAAAACACACAGGGGGAAGAGCAGTTGGTGGTATGAGGGGAAAAAAAAGAGGGGAAAAAAGCCCAGTTCCTTGACAGGATTTATTTTTAAATGATGGTTGCTCAAGCCTGCTTGGGGATTCAGTACGTCAGGAGCAGCTCCCGTGCACGAGGACGAATGGTGACTCAGCAGGTAAAAGCTGTCAAAAACACATCCAAAATTAAAATTATAAAAAAACCCCAAAACCAGGAGGAAAAGCTGTAAACACCTCGAGCAGTTTTGCTTTGTACCCTGTTCAGAGGCCCGTGGCTGCAGATGATGCTCTGCAAAGCAAGCAGGGGAACCCCACTCCCATCCCAAGCACCCGAGGGGGGTTCCCTCCTCTCCAAGGGCAGGAGCCACTGATGTCAGCAGGATCCCCAACCCCAGGAACCACTCTGGGATCTGTGTCTGCCCCAAATACAGTGTACCATGGCATCCCATCACCACAGAACTTCAGATGGGTTGCTAAAGACAGCCTTGCACCCCGAGGTGCATCCTGCCCCAGCCCTCCTTGCACATTGCTCCAGAGAGGACAGGAATGAGACTTTTTAATGCACATTCAGACAAAAATACTTCTCTTTTTACACTGCCTTTTTTTTTTTTTTTTTAAAGTTTTAAATAAAAGTCAAAAAGCCCAGCCAACATGAAAGGCTGGATAAACACTCCTCCTTTCCCCAGCAGAAATTACAAAAATGCCTTTGAATTTGTTTTGGCAAGAAACAATGTTTTTTATGAAAGAGCTTCATTGAAAAGTCACAATTTGGAATGTACTCATCTATTCTACATTTTAAAAAAAGTTTTAATTACCACTTCAGGAGTATTTTGACATAGTTTATGGTTTGGTAGATTGTGCTGTGTGTTATAAATGCCAAACACACCTTTTGGAAGTGCCTTATTATTGCATTAATGCAAAATGTGGGGTTTGTGCTGCCGAGACTCGTGTCGGCAAATGAAAAATAATAAATTAATTCCATTTGGAGAAAATGCTGCCATTTATAACCCAGCAATTAAGAACAGATTTAATTTTAGATATTGCTGCATTCTTCAGCTTATCGAGTTATTCAGTACCAACACTGGCACTATCAGTGTATGCTCAGTTCTTTAAAAAACAGACCCAGGCCAATTTCTCACCCCTTAAATTAACGATGCTAGACATGAAAAGTTAATGCTGCCTTCCTCTCTACTGAAAGCTGCAACATATGGCTTTTCCTGGGAAAAGGAAAATAAGAAAAAAAAAAAGCAGCACATGCTGGGATTTCTACTACAACAGGCCAAATTTTATCAGCCACGGGCACGTAAAGAGTTAACAAAAAACCCCAAACATCAACAGAGCGAGGCAGTGTTTGCAAACCAGGGGGTGTAGACATTTTGAGGGAGAGGAAAAACAGCCCAAATCCTGGCTCTGGAGAGATATCCACAGCCCCATCTCCCTCCCCAGGGCCAGGCAGTCCTGCAGCAGGTAGGAGATGGAGAGAGGGAAACATTTTATTTGGCTGTGGCTCTGCCAGCAGGAAGGTGATGCCCAGGGAGGGCTGGTGCTGCGGGCAGGGCTCCAGCTGGCACCGAGGGGATGGGAGGCTGCTGGCTGCATCCCATGAAGGGAAGAGTCAGAGCAGCCCAGGGACCAGCTCCTGCATCCCTGGCAGTGATGGGGCAACCCCAGGACTCCCTGAGAGCCAAAAGGCTGGCTGGAAATGGGACCTTGGTGTCCTCAGTGTCCCTCTCTCCCCTGGGGAAGACGGCATGAAACACTCACTGTCACCAACAGCAACCTCGACACGGTGAAAACAGACTCTGTGGCCAAGGGAAGGGAAATAGGAGCAAGGACATGGGAATTCCCTTTGCCCCAGGTGTTCTCACAGTGTCACCAGGCTCCCGGCCACCTCCAGCAGCAGGAGACCACAATGTACAGAAAAAAGGGACACATGGGGGTTCTGGCAGCACTCCAGACTTGGAAAGCAAAACTAACACATGCAGTAAGGGTCAAGGAGGGAAAGAGCTCTCTAATGATGGCAGTGGAGGGCCCAGGGCAGCCCCTGCAGCACTGAGGTGACACCTCTTTGCTATTGTCACAGCAGCACAGCTGCCAGGATGTGCTGTGGGATCCCCAAGGGTGGCCTGACCAAAGCCAGGTGTTTTTTTGTCACACGAATGCTGTGGGCTTGCTGCAGGAAAAGCAGGATCATGCTTTGGGCTTCTTGTTACACAGGAGGCCAGAACAGGCAGCACAGCCAGAGCTGTGTGAAAATAGCCAAGTTTGGGGCTTTTTGACATCAGGATGATGAAGATAACAATCACCACGGTAAGCCTTAATAGTGCAACAAAAAGGGTTTGTGAAGCACTTAGGGGATCCCCCCCAAAATTCCAGCAGCAAACTGAGACAGAGCAGCAGAGCTCACACAGACCAACTCTGGGAGGAAAGTTCTCTGCATCCTTGGGACCCTGCCATGGTAAACCCAGATAAACCAAGTGATAAGGACTCAAAACCCCCAGAGGGGTTTGCCAGCCCCCAAAAGATCCAAGGGCACCTTTGTCTCACCTTGACCTGCCACAAGCCCTCTCAGGGCACAAGTGAAAGCAAGCAAAACTAAATTAAACCTCGGCTTTTATAGGGCTTCCCCTTCTCCTTGGACAAAAAAAAAGGAAAAAAAAATAAAACCCAAGCTCCCCAAGCACATGTTTTTATTTATCAAGATTCCAGCAGTCTCTTTTCCTGCTACATCCCTCTCAAAGGCTGTACTGAAGAGGATTGCTGCACTAATTGTAAGTCTATGGAGAAAACAGGCTTTCCTCTGCTTTCACACTGGAATTAGTTACGCTCAGCCTGACCTTGCATTATTTTTAAGCTCTGCAACATTAAAAGAAAATTAGAGAGACTTGTTAAATCCCTTAAAAGGTAAAACAACCCTATTGCTCCAGGTTTACACACACAAAAAACACAAACCCAAACCAAAAACGAGCTCTTAAATCACAACTACTGCTTTAATGTGGTAGGATTTAGCCTTATATTTTCAATTCATTCATTTCTCGTTCACTCAAACAATCACACCAGCTTTAATGAGCTCTCCCTATGAAAACTCCAACTACAAAGGATCACATTTGCTCTTGTTCCAGAGCTCTACACACCCCGAAAGGAAATCCTAAAGCATCGTGTGCTCCTTAGCAGCCAGATTACCAGCTTTTAATCCTCTCTGCCAGATGTATTTTTAATCTTTTTGCACGTAATAAAGCAAATTAGTGTAATTGTATGGGTAAACTGAATCAAAATAGGCACATAAGATTAAAAAACCCCTGAATTTGGTTATGTTTTGCAGATCTGGCAACTAACAGAGCTGGGGGCTGAATCAGCCCTGCAGGCACTGGCAGAAGGAGAAGCTGCTGCAGGGTGAGTGAGGAGCTTCATCACCCCTTGGCCACAAGTCATGGGCACAGCAGCTCTTGGATGAGCAATCACAGCATGGTTTGGGTAGGAAGGGACCTTAAAGACCATCCAGATCCACCCCCTGCCAAGGGCAGGGACACCTTCCACTGTCCCTGGATGCTCCAAGCTCTATCCAGGCTGCTCATCTCTCTGAATTTACACTGGTCTGGCTGCCTCAAGCCACCCCTGTAACTCATTATGTGTGTTCTTTACTACCAGCAGGTTAGATGGGATATTAGGAAGGAAATCTTGGCTGTGAGGGTGGTGAGGCCCTGGCACAGGCTGCCCAGAGAAGCTGTGGATGCCCCTTCAGGTATCTTCTCACAGAAACCACCCTGGTACCAAATCTGACAAACCCAATACAGGCAGAGAAACGTGTCCTCCAGGCAGTGAGGATTCTGCAACAGTTCAGGGGACCCCCAGCTATCACACACTGAGATTACTGACTGCTCAGGGCAGGGGCAGAACACACCAAATATTTCCACTTCAGAAACAGAAAGCAACTGAACATCAATGCTGACATCCAGTTTGGCTTCAGCAGGGATTTAAGGAACTTGGGCTTCTTCATTCCCTAATCCCACACCATGCTTCCTCACTACCGACCAGGATCGATTTCTAACAATGCAAAAGCATCTGCCCACATTTTTTGCAATTATTTCAGACCCAGCAGAGAGCACCCTCCCCTTTCTGTAGGGTTAATCTAAAGAACAGTTGCCAAAATGCTGAGAACACAGCAGAACAATAGTTCCTCTGATGAAATTCCTCCAGTCCATAGAGAAACCAGTATCCTCCAGCTGCTGTGGCTTGTCCAGAGAGATCTCCGAGTGTTTACCCGCTCCCATAAATAAAAGGGAAAAAAAAAAAAAAAAAAAAAGATGACAAACTCATCTGTAAAAGACTGTAGTGCAGCTTGCAAAAAATGATTGCACAGCCCTGACATCTAACCACAACACAGGTTTTATTAATGCAACATTTGCCTTGTGTGAAATACAAACCCAGGACATCAGTGGAGGGAGGGCAACGCCGACCACCTGTCCCAGGGATCGAGACTCGCTAAACTTATCAGCACAGAGACCACTTCCAGCAGCTCCATCCCTTTAAATCCTCATTCTCAGTGGAATCTCTGATCAGTCATTTATAAAAGCTGGGAAGCCAGGCTGGACAGCTGAATTACAGCAGCTATTATCCATGTATGCCTGAATACCAGCAGACACCTTTATTTATAAAGGCTCTCCGGCTGACCGAGATTTGACATCGGCTACAAAAAGCACTCAGCATCCAACTGGCTGCTCCAGAAGAATGTGAGGAGAGGTTGGCAAGCAGGGGCTAAGCAGACACCTTTCCACAGCCTCCCTGCTGCTGCCATGACTCCTAACCCAGCAGGTTTAGGTAATTGATTTTCTGAGCAGACACACAAAGTTGCACACCTTTGCCTCTCCTGCTATGGATTCAAATGCATTGTTTTCCTCTCATCCCTAATTCTAAAATATTTGGAGTATTTTATCAGGCCTATCCTCTGTCTTTCTAGGCTCTCTGCACTTTCCAAGATGCTGTTTGTTGTTTGTTCACCTGTAGGCTCCTCCCCACCTGTGAGCTCATTTTCCATAAAAATTGGGAACCCATGGCACACAGGTAATACAAGTGCAAGGGGATGGGGAGGGAGAAGGTGATAAAAAACCCCAGTTGCTCTTGGCAGATTTTCTTTAGCTCTAATGGTCTCAGTGACAGCCCCTGATAACAGAAGGTGACCAAAGTGTGAATTCTGCTTTCAACTGACAGGATTCCCAGGAGCAGCACATGCAAACACAGCCCATGGGGCTCAGCTGGGCCAAGGAAGGCTCTAAGTAGCCATGTGTTCCCAGCACACTCCTGATCTACTGTAATAACCTGAAACAGGAGCTGTTTCCTCTGCCAGGACACAGAGACTGGATCCAGTTCCCAACAGGGCTCCAAGGGCTGCCCTGACCCTGCCAGCACAGTCACTGTAAAGAAGGGATTTCCTTGCTTCATTCCTCAAGCAAGGACCACTGACAGCATCCTCCTCTGACCTCCAAAAGCATCCCTGCTCAGCCCAGAGAAGAGAAAACTCCAGGGAGACCTCAGAGACCCTTCCAGTGCCTACAGGAATTATGAGAGAGCTGGAGAGGGGCTTTGGACAAGGGATGAAGTGACAAGACAAGAAGCAATGGCTTCCCACTGCCAGAAGGCAGGGTTAAATGGGATGTTGGGAAGGAATTCTTCCCTGTGAGGGTGGGCAGGCCATGGCACAGGGTGCCCAGAGAAGCTGTGGCTGCCCCTGGATCCCTAGAAATGTCCAAGGCTGGGCTGTATAGGGCTTGGAGCAAACTGGGATAGTGGAAGGTGTCCCTGCCCATGGCAGGGGTTGGAACAAGGTGAGCTTTAAGGTCCCTTCCAGCCCAAATCATTTTGGAAGTCTGTGATCCTCCCTACTCCCAGCACCCTTGCATCCATCCCTCCCTCCCACTACAGACAAACCCCCAGCATCAGTCTGAGGCTCAGCACACCTCTCCAGCTAAAATTCCCTACAGATGATGAAAATTAGAGAGCTGGCAGCAGCAGGAGCAGCCAAGTGACCTCAGGCATCCCTCACATCACAACCTGGAGCTCTGGGGAGGTTTCCCCATGGAGCTGCTGGATGGGATCCCTGAGGTGCCACCCTCAAGCCCCCAGCAGCAGGAAGGAGCTGTGTGCTGTCCCTGCTCTGTAGAGTAAGTTGTTATGGTTACTGAAGGGTCTGTTGGGCTTCTTTTCCTCTTCTTCTAGAAAGAATTCTTATCAGTTTAACATAATACTACCAGTCAATAACAATTCTTATCTTAAAAGGTCACTCAGGTAGTTATAACTCAACATTTCATCTATGTTTGCATTATCTGGAGGGAAACAGCCAGGGGACTTAGCATTTTTTTTAATAATCCACTTCTTTGGAACTGCAAGATTTAAAAAAAAACCATACCCAGAACCAAGCTGACCCTGTGGCAACTTGAGCACACTGGGGAACAGTCAGAAAAAGGGTAGAAAAATCACATTGATGTTTGCTGCATGAGAAAGAAGAAGAACATCCCACCAGGAAAACTGAAAAGCAGGAAAATGCCTGGACATAGACTGCAGCTGCTGCTGAAACACCATGTAAACGTCAGATCAGCCAAATTTTGCCACAACAAAAGTCATGGGGTTTTCCCTCCACATTTGTCTCCCCAATTTCTTCCTTCTTCAATTCTCATTGCTGATGGGGGGGACAGAGAAAAGGGGACAACATGAAAAACCCAATGACAAAAGAACTGATCTGTGATCAGTTTAACCCCTGTTCAGGGTTAAAAACACACACACACAAAAAAAAAGTTTTAAAAAATGCAGCAGCATGCAAAGCGGGTTTTAAGATGCTTCCAGCTAAACCTGGTTAAACCCTGTTTTATCCACCCACTCAATTTCTTCTTATAACAACAATTAAAACTCTAAACACAACACATGCCCATTCCCCACCAGGCAACAGCACAGCCAAGGAGCAGGAGAACTAACTGGTTAAAAGAAAGGCAGGTTTGTGGCTTGCCTGAAACAAGCTGTATTAAAAAAGAGGCAATCTGGAATTAATTATTTGTGAGGATCAGTAACAGAAGAGAAACTTTTTGAAGCACCCCATGCTTCCAAAGCAGGGCAGCCTTGCTTGAGAGCAAAGAGTGGAGCAGAGCTGCTGAATCCTGCAGACGACAGTCACAATATTAACATTATTTTAAGTAAAATAACATCTCCAGGCATGATAGCTCAACACGCTGGGCCAAATCAGCTCCTGCAAGAAACAGGGAAGGCTTGCAGGGGTTGTGGCAGGAGCCCTTGGTACAACAGAGCCATCAGTACCATCCATCTGTGTTTTCTATCTTGGACAGTCCCTTGTCCACAACACAAAATGACCCCCAGTTTGGGGTAGCACCTTTACTGGCCCCGTGGATTATTCTGACAGAATACAAGAAAGTGTTTACACTGCAGCTCAAGCACTGCAAATGCCTTGAGAAGTCTGTCAAGGGCAGCAGCCAGGGTTAATGGTAGAGAAACACATGGTTTACACCCTGGGTTCAACTCACAGAGCAGAAATCTACAGGCATCATCAGCAAGCTCCAGACAGGAGCACTGAGCCCAGGAAGCCTCAGCTGAGGTGCTGCACCACACACCTGCACAGAGCCCATCAGAGAAACCAGGCTAAAATTCAGACACCTTCACCAAAACCCCTTGATAGAGCCACGCCATGGAGTCACTGCACATAAAAACAACAATAAAACCCCACACTGTGAACAGGGCATCTGCTGGGTGAGCCTGTGCTGGTAAATCCTTCACTTACAGCTCCTCTTGCTATAGCCAGATGTGTTTGTGTCCTGCACAGAGAGCCAGGGGAAGCCCATGCACCTGCCTCACACAGCCAGCTCCTGCCAGGCACAAAATAAACTGAGTTTATGTCTCTGGAGCTGGCCCACTCACCCTGATCAGGCTCATTTTCTGCTCAGTACCTACAGCTAAAGCAAACCAAGTTGCAGGGTTGTCATGCTATGGGTGAGACCACCCCATGGTCTGCTCCATCAGAGAAAATCCAGCTGGCAATCCCCCTGTGCCAGAAACACAATTCCCTCTGCCCACAAAACCCCCTTCCAAAGAACACCTTCTCCAACAGAGAATCCCAGCCTCGTTTTGATGAGATCCTGCCCTTCCACTTAATGCATCTGCTGCAAAAAAGGAAGTGAGGAACGGATCTGCTCACTCCAACCTCTACTTTATTTGTAATTTCTGGGCCAAGATGGAAAGCCACTGGCTTGGCTGTTTGCCATTGCCAGACTCACAGTCAGCAATGACCTCTGCAAATCTCTGTGTCTCTTCTTAGGACCAGAGCACTGGAAAGATAAACACACCATTTTTTAAGGGAAAAGGGATGAACATGCAAGCCTGGGGATCCCTTGCATCAGACCTGCAGCCTCTTTGAGATCCCTCAGCAGCTCTTATATAAACAAGAGTTAGTAAAATAGTAATGGTCTTGTTGATTTGGTGAAAACAGGAAATACAAAGGGCACATCTACTCAGAGGTAGATTTGCACAAACTCCCAATTCACATGAGAGCTCTCACATGACCTTGGGGCGTTTCTGCAGACAAAAATGGGCTTCAAACACAACGACCTGTGCTTTGTGTGGGCTCCTGCACTCAGCTGGCACTGGGAAAGATGAGAGAAGGAAAGCGGGGTCATCAGGTGGGAGCCCCAAAACACAGCACTGCAGTGTAGCACCTTCACCTCTCTCTGATGAATCCAACCCTGGGGTTGGGGTGCAGTGGCAGTGCCAGGGGTGCCCTTTCTCCCAGCAGTAATCTGTGGTAACACTAGACACGAGCTCAGTGCTGGAGCACTAAAGCCCTGACGGATGCATCCTAAAATAAAGCCGGCGTTCACACTAATTACTATTTCAGTTACGCTGATTGCAAACAACTCCCTCCCAACTCAGTAAAAAGTGGCTTTCACGGGCCACAAATGAGAAACCAAGGTGGGTTTTTTTAATGAAACGTGAGAAAAAGGAAGGGCAAAGCTTGAGAAGTTATAGGGAAATGGGGATTTGCACCGTGATGAACAACCTTCAACTGCTTCAGGGAAATTCTGCAGGAAAATTCGGCTCACCGGAGCGACAACTGCTTTAAAAGCAACTGGCCTAATTGCAAATATATAATTGGTGAAATGGGTACAGCTTTGCTCAGATTTTGAGGTCTAGCACGCCAAAGGATACAACTGTGCAGAGGATCATCCACCAGCAACAGCCCAGGGTACAAGCAGAGCACTTTCCCCACTCATTCATTTAATCTCGTTTGCAGATAAGTGTATTCACAAACTAGATTATTTTAATTGATGGCTCTACAGCTGGTTCCTATTCAGCTCTTGATCTAAAGCTGTCCTCGACCTCTCCCATCAATCTCTATCCTGACAGTGATGCTGTGTACTTCCTCTTCTTCACCAACATCCTTCCTGCAGCCATTCTTGTACGAGAACTTCAGCTCTGCTGCTTTTCCAAGCACAAATAAAAGATACCTGCACAGAAGGAATCAAGGAACAAGCTGGTCCAGGCAGAGAATTCCAGTTCAGGTCTCTGATGATGCATAAAATGTTTCCCTGCATCTTTCACATGCACATCAACAGCAGGATTTTTCCCAGCTGAAGTTAGTGGGGAAATTAACCCTGGCATCAGGCCCCTCAATGAGCCATGAACTACCTGACAAAATGGTTAAAAGGACACTGCAAAGTATGGAAAGGTTTATGTGAGACAGCAGGCCACCCACAAGCAAACCTCTTGCACCACACCATGCCCCAGGCAGCAAAACAGGCTGGTACCATTACTTAACTTTTTTCTTCCCATTTTAAGCATTATTAGCTAAATATTACTACCTTGGCAAGCTCTGCCACCCCCTGTCCAAAAGACCTGGCCCTCATTAGCTCTGCCAATGGAGGAGACCTTGTCATTCATGCTGCCAAAATTCTGGGAGCAAGCACAGGAGTATCTCCTTACTCCTCTGACTACAAGGGACACATGCCAGGAATATCAAGGGAAGGAGTTTTTAAGCGAATAGGAGAAAATACAGGAGAGCAAAGTGCAAGCCCAGAAGAGTCTCCTGCAGCTCCCAGCACTAGAGTGAGGGGGACAGCAAAGGGGAACCTTTGTAATTGCCACACCACAGACCTTCCTCCAGCCTAAAGTGCTTCCCACAGCCACTCTGGAAAGCATCCCTAAAAATAAAAATAGCTTTGAATCACAAGAGAACACTGGGTGTGTAGTCTGGCTCAAAGCCCCTGGCTAACCACTCTGTACTTCTGTACCCCTCCCCTTGGTATTTTCCAAAAATCCCAGCACTGATAGATTTTAGCCCTCAAGTTTGCAAACAAAACCTGGGAAAGATGTGTGGCAGCAGGTCAGGTCATCATCAGGCAGGTTAAAAGTAAGTGTCTAACAGCTCAGCAGATCTGAGGTTTGCCCAGAGAAGCTGGGGCTGTCCCATCCCTTAAGTGTTCAAGGCCAGGTTGGATGGAACTCTGAGCAGCCTGGTCTGGTAGAAGCTGCCCCTGTCTGAGGGGTTTGAACAAGATGATCTTTCAGGACCCTTCCAACCCTTCTGTGATTTTGTGATCTCTCCATTTAGGACTCCTAATTTTTAATGAGCAGAGCTGGCAGGGCTGCTCACATCCCTCTCCAGGCAGGGACAAGTGTGTGGAATGACCACACTATGCCAGTGTCCAGCCCTGCACTTAGAATTCCCTTTCACTTCCAGTAAGCACAGGCTGAGCTCCTCACTCCATCCTCCTCCTGGGCTCCTCCAGTCCTACTGTGTGACACCTCAGTGATGCCCTCACACAGACCAAGGACATTTAAACCAGAGCTCAGCATTGCAAGGCAACTGTAAGCCAAGAAAAATTTAAAAAAAAATGAGAAACACCTTCAGACTGGGCACTGGGATGATTTGCCATCAGTAGGGGGGTCACTGGGGATGAACTACAAAATTTGCACAGAGCAGGGGCAGCAGCTTCCTGATGGGTTGGGAGACTGTCTGTGGCTGGGGTGGCAGCAATAGATGCTGGGCTGGAGTCACAGGGAGCTAAGGATATAAGCAGCAAGGTCTGCAGGAATATGTAATACCTTTTAATAGACCAGCTGGTACAGTTGGGAAAAAAACCCACAACCACACAAGCCCTCCTTTGAGCTGGTGCACCTTCATGCCTGGCCATTTTTTCCAGCTGCATCACTTGGTCTATTAAAAGATATGACAGCTCCCTCCAACCCTTGTCTCTTCCTTTGGCCAGTCCTTCCCAGGATGAGGAATCTAGGTCACCCTGATGCTCCCCTTGTGATACCTGACAGCCTGCTGAAATGAAATAAAGATTTTGGCCCTAACATAAGGAGCAGTGATTGTCCTGTGCACAGGCCAGAGAAAACTTGTTGTCCTTTAAGGCCAAGAGATTAAAGCTGTCACTGCTTCCATCAGTGCACGTGGGTGTTTGGACACTGGGAGGACTTACAAAAGTCTTTGGGCACTTCTGTCAACCTTGCAGGAATGAGGAAGCCAGAGCTGGTGGGGGGTGTGTGTGGAGAATTGCTTTGGGAATTGCTTCTCCAAACAAATTGTTTGTTTGGAAAAACCCACAGAGGGATGCTGGAGTAGATGGAAGCAGAAACACATTCTGCACTCAATGCCCAAAGCCTACGGACCATGTTTCATGGGAACAGCCCCCACATCTCCTCACTGGGTCTGCAGCCCACAGTGCAGCCATACCCAGCAGCTCTGGGTGCTCCAGGAGGAGCACAGGTCCCATTTCCACCACAAGGCTCACCCCACTCCTGCCTGACCTTTACTGGCAGCTTAGAGGAGGTCACCACGTCCTGACGGCTCCGAGCAGCTGGGACTGAAGCTGCCCAGCAAGGCCAGGCTGGAAGGAAGGAAGTTATAGCAGGCTTTTAAATAGTGCTATGCAATACCTGAAACTTCTATTTCTGTGCAGGGATAATATGGTTTCTATATTCTCCTCCTTCTCAGCAGACCAAGCCATTCACGTTCAAATTGAATTAGCAACAACCCACACTCTTCACCAGTTCAAACCATTAAAGCTCAGTGAAGCCACTGTGTAGGACAATGCCAAGCTGTACATTTGCCTAATGAAGAACATATAGACACCCTTCCATGTCTGCTTCCCACATCTATTTTCCTTTTATAACCAAGCAATGGGTTGCAGGTGGTCTTGCAGCCACCTGAGCAGCCCCCACACCTCCGTGTGCTCCCAGACACCAGCACAGCTTCCTGCAGGATATCTGAGGTTGGCAGCAAGGTTATATCCATCCCTCCAGGCTTAGGCAGGGATCCATGGAATCAGAAGGACCCTCAGGGCTGTGTCTCACACAGCTGTACATAGCAGAGCCATGCTGGGTTTGCAGTACTCATGAGGACAGCTTGGCTGTCATTATGAAAATACCCTCACACTTTGGGGAAAAAAAACCCCAAGATAGAACTCCTTTAAACTAAATATACTTGCTTCTCTGTGGCAATTAACTAGTTAAAAAGAATTATTTTTCTTCCTTGAGTTTTCCCACCACATCTGCCATTCATCAGACCTCTCATCTTGAGTTTACCAGGCAAGAAACAACCTTTGCTGAAATGGGTTTTCCTGCATGCCTGGTCCACAACCCTGAAGGCTCTGAGCCCAGTACCACCAGTCAGAGAGGATCTCTGAGCTCTGGTCTCCCTTTGGGACCCCTCCTGATCTCTGGTGGTGGTGATATATTTCCAAGGATGGTGCTCATCCATCATGGACCACAGCAGGGCTGCCGCCACCTCCTCCTAAGGACCATCACCTAGAAGTAACATTCCCATTTTCCCACCTCTCACAGGACTGGGAAAAGCAACAGATCCTGAACATATGAAACAACCCAATTCTCATGAGGACCCAGTGTGATTCCAACACCTGCTCCAGTACATTAGCCCAGCATGTTACATTCAGCTGGTGACACCGCCTCCCAGATAGCAGATTTCATGGAAAGGGAACATCCCCTGCCTTACAGCCCCCACCAGGGATACTAATGGGGCACCTACGAGCAGGGAGTCACTATTTCCAAGTCAGCAAACACCAGGACAATGTACCAGGAGCCACCTCAGGCCCCAGCCCAGGAAGGAATCGAGCCCAAATTAGTAATGCAAACACCAGGATTCAGAGTAAGGAGTAACGCAAGGTTTGATGACGACGTTGCTGTTCAGGACTTGGTGTGATTCCATTGTCAGGCAAGTGAGGAGTGCCAGACTGCCAAACAGGCGTGGAACAGGAGTGATTTAAGGAATACAGGTGGCTTTAGGAAGGCAGCACTAACGCGGGAGACTAAAAGCTATTTCCTAACCGAGCCTGGTTACAAATCTCAGCTAACCTTCCCTGCACCGCAACTGCATTGCCTGGAAAAATGGGTGTCCTGCTCTGCAGGATGCATGGATAAGTCCATCCCTTGGAAAAGCCATACAGAGGGGTGCTTGGTGAGAAAGAGGAACTCAGTGGATCCAGGTTTTGGCATCGGAGTTACAAATGCCCTGGAGGAAGAGATCATTTTTGGAAGGCATGCCAGGGAGAGCTCAGGCAGCTCCACCAACGCAGCAGGGGCCGGGCAGGAGGCTGGGTGCCAAGCTCTGCACGCAGGAGAAATCCTCGCGCCAAGCAAGGTCAAGGGGATTACAGGGGCAAGCAGGGAATGCTCACACGAGTGGAGATGGGAAGGGCCCAAGCCCTGGTCTGCACTCAGGCTGACACCAAGAAAATGCCACCACACAGGCGGCCCTACGTGACTCCGTGTCCAAGGCCACTTCAGAGCCCCATTTACCTTCACAATTTGCCTTTTCTGATGGTAGGAGGCAAATCACCCCCCTCCAATTCCCTGGCCAACCGAGGGGACACAGCTACTGCCAAACCCACAGCCGGATTGAAAAGCTGAGACGGCAATTAAAAAAAATAAAATTGAAAATACATTGCTCACACCAACTCGCAGCGGGAATCACAGCAAACCTGTGCTGAAGCTGGCACGGGGAAGCTGCAGATTTATCCAGGAGCAGGCGAGTTTGGAGAATTTGTTCCCTCCCGGCCGCCCCCGGGGCCTCCCCACCCAAAGGGATGGATGAGGTTCATCCCTTCAGCTGTTTATAAAAGCAGCAGTATTGCGCCCAGACGCACTCGGCAGCATTCCTCCCTCTCATTCCTGCGAGCTATATAAGGGAACGGCCAATTCCAGCCCCGCTCCCCTGTAGCCAGCCCCGCTCCCTTTGCGCCGGAGCAGCTTCAGGCTTGGTTTCCTGCAGAAGGACTTAAATCCGTCCTCGGTGGAACACCGCGCTGCGCTGGACCTTGTCATCAAATGGCAGCAGAGGCAGCTGCCAAATCCTGCCGGCTCGGTGCTCTAATAGGGAACAGCTGGAGAAGGACCCTGCATTCCTCCCGCCCCATCCACACCGGGGGCTCTGTTCGGGATCCGGCCGCAAGATTTCCACCCATCACGGAACGCAGCCGGCCGCTCCCCGGTACTGCTCTGCCACGCACAGCCCCAAAGCCAGGAGCTTCCAGTCCCATGGGATTTCGGTGCTTAGGAATGGGGGGCTTGCTTTGCTTTTTTTACGGGTTGCGGGATTTTTTTGGTTTGGGATTTATTTTCTTTTCGAGAGAGGTGTTGGAGAAACAGAACCGCGCAACTAAATGACATTTTGCCTTCCCTACTGACCCTCTGTGTTACAAAAACTCTACTTTTAAGAAACTTGCATCCTTATGTACATCCACACTTAGGAACGCACACATCTGTCACACACCCCCCATAAATAAATACGGGAACACACGGTGCAATTCGCACGGCGCTTGTGCCATTCCTATCCTGCTCCAACTCTCATTTACTTTGGAGGAGTTGAGCAACTCGTAATGGCAAATAAATAAAAGAAAAATACACTTTCGGTAGCCACGCACATTTTCTGTCCTGCACCCTGCACACTCAGTAACATGAAACAGTCCACTCATATTTTCTTAGAGCTCTGCTGAAACACAAGGGGGTATTCAGAGCCGCAGGAAAAAAATGCGTCCAAACAGGATCTGAATGATGAAATAGGAATTGCCACATTTAACAGGAAAAAAAAAAAAAAAAAAAAGGATAACCCAGTTGCCCAGACCTTTATACAATAACAGTTCGTCTGAGGTAGCGATGGGCTGCTTCTGCATGTTGCAGAGAGCAAAGCGAGCCACGTTGCCCAAAAGAAGCCTAGAAAATCCAGACTCTACGTGACCTGACTTACTTATTTCACAGGAAACTGCATGGAAGGAGGAAGGGGGGGCACGGGGGGGGGGAGAGGAAAAAAAACCCACCAATCATTCATGCTACCGTAGTTACACCACGCCATGGAGCGGAGTAGTTTGCTGCGAAAAACCAAACTGAAATAAGCCAAACCCCGTTAGGAAAATAAAACGTGAGCGGAGAAGCCCTTCCCGCAACCGAGCTGGGGGATCCCCCCGGGCTCCCAAACCGCACCCGTTTTTTGGGTGGTGGTTTTTTTTTTTAAATTTCGACGGCATCAGAGCACCGCCCGAGAAGGGTCGCAGCAAACGGCAGCACTCACCGGGGTTGTTGGCCTCCCCTTCGAGGATGTGGAGCTCGGTGCAGTCTGCCAGGGAATGCTCGAGGCAGAGCTGGAGGAAGCGAGCCTGGGTCCGGCTGACGCGTTTGAGCAGGGAGAGCAGCGCAACAGTCTGCTCGCACTCGTTCCAGCCCTTGAACCACCCGGCCAGCACGCCAACCTGGTCTCGGAACATCATGGTGAGCCGGAGGGACAGCTCTGCGGGGAGAGAATAAATAACCGGGACAGCCTCCCTGCCCCGGCGCCGCTGCCGCCACCGTGCTCGGGTCAGGGGTATTAAAAATAAAAATAATAATAATAAGGATTTAAAAAAAAAAAAAAAAAAAATCTCCGTTGCGACGCGAAGGGCGGGTTTGGTTTCTGGACGCAGCTCTCGGCCTGGGCTGGGTTTTGCTCCCTCTCTTCTGGCTTCGGTGCAGCGCTGGATTCCTGGAGGGAGGGAGCGAGGGAGGGAAGGAGGGAGGTGGTGGGGCCGAAGAAAAAAAAAAAAAAAAAAAAGCAAAAAAAAGAAAAACCCCAGCGTCAGGGCTACAGCCAGCGAAGGGAACGACCTCCTCCCGGCGGGGGCTTCACACCTGGAACAGAGAGAGGAGGGGGCGTCAGGGGGGCTGCAGGGGGACGAGGAGGAGGATGCAGAGGAAGGCTCGCACTCAGCCCGCTGCCTTCCTCCCACTCCTCATCCAACGCGCATTCCCACACCGTCACCGCGATCCCCCCACATCCAGCAGCGCCATTTGGGATGGGGAGGGAAGCACCCAGCACCCCCCCCCCCTTCTCCCCCCTCCCTCCCCCCCCCCCCCCCCCCCCAAAAGTTCTCCCCCGCACACACACTCCGTATAAAAACACACTCACCTGACTCATAGCGGCCCCGGCGATCGGGGGAGGAGGGGGCGGCGCGGCGTTTTAAGGTGGCCGTGCCATGTCCATGGGATGAAGGGGGGGGAAACGAGGGAAGGAGGCGGGAAAAGGGAAAAGGGAAAGAGGGGAGGGGGGGGGGGGCGCGCGCGCTCCGCGGCGCGAGACTGAGCCCGGCCGCGCGCCGGGCCCCCGCTCCCCCATGTCTCTCATTTGCATACGGGTGACGTCATCGGCGGGTGGGCGGGGCCGAGCCGCGCACCCGGGGGGGGGGGGGGGGGGGCCCGGGGGGGACGCGCGCCCCCCGTGTGTCCCCTCTGTCCCCCGCCCCCCGCCGCTTCTCCTCCTTTCTGCCACTCCCCCCGGGAATTTTGGGCGCTCCTCCTGCACAGGGAATGCTGGAAAACACACTCCGGATCCCCTCCCCGCGCAGCAACCGGCCTGCGGAGCTCCCGCTGGAGGAAATCACCCTCTAGTGGGCTGCGGGGTAATGGCAGGGGGGGATTTTTTGGGAAGGGGGTGGGGGGAAAGCGCCGCTTTGGGCTCTGGTGAATGTGGCCTCGTCCCCAAATGGTAATTTTAAAAACTTTTTGTTTTTTTTTACGAGTTTTGCATATTAGATATGCGTGTTAAATATACATGGATTTAACCCCGTCAAGCACCAAGTGTGCAGAGAGAGGATTTGCGTTTGGATTATCATTTCCTGTGCAGATTTTACTTCCCTTTCCTATTTCTCATTTATTTCCTTTTTTTTTTTTTCCCCATAATTTTTTCCTTTATTTCCATCCCATTGCAAGGAGTGAGTATACAGGTATATATAGAAAGGGAAATGGGGGATAAAACCCCCTAAGTTCAAGTGTTCGCAAGAAGGCATCAAATACTGAACATAATTAAACATTTTATAATACAAAAATAAAGGTGTAAAGTGTTTTTATCTGTGGGCTTTTTATTTGTGGGAGTATCTGTCAGTTTTAAGCCATTTCTTCTTGTCTTGTCACTCCAGGCTGTTCTTCAAAGTGTCTCTCCAGCTCTCTCAGAGTCCCTTTAGGAATCCCCAAAAAATGTGGGCCATGCTCAGGAACAAACAGCACTGGTACCTCTGCTCAGGGCAGTGGTGGAGTCCCCATCCCTGGAGGGATGTAAATGCTGCGTGGATGTGGCACTTGGGGACATGAGTCAGTGTTGGGCTTGGCAGTGCTGGGGGAAGTGTTGGACTCCATCATCTCAGAGGGTTTTTCCAACCTCAACAATTCTATAATTCCATTATAATTCGACCTTTTCAGCATCTCCCAGTCCTCATTTCTTTGAGGCCAGGGAAGCTCAGAGTTGGGGACATGCCCAGGTGTCAGGACATGGTTGGGAGGGAGACACGATGGGATTATGGCAAAGGGGAGGCTGAACCCCTCACCAGTGAGTCACAGAATCAATCACAGATCTTAAAGCCCATTTCATTCCATCCCCTGCCACGGGCAGGAACACCTTCCACCATCCCAGGCTGCTCCAAGCCCTGTCCAACCTGGCCTTGGACACTTCCAGAGATCTAGGCGCATCCACAGCTCCTCTGGGTACCCTGTGCCAGAGCCTGCCCACCCTCACAGGGAAGAATTCCTTCCCAATATCCCATCTGACCCTGCCCTCTGGCAGTGGGAAGCCATTCCCCCTTTTCCTGTCACTCTGGGCCCTTGTCCAAAGTCCCTCTCCAGCTCTCCTGGAGCTCCTTTAGAAATCCATCCCCTACAAGTGGCTGTGTGCTCTGGTGGGGGCTGAAGAATGGAAAACTCCACATTTGTGCATCCTTTGGTTGCTTTTTAAAGCAACACATGTCTGAATCTACCCCTTTTTGGGGGAAAAATAGTAGTGGGGAAACAAAGGCCATCCAAAATCACCGGGAATGCCTGGTCCCATGGGCTGGAGCATCAATCCCACTGCAGGATGACGAGATGAGGATCACCAGGTAGACGTCAAGTACAAATGGTCCAGCTCCCCACACTCGGAGTTTGCTTTTAAGCTCTCAGTCCGTCTGGTGACTAATTAAACAAACAGGAGTTCCCTGCCAGCAAACCCCAGCCATCTGCCTCATCCTCAGGCTCCATCCTAATAAATGCTCCACCAAGGAGCCCCTTTCCCTTCACCTAAGTGCTGACAGCCCTCCCGCTGTCGGGGTGTGCTTTGGGATGGCCCATGGAGCCATGAGGATGCACCATCTGCCGCGCCGGGTGCGCGTCTCGCGCGGAAACGTGGAGCGAGGCTCCGGTGGCACGAGGAGCTCCGGGTGGGAATGCCGAGCGCTCACACCCCACTAATTTAAGGGTTGCCAAGCTGGCTGTGCCAAGAACGCCTCCCAGGTTTAGCATTTTGCAAAAACGGGAATGGCAGCGATGGGAAGGATACTTAGGGCTGGAAGCAGCAAATGCATCTCTCTGTGAGGCTGGGCAGGGCGGTGGGAAATGGTGTCCCCCCCATGCCAGCAAGCTGTGGATGAAAAGAGTAAAAAGGACCAAAACCCTGTGGCTCCTCTTCTATCCTGTGCTCCAGGAGACACCAAGACCATGCTTACTAATTAATCCAAAAATAATCACCCACCATTTAGGACCCCACAGTTCCTGCTCCCCAGAGTGTCCCAAGGAGGCAGCTGTGGAGAAGTGAGACCCTGACGTAACAGCACACGCCTGATGTTTGGAGGTTTCTATGGTAATTAAAAAACAGATCTGTGACCCGTGGAAGAAATTCCTTGCTGCATTCCGTGCTCTGCAGGGCGGGTGCCCGTGCAGATCTGTGAGATGGAAGGATCCTCAGGCTGACTGGGAGCAAATCTCCTCCCCTGACTGCAGTGGGGGGATTCACCAACACCCCCGTGGCCAACTCTCTTCCCTGCAGATGGAGATCCCGAAGTGCAGACCACGTGTCCTGGGAGCAAAGGCGCCCGATGCAAAAGAAGAGGCAGATTGAGTGGAGGAGCAGGGTAATTCTCTTTTATATGGTAATTCCTGTGGGACCTTGGGATCTTTGCAGATCCAGCTGGAGCATTTCTGCAGGGCTGCAAGTCCCTGGGTAGGAAACAGAGGCTGTTAGTGGGGCTGTGCATTGTCTGTGTTGTTGTGGGCTGGGGCAGAGCAGATGCTGGGCTGGGGTGGGTCACGGAATCACAGAATATCCTGAGCTGGAAGGAACCCACAGGGATCATCCAGTCCAACTCCTGGCCCTGCAAAGGCACCCCAACAATCCCACCCTGTGCCTGAGGGCATTGTCCAAATGCTCCTTGAGCTCTGGCAGTCTTGGGGCTGTGCCCATTCCTTGGGGAGCCTGGGCAGTGCCCTATCACCCTCTGGGGGAAGAACCTTTTGTGATATCCAACCTAGACCTGCCCTGACACAGCTCCAGCTGTTCCCTGTCACTGTCACAGAGCAGAGCTCAGAGCTGCCCATCCAATGCCCCTCATGAGAAAGCTGCACCCTCCGTGGGGTCTCTCTTCAGCCTCCTCTTCTCCAGGGTCAGTACAGCAACATTTAGATTTCTGTTTACCATTTCAGAGGGAAAATAAGAGGCCTGTGGTAATATTAGCCAAGCAGGTGGTCTAAGCAAATTAGTGAATCCTGACGATTCCCGAGTTCAAAGGAAGCAGTTGCTCAACTCTGTGGAAGCTATCTGATAACATATTTAGCTGAAGAAAGGATGACTGTATCCACCAGCACACAATGGCCCAGATTTCCTAGCTCATTAAATGCA
The DNA here is from genome assembly GCA_018697195.1 of Certhia americana. NCBI lineage: Eukaryota > Metazoa > Chordata > Aves > Passeriformes > Certhiidae > Certhia > Certhia americana. Next base: position 59,967,584 of record CM031861.1, read on the forward strand.
AATATTAGTGAAAATACCGTGGTAAGCAGGCTGAGATAATTGAACACAACATCACTTCCATTTGTTCCCAAACACAGTGTGGGAATTGGCCACTGGGATGGCAGCATTTCCCTTACCTTGGGAGCTGTAAAATTTACACAAAAAAACACCTTTTGAAAAGCAAACTCACATCAAAAAGAAATACAGTAAAATTAAAAAGTAAACAATAAAAGCTATGTGGGTCTGTATTTCCAAACTGGATGAGGCAGACATTAAAAAATCACAGAATCCTTGAATGATTTAGGTTGGAATTGACCTTAAAGACCATCTTCCAGCCTTAACATGACCATCCACATGGAGCAACTCTCAGTGTGGATGTACAACCTCAAATTCTTAAACCCTGTTAGTAGAAAATGAAGTGTTGCACAGCCTAAATCCTGGTGAAGGTAGCATGGGCTGACTCTTCTGATGCTGGAGGCAGTGATTACTGGGTGATGGAGGATGAGGGCTGGTAGGAAAAGCACACTTAACCCTCTGGCTTGAGCTGTGACTGCAGATCTGAAAGGGAAAGAGAAGGAGTGGCAGCATCTGGGTGCAAACACCTGGGCAAAGGAGCACTGGGAAATACGGATTAGCATGGAAGGGCTGCTCACGTTGTATTTGTTTAGCCATTGTCAAGGGGCTGCTGTGAGAAGATCCCATGTCCTCTCTGAAATGCTGGGAATGCACAGACATGGCCTCTCCAGCAGTGTCAGCTCTGCCCTCCACGCTTGATGAGTTGGCTCACAGGGACCCCAGGGACACAGAGCCAACAAAACAAATCAGCTTAACTAATGGTCCTCAAAAAACCACCCCTGGCAAATGTATCACAGGCTGCTCTCATGCCCAGAGATGCCAACAGAATTGGTGATGAAGAGGAGCTGAGGGAAAAGGGGATGCAAAAAGGGATGTGAAGGATTTCCTGTAAATTTCACTGGGCTCTGCCAGTTTCAAACAACCCCTTGAATATAAATATTGCACCACCTGATTGTCCCATCAACAGCAAGTGAGTGTTTGCAGAGTGTGCCTTTGCAGGATTGAGATCTCTGTGCAGGTTGGCCTTCAGGGCAGCTTAGTTATCAGTGTTGGATTGTGGGGCATACGAGACATGGCCCATTCCATCCTTTCCAGCCATTGGCAGGGGCACGGAGAACAGCTCCACTCACACCTGGCATGGGTCTGCACCCCTGAGTAGCTCTGGGTCCCTGTTCACACACACACCAACACCCTGTAAATGTCTGCCAGCTCAATAACTCCCTGCATGGCTGTATCCCATAGCCAGCCTCATGTTTACCTACAACACTCGGATTTCTCCAACCACTTCCAGCCGGCACTGAGAGCAGCTTGTTACAGGACTTGGAGCTGACTGAGGTTGTGTTGCAAGCAGATGGCCCTGATGAAACAAGACACTGATCCCCAAGGAGGCACCGTGCAACGGAGCTGCTCGACTCCCTGGCTCCAGCAGCTCCAAGGCAGCCCTGGATATGTGCATTAGCACGCACCATCAAGGAAATTGCTTCCCTAACCACCCCTCTCAAGCAACTCTCTTTGGGAGCCTGGTTCTAGCTCGAGACACGTGTCAGCAGCACTGACACTGTGGCAGTTTTCCTAGTTAGTTATTAATAATGGAGCAGCTGACAAAATTAGGGTAATTTAAGAATATTGTTAAAGGAGAGAGGAGGAGTTTCCAGGCTGGGGGAGGGTTTAGATGTCGCTGGGAAGCTGGGGTGGAGCAAAACCTTAATGCTCACACTTGGTGAAATGGAAGGGGATCCAAATGAGGAAGATAAACATGGAGGAAAACAGCCCTCATTGATCCACCTGCTGCTGACTCCAAACAACTTCAGCAAATTCCAGGGAAGTGACATCTAGGGTTGCATGGACTAACATGTGTGGGCACAGCTGGAATAGATGTAAATGGAGATGATCCACTGAGACCTCTGAGGGCTCTTCTGCATCTTGCCCAAGCCCTCCTAATGACAGTGTTGAATGCTGTGAAATTTGATGGAGATTTTTTCATTAAGAAGTTGGTGCTGAAAGGGAAAACGAGGGCTGGCAGTCTCATTCACACATTTTTGTGCCTCTGGAAGACACTCAGAGATTGAAAGACTGGGAAGGTTGTAGTCATTCTTTAAAGGCAAGCCACCAGCTCTCAGCAAACATGCAAAGGTAAGTTCTCGTGTCACTCGAGCTGTCTCAGTAGAGACTTTGGATGATATTGCAGCCACTCCAGCCAGGGTTTGGTACTGAGTACCTGGGAGGAGACTGGCTTTCAAAGGAAAGGCTTTTCAAAGAAAGAAAAAAGAAGCTGGGTCACCAACTTTGTCTCATATATGGCAGCATCTGGTGAATGAAAATCACTGCTTTTCAAGCTGTGCTGTGCCATAAATCATTTTGGTGATTTATTTTTTGGCCTTACTTTCATCAGTGGAATATGCTTCCCCACAGAGCTCTGCTCACCCTGGCAAGCAGAGACAATGCCACGTCCGACTCCCTCAGGGCTCTTCACTTGCCATAATCATCCTCAGCCTTGCTGCCAGCAACATCCCACCTCAGGCTCCCTCCAAGCTGGTGCTTTTTGAGATTGCAGTCTTTCCCTACAGGGAGAATCCTTGAAATCGAGGACCCTCAGGAACTGGAGTGAACAAACCAAATGCTGTGTCTGTGCTGCACGTGAGCAGGGAAGACACAACATCTGTATCTCACAGTTTTGTTGGCAGGAGACTGATGCCTGATAACCCCTGGCTGAGCTCTGTTCTGCCTCCAAACTCAACAGCATCTGCAGAGTTTCATGGAAAGAAGAAGAGGGTAACTACCAAAATAATTCACAAGTTAACAATCCTCCCCTTCAGCCTGTTTGTCAAAGTATTGTTCATGAGGGGCTGATAGACACTGGAATAAATAGCACGAGGAAAGAGAGAAGTGATGCATTAGAACTCTCAGCAGACTGTAGCTACTACTGTGAAATCTGCCAGGAAATATTAGATGTGAAGTGGCTATACAATGGGAGAGGAAAAATTATTAGGAACTGCCAAAACTCCTCAGCTGATGAAGACAAAAAGCTGGAGGAGGCATTTAAAACCTAGAAAATCTTTTTAAGTACAAATCTTCTGCTGATAAAAGGTCACTGCAGATTGAGGACAGAAAACACAGGTAGCAACTAATTTTCCTGATAATTGTTGTTGGTCCCACAGAAGCAGTTCTGGGATTCACTCAAATCTCAGGAAGATCCAGGTAGTGCAGGTGTTTTCTAAAGAATGGAAATCAGAGAATCCCAGAATGGTTTGGGTTGGAAGAGACCTTAAAAATCAACTCATTCCAACCCCCTGCCATGGGCAGGGACACCTTCCATGTGACCAAGTTGCTCCAAGTTCCACACAGTCTGGCCTTGAACACTTCCAGAAGTGTGACAGAAATGCAAATCCTCACGTCACAATTGTGACAAACATCTCAGTGTTGTCCTTTCTGTGCCTGAGGACTGCATGTGCAGGGAGAAGGAACAAAAGGAGATTTTGGGGGTTTGAGCTCGAACAAGGCTCAGTAACCTCAGCAGGATTTTATAATGTCACTGATTTCCAAACTTCTGTGGGAGAAAAACAGACTCCTCACTTTGAACATCAGACTCTGCTGATAGATTCATTTAGTCTTAAGACTGTGTCTACATACAGTATTTTTACTCTTTTAAATCATTCCCATTATGAGATGGGTGATTAAGGCAGGACCTCTCCTAGCTCAGCTGCAGCAGCATCCACACAAAGGTGCCTTTATCATCTATGGAACCCAACCAGTGGCAGCCCCTTTTTACAGGTACATCCACACTGCACTACAAGCTCTTGTCTCTCTACTTACATTGCTCACTGACATGAGCAAGTAAAAGCAACACAAAAACAATTTGCAGAGATGCCCAAGTGACTCTGAAGTGTTCAGCAGACACTTTCTGGTCCCTTCTGTGGTTTTGGGGGCTGTTTTGGCAGATCCTGCAAAGCCTGGGACTCTTTAGTGCTCAGCTGTGACCTCAGAGCTGCGCTCTGGTTTGCACCTGCATCCTTGTGTGCCATCAGAAATGGTTAATAACACCAAAGTTATCCAGAAATAAACCCCTAACCCTGATTTTCTCTTTTTTCCTGCCCATCATATTCCAGCAAGGCAACACCAAGCCCTTCTAACAGCTCAGTTCAGAGGACTCCTGCTGTAGCAGATGAAATTCAGCTATCCCTGGCATTAATTACATCAGTTACACACACACACAGAGGACACCACCGACAGCCTCTGCAGGGGCTGCACATCCACTGCAGTGACAGAGGCCAGTCCTTGTTTACTCTGGATGTGAGGACAGCTGAGCAAGTGGTGACTGGTGGCTGCAGAGTCCTCCAGTGACAGACGTCAGCCCCAGACCTCCCTCACCTGGCAGATGTCGCCTGCAGACCTGGCAGAGTTTCCTCTGGGGCTCTGGGGAGCCACACCAATGTGCAAATCAGCAGGAGAAACTCACCCAATTCCTGTCTGCTTTTACCATATTTGAAGTTCGACCTTAGCATGTAAATGAGGCATTTAAATCAGATTCACACAGAAGCTCACCTTACAGCTGAACAAAACATGTACCTGGGAAGCCTGTGGACAACCTCCCCACCATTTCAGTGAAGAAATTTTCCCTGTTATCCATTATAAACTGCCCCTGCTGCAACTTGAGGCTGTTTCCTCTTGTCCTATTCTTGTTTCTGGGGAGAAGAACCAACCCTCACCTGGCTGCATCTTCCTGTCAGGGAGTTGTACAGCAGCCACCTGAGCTGACCTGGATTTTCCCTACAACCATTTTCCCCTCAACTCAGGAGGCAGATAAGGAGGAATGAAGTTCCTAACACAGCAACTTTCCCTACAGAAGGAAGATGCCCATGTTACAGTCCATTGGCACTTGGAAAGACACCTTGGGACATCCCAAAATAGCACCACTTTTGTCTGATCAACCCATTTGGAAGCCTCAGCTCTGATTAGGGTTGATGTATCAAATCAAACCAACCTCTCCTGCAGCAAAAAACATAACAAATCTGAAACACCCCAGTATTGCTTAAAAGAACCAAGTCCTGCTGCCAGAAGTCTTGCCATGTTCCTTGATGTCACCAAATCTGTAAACATCATCTATAATGAGCAGAAAAGGAATTTTGTATCACCTCTATTACAACAGGGTGACAGAGCAGAACAGCCTCTGTCAATACACTGTGTTTCTATGGGTCACAGGAAGGTTTTATTTCTCTTAGAATCTTGAATCCCTGCTTTAAGACAACCAAAGGATACACTGGGCAGCTTCAGAGCTGCTCCTTTTTCTTCTCACCTGATCTGTATTTTGGCATGGCTTCTTAGAAGAAGGGCAAATGTAATGAGGCAGCTACTGTACTTTTTATAACTCTCATCAGGTCTTTCATTTGGGCCAGCAAGGAAGCCTGTTAGAGCAGAGAAAGCAACTAAGCATCTCTGGAAAATGCTATTAAAAGAGCAAGTAACAAATGAAAAGCTGGGACAGACTTAATGGTAAATACATGGCCTGGCAGTTCAGCACAGCTACATCCTGCTTGCCATTATTATTTAATACTGGCATCGATTGAAGGATGAGGCAGACCAGGCAACTCTCTGTGGGTTTACTTGAATGCCTTTTCACTGTGAGATTAAATAAACTCACATACAAACATACAGGTTTGTATCATGCTGTTTGATGGGCGACTTTAATTAATTGATTAAATATTGGTGACAACTGTGGTCAAGCAGTAAACACCACCTCCTTCATCATCTCTGTGGGCAAACAGGTCCCTGCTAATTATCAGTGTCCAGCTCCAGGCTGGGATCAGCACAGCATTAACCTGCTCCTCTGGAATAACAAGCTGCCCAACCACTGTCCCACATGCTGGGTGAGCTGTTGGTATGGAAGCAGCTGCTGCCATGGATCAGGCACTGCTCCATCCCCACAGACACTTTGGGGTGTCATTCCTGCTTGAGACACAGTGCAAACAACAGCCTGGTTTGTCCAGCAGTTTATTCCCAAGTTGTCCTTGGACAGGATGGTGACTTTAGGCAGAGCAGATAAATTATCTTACAACCAGCCTGCTGATCACTGGCTGGAAATCTGTGGCTACAGGCATCAATTCCCTACTTCTATCTGTCCTCACAACTAACCATTACTCTTCCCAACAGCACCGCCTAAATCTTTTCCTCAGAGATAATTTCCAAGAGCTGGAAGCAGGGTCACAGCAAATAATAAAAAGAAGAAGAATGGAAAGGTGAAGATGAAATACCTCTGAGCAGGGGAAGCTTCCTTCCCTGGTTTGGAGGTGTGCAGCACCTTGTGTGTACCCTGGAGCTGCAGGAGAGCAGAGCTGAGGGTTCTGGAGCACGGCTTCCCTGCCTGAACCTGAGCAGCTGTCCTGGAATTGGATGTGGAGAAAAGCTGCAAGGGAACAAAAGACAGAGAGCAGCTACTCCCCATTTCTACAGGTTTTAAGGAGCATTTTTCCTTATATGAGCAGATGTGAGACTCAGCCCATTTGTCTCTTCAAAGAAACAAACCACTTTCTTTTCTCAACAGCCATTTTTATTGCTTTTGACAACACACCACTGGAGTGAAAAGAAATAATTTTCTGCTATTCTTTAGCTTCTTCCTTTGTTATAGCAGGTACATTTCCTGGGACTATTGATAAGGGTAACTGGTTAACTTGTTACTGGTCATCTGAGCTGACCATGCAAGTGAAAACAGTTGGAAATCCCTCAAAGCACGACAAAAGTGTCACCACTCTGGAGAGTGATTAACCAACATTTGCATGGAGAATAAGTTCTTACAGGCACTGCCAACAAGACTGAAAATCTGTGTCTCAAGATGTCATTGCAGGGGCTCAGGCTTGAAAGTGTCAGCGACATGTAGTTGAAGAATAATCAATAAAATTCTTTCCAAGGGTCTTTGGCTGATGTCCCTCATGCACAGATCCTTCAAACCAGCCAGAAACAGTTTCCTGAGCCACACCTTCAACCCCCAGCTCCTGCCACAGTCCAACCTTCAGCTACAAAATAAACACACACGGGGTTAACGATGAAGAATATTTACTTTCCTTCATATGGTACATTCTGTAAAGTGCTAAGTTCCTAAATTATACTGAGTTAAAACGATATGCGGCTCTAGTATTTTAAACACAATAAATATAGAATGAGCCTTGTGCAACTGCACTTGCAAGTTTTACTCTTTTTTTAGTAGACAGCCTAAATTTAGTAGTCAAAATAGCCTCCAACAGTGCTCCAAGAAAATCTAGGAAGCAGTTATAAATAAAACCACATCCTTCAGAGCTATCCTACGCACTTCTCCTGTCCACATTGCACGGGTAAGCAGCGCTCCTGTGAGCATATGGAGTGAGGAAAAATAAGGAAGCTGAAAATTACCCAACAAAAAAATGCAAAATCCTACAAGTTAACGCTACATATCCTCCCATAAATAGTCTGGCTTCCACATTTAATCTTAGTGCACACAACCCAGGTCTTTTATTTTTAACTCCCGTTAAAAAACTCTTCCAGGAAGAACATCTTGCAAGACATGGGTCGATTCATCCTCATCTTGCTCCTTTTTGCTGCAAAGTGGAAAAGACTCCTGCACAAATTGCCTGCACATTGGGCACTGCTGGAAATACTTGATGCAGCCATCACACAGGCACGTGTGTCTGCAGGGCAGGAGGACCCAGTTCACGGGGCCATTCTGGCAAACAACACAGTCTTTGCTGTTCTCTTCCTGCAATTCTGCTTCCCCTCCAGCCAGCCCGGCCTTTTCCAGCAGCCCTCTGTCAGTGCTGCTCTCACCAGGGAAGGTATCACTGGAGGAAGGTGCAGGACTGTTTGCAGACATGAAGAGTTGCTAAAACACACATAAACACAAATATTTAGGAGTGAACAAACTCTTCCCCATTCTCTGCACACACACACGGGGCAGTGGAAGTTCCACTGGGTCCATTCGCTGGGTCAAACAGTGCCAGGCTCTGCGGGTCCTGGCAGCTGCCTGGCCTCCAGTTAAAGGCATTTCAGAAACATGCAATTACATGAAACAGTGGGAAAATATTAAAGACAAGTCCTCAGACCTTGGCTGCATCAAATCAACGTCATGCATGAACTTTAACAGAAGTGCTCAGGTTTTGAGCAGCTCGGGTTTGTTTCTGGTCCATCAGTCTCTGTGCCTAGAGGGATTTTCTATCTGTTCCTACCAAAATTATATCCACCACACTGTCAAATCTGCTTTACTCAACCCATTCTGCTCTTGCTCATTCCAATCCCCTACTCCTTTTTTTGTCTTATTTTACGTGAAGCGCAAACTCTTCTGGGCATGATTCCTAAGTATAGAGCTAGAAAAAGGAATTTTAAAAAAGTAAGTTTCTTCTGAGGCTTTCCTGATCAAAAGGGAATTTTGAAGAAAGGAAATAAATATTCTGGAAATAAGAAGCATCCAACAGTGAATTTCTTCCTACTGCTTTACTAAGTGGACACTAGGACTCCTAGATTAGAAGCAGGTAATTTCTCCAGGAAATCTTGAATATTTTCATGGGAAATATTTCTGTACAGTAAGTTCCTGTGGCACTACTTAACTGATAAAATAATTTTAACTACCATCCAGTTCTTTGCATGACAATAGAAGTCTTGTACTAATTTAGGCTCCTGAAAGCCTACACAAGCTAAAGTTAACACTGTCATACACATGAAACCAGACTCCATGTGTGGCTTACCTTCAGATCATGGTATTGACCTTGAGCTAGGAGGAGATACTGATACAAAATTCGGCAGGAAAGTCTGTAGCTTTCATCAGGAACATGAATTACAGCCACCATTGCAATCTACAAACAGAAAAAAAATTCTCTGTTTAATAACTTATCACTCAGGCTTGAGAGAACTGGGGGCATTCACCCTGGAGAGGAGAAGGCTCCAGGGAGAGCTCAGAGCCCCCTCCAGGACCTAAAGGGGTTCCACAACAGCTGGAGAGGGACTTGGGACAATGGATGGAGGGACAGGACACAGAGAATGGCTTTCCACTGCCAGAGGAGAGGGATAGGTGGGATATTGGGAAGGAATTCTCCCTGTGAGGGTGGAGAAACACTGGCACAGGGTGCCCAGAGAAGCTGTGGCTGCCCCTGCATCCCTGGCAGTGTCCAAGGCCAGGCTGGACAGAGCTTGGAGCACTCTGGAATGGTGGAAGGTGTCCCTGCCTGTGCCAGGGGTGAAAATGATCTTTAAGGTCCCTCCCAACCCATATTATTCCATGATTATCTGATTTGCTTTGGTACAGCTTCTGACCTACTTAATTCCTTAGACGATCAGGAATTCAACAATGCTGACTTCAAGCACAGATCAAAATAAATCAAAACACTGGATGAGGTATAAACAGGATGTGGCACAAGAGAGCTCTTGGTGCTCCTTCAGCTTCCCACCCTGCTTGCCCATGGAGCTCTTCTGAGGCCAATTTATAGCAGAGACCTGCCCTGGCTGCTCCCTCCTCATGGAATTACACCCTTAACTGGAAAGGCACCTGAGCAATCTCCACTTTCTCCTCCTTCCCTCACAAACACACAGACTGCAGTTTTTAGACTCCAAAAATCACTAAGAAGTGATTGGCTTGTAATCTGAGCAGGCAAAAGACAAATTTCACTGGAAAGGATTCTGAACCCCCACAGGCTGACTTTAGATAATTCCTCTGGAAATACAAGCACTCTAAGCTTGCATGCTGTGCCTAACAACCTCCACCCTGCCCAAATTACGTAATAGCCTCTAAAAAGCTGGGAAAAAAGAAAGTGAAATTCAATATTATTGTAGTTCCCAGAAGCTGTCAAAAGAGAAATGAAATATAGAAGCTGTTTTGCTATAAAAGGAAATTTAAAGGCAAATTAGACTTGCACTTCAAAATCCACACATGGCTAATTAAATACAGAGTTCAAATGTGTATGTACCTACACATATGGATTTATAAGAACTGAATTCACTATTCCTTGGCAAAAGGGTCTTTTTTTTCTAAATCACAGTGCCTGAGATCTAAGCTTCCACTTTAGCCGTGACAGTCTTCCAGTAATTCCTATGACTTTTATATACAGTCATGCTAATTTTCTGGATCTAGAGGAAAATGGTGGCACAAAACCAAGTAGGGATGACCTTGCCACAAAACCAGTTAGGATGAAAATCAGACCCCTCCCCTCTCAGGAAAGAGACATGGGAACACCATCCACAGTGATGGACACCCACTCAGACCCCCCAAATAATTCAGAATGGTAATATCACACTGGCAAAGATCCATTTCCACACTCCATTTCTATTTTACAAATTTGTTTCAACAAACCAGACGCAATTCTGACATTTGTCTGGCAAGGAGTTCAGGTGGAGTTACTCCTTGACTGGATTCACAGATCCAAGATGTGTTCCCTTCCTCCAAAACCAGAGGAAAAATACCTCCCCCACTCTCCTTCCACCCCTCTCTTCTATGTTAAGGCTCAAAGGAGAGGTGTTACAAATTCATGTCCATGCTAATGTCAAATACATTCAAATATTACACTTAATGTCTCTTTGTTGAACTAATCTGACATCTTTACTTATAAAAATGTATTAAAACATTGAAACATCTCAAGACAGGAGGGCAGACCTAAAGTCAGGTGACAAGAAGCCAAGGACAGCCATCACCTGGAAAGGGGACAGATTTCTTAGGCACTGGTGTGACTACAGCTTGCAGGTGAATGCATGGAAAAGTGTTCAGAGGATTTTGGCAATTTGATTCCAAGTTCAGTTGTGCTACTGTTCAAGGAGTTGGTGCAAGCAGATTATCAGCCCAATGAAAAGATGTGAGATAAAAGCGTGTCTCAAATCATTCAGAGATCATCAATTTAGAGTTTATAAAAAGTATTGAAAAGCATATGGCAAGGCTGAAGCTGCTTTAATAGCAAGAGATTAGGAGGAGAGCTTTTTGGGGGAGCCGAGTATCTCCTATCAGCCTCAAGCCAGGCCTCCACCCCTTCCTGTAAGTGCCCTGGAGATGGCTCCTGTGAGACACAACCGTGACACAGACCTGGGGCAGAAATGTAATTTCTAGGTTTCTAACAGCCAAGTCAGCAATCAGCTCCATATCTGTGCCAGACACTTATAAAAAAAAATCCTCCTGCCTTGCCAACAGAATCCAAGAGTCTGCACCAGTGCAAGAGCTCCACCACAGGCCTGGGTGATCCCAGAAATCAGAGTAACAGGTTCCTAAACTGCCCCAAACCTCATTCCTCTGACCACAGGGACCCTGGCAGGCAGAAGCTTTGGGGAAATCACAAGTATCTTTTAAATGCTGTAGTGAATACGAATAAGCAATGTTTCTCCATTGCCTCTTCAAAGATTGAGGTTTGGAAGTTAAAACTTTGACCTGCTTTATTTTAGAAAATAAGAAAGTGAGGGATCAAATTCTAGGGAACAGGAAAATGAAGCTGCTTTATTCAAGCCTCTCTCCTGAAACAGTCATACCTTAAAACACAGTGACCCTGAAATATATTCTGATATTACTTACAATATCATATATTTCTCTGTCTTCTTCATCTGCTAATGTCAGCAGTGCTACCAAGGGATAGCGAGCTCTAGGCACGGAGCCAAAATCCACAACTTGAGCATCTTCTGGTAACTGACAATATTTCTCTGCCTTGTCATTTTTTTTAATGCTTTGTCTGTGTCAAGGAAAACAATCAGCGGCTGCAAGTGCAGACAAATGTGACGTTTGCATAAAGAGTATTTCTCATCGTGCTTGTTCATAAACGAGTTGTGCCAAAACCCGTGGCGCGTTCACCATCCTCAATGCTCCCCGTGCCAAAAAAAAATCAACGTATTTTGTCAAAACAATTCAAAGAAAGGATACAAGTGCTGTTGTTTGTAGAGGTATTCGTTGTAGAGAGCATCCTCTAATGCCTGAGGAGTCTTTATTCTGAAGCAGTAGATGTGTTTCTGCAGGGCTTCATGGAGTTTCTGGACATTGCAGCCCCAGTAGCAGGTAAGGACACAATCCTCCAGGCAGTCAGGTGTCAGTGTTATGCCCCCTTGGAGAAAGAGGAGAGGGATTTCATTAACTCACCACCTGCAGGAATCCTGGAATTGCTAAGTCTAGATGCTTGAAGAGCTATAAGCAGAAAACAATTTCCGTGTCACAGATTTTTATCATAGAACCATAAAATCATAGAATGGTTTGAGTTGGAAGAGACCCCAAAGCCCATCCAGTTCTACCCTCTGCCATGGCAGGGACACCTTCCACTATCCCAGGTTGCTCCAAGCCCTGTCCAACCTGGCCTTGGACACTTCCAGAGACCATGGGACAGCCACAGCTCCTCTGGGCACCCTGTGCCAGTGTTTCTCCACCCTCACAGGGAAGGATTTCTTCCCACTATCCCATCTATCCCTGCCCTCTGGCAGTAGGAAGCCATTCCTCCTTGTCCTTGACCCTCCAGGCTCTTGTAAAAATTTCTTCTTCAGGCTCCCTTCAGGTATTTAAAGGCTGCAATTAGGCCACCCCTAAAATGATAAACATTATAAAATTACAAAAAATATTTATCATTACAAGCAAATCTTCTAACAATTTATATTCAGCCTAGTGTTTATGGAAGTCAGTGGGGATAAGGAAGTGGGTGGGAGGAGATAAAATGGCTGCTTAAGCTCACAAAAATACCACATGCATTTTATGAACTGTAAATTTTAACTTCTGGTAACACTTTACACATTCACTGGCAGATACAAGAGCACAAGCCTTAGCCCAAAGTCCATTCCCTCCTGAGATAATGGTACAAATTTCATCACTCATCTACAAAACTCTCTGTGGCCTCAAAGAATGAAGCTCTTAATCATGCAAAGGAGAGGAAGGGTATCTATGTTCAACATTCTCTTTCCAAAAACCTGTCAACTTCTAAATGTTTTCTGCAAAAACAGGAGCAGGAGTGCTCAAAGTTCCTGAAAAATCTCAGTTACCTGAACTGTTGGATTTGTTGTGATGGGGGGATTTATGTTGAGGGAGGGGGGAAATCTGCTGCAGCCCTTCCTCATGCATTGGAAAGCCCCACATCTGTGTGGGTGCAAGATGCTCAGCCTTGCTCACTTCTGCATCTACTGATGCAGAGGGCCATGAATTCCACTTCCTCTGTGGGTGATTTCAGGAGTGACAGGGAAGGCTTGAACTCTGATCCAAACAGATATTTAAATTCAGTTTCCACTGGAGAACAAATAGAAAAAGAGGGTAGTGATTTATTTATCTATTTATTAAAAATAGTGCACTTCCAAACACTGCTGAAGATCTAGGCTTAGATTTAAGTGGGTGGCACATATTCCATAATGAATTCTGTACAATTCTACAATTCCATGAAATTTATAGAAACACCCACAGTGGTTGGTAATTTGCAAATGTTTTAGTTTCTTAAAGATCTGTAATAGCAGGAAGTGTTCCATTAATGTGAATTAAACTGCACCTCCATATCCAAACATTTCACTTTTAAAAACACCATGTTTATAAACTGTGTAAAAGCTTATTTCTGTTGGACTGGAAGTGTATTTCTGAGGAATTAGGATAGAGAAAAAGGATGAGAGCAAGAACAAGGATCTTGAAGGTCCCTTCCAACCCAAACCATCCTATGATTCTAAGCAGAAAATGGAAATTAACAAGTTCAGGAATGCAAATTGACAAAAAACACGTAAGAAATCCATAAGAAATCCACTGACTTGTTACTGAAGCTGCAGCAGGATGAGTGATCTCCAACCCAAAAGGATTCTTCACTTGTCTCATCCGTTTCTTCAATACCCTTGTGCTGGATTCTGTCCCTTCTGAGTTCCTCAGAATAACAGGAACACCCAAACCAAACCTAGGAGACACAAAACGAGCGGCTTCAGTGTTTGTGTTGACACATTTTTTTTTGTCAACTCTAAATAGCAAGCAGCAGTACAGACAGAGGTAACTGGGCTTTCCAGAATATCTGCTAGGATGCATGGATAATATATCCTACCATTTCGACTCCAGCTTTTTGTCAGAAGGCAGGAGTCTGCACAGCGAGTCTTTAAAGGGGGAATATTTTGTTCTGGGTTTCCACAAAGGGAATAAAATTAACGAGAGCTGTCAGTGCCCTCTAGTGGTCCAGGGTTAGGCCGGAATTTCCTCCCGAGTCCGGCAGAACTGAGCATCTCCTCCCGTGAGCAGGGACACTTTGCACTAGACCAGGTTGCTCCAAGCCCCGTTCAATGTGGCCTTGAGCAATTCCAGGGATGGGAGAGCCACAGCTTCTCTGGGCAATCTGTGCCAGGGCCTCATCTCCATCACAGCCAAGAATTCCTTCCTAATATCTAACCATTAAAGACATTCCTTTCACAGAAACATTTGCATTTCATCAGTGGCATTGTCGAAGGCTCTTGGCCATCCTTGATTTCAGCATACAGAGGGTCAGCTCTCTCTGCTACAAGGGAAAATATCCACTGTGACTTCATTGGGGCTGTAGGAGAAAATCCCTGTTAAAAATCTCACTAAGAAACCAGAGGCAGCAGCTTTTCCTCTTCAATATCCAAACCCAAACAGAGCCAATCTCTGCAGCTGCACATAAAGGTGGGCCCTGTTTTATACCAGAATCTCCCTGATTGGGAAGGGAAATCCCCTTGGAAACTTTCTTTGCTGGTGGAAAGCAACAGGATTATCCTCACAAAAAGCAGCAAGATAAAAGAGTCTCTGGTACAGTTTTAGCAGCAGCTGAAGGCATGAAGGCCTTTCTGTTCCACAGTAAGGTGCTGTTTTCTGTAAATTTTAAATGTAGGAGGTGTACAAAGGATGAAGATATAGTTTTTTATGATCTACCAGTTCAGATCATTAGCTGGCAGAGAAGGACATTAATTTCTTCAGAGCAGTGCTAGTTTAGATAAAGCAGGAATTTCCAGGGGTTTAGTTAATGAATTAATGTTTCTGCAGAGCCAGACTTCCAACAGGTGCTGAGCCTTCAGCTCCTCCTAACAAGAGCATTCCCCTCCAGCTAAAAATACAATGCCCAGGTAATCAGATGATCTAAATTCCACTTCACCCCTGTGCCCAGGGCACTCGTGGGACTAGCTCTGGAAGCTCCCTGTGCATTAACCTACTTGGACTGTGAGCAGAGCCACAGGTATCCAGGGCTGGCCACAGGAACAGACGCTCCTCCTATCACTGCAAGGCTTGACAAATAAGAACATGAACATTCCTGAACAGTTGGTGTTTTTCAGGCTGACTGACACCACCACGAACACATCATTAAACAAATTAATGCTGAAAATTACGGGGGAGCCCAAATGCCACTGCAGCAATAGTTCAGGTATTCTATGCTCTGCTGACACCATTTGCATTTACAGTGCTCTGTGTGGCAAAGGAAGGATTTGAGTTGTTTTCCCAAGCAAGTCCAGGAGCACTTGAGCTGTAACTGCAGCTGCAGGCACAGGGAAATCCCTTGGAGGCTCCTGGTCATGGCCATGGCAAAGGGGAATTCCAAGGGAGCAGCAAATACCCCTGAGCAGCTGCCCACGCATTCACCTGCTTGGATGTGCTGAGCTCCTGGCTATGGCTCCTCCTTGATTAACAGGCCCTTAATAGCCCAGTTTGAAGAAAAAAAACGCATATATTTCAATAAACTGCAATAACACCTAGTGCAGGTGCAACAGGAATCTCTGATCCTGAAAAAAAAAAAAATAAAAAATGCCTCTGGAGAGTCCTCTGCCCACCCTGTTCCCCAAAAGACACCAGTTGACAGGTACACACATGTAAGGATCTTGTAGCACACAATTATTTCAGACCTCTTCGAGCAAAGTAGATTTAGTACAAGTAGATAAATAATGATTAAATTGGCAAAAGGATCAGTGCTTAGGGATAGACACAACGAAGATTCATCTAAATCATGGTTTATTATCATCATTTTAAAAAAGATATCTTTATCACCTGCACTTTGCAGATATTAACGTGGAACCAGTAAGAGGAAGTTCAACAACTCGAGTTTTATTTTCATCACAAGCCCCACAAGCCTGGTGTATGTAGCCACAATTCCTACATGAAAGATTTTGATTGCCAATCAATGCTCCCTGCACTTGGCAAGTACCTGTATTTACATTTACAGCCACTCCTGAGAGTTAGAGACATTCAAGGAGCTGTTTCTTAAAAAAGGCAACAGCGGCATTTTTGCGGCATCCTCTCAAACACAAGCAGAAGCTCTTTCACTCACCAGCCCTCGAGACATTCCCGGAGATCAGTTCACAGATTCACAGAATCATGTAGGTTGGAAAAGACCCTGCCTGCACCCAGGGAATTGTGCAGAGCCAGAAGATCCCCCCCTGAGCCTCCTTTTCTCCAGGCTGAGCCCCTTCCCCAGCTGCCTCAGCCACTCCTGCTGCTCCAGACCCTTCCCCAGCTCTGCTCCCTTGCCTCGACACATGCACATAGCTCAGTACACACAAACGCACTGTTTACCAATATTATGCATGATATTACGAGAAAAATTCCTAAGACACTCCGGCATTACTAAAAGAGGTACGAGCTTAAGAGAAATACGTATAATTTGGTTTAAAAATTATTTTTATTGCTCGTTTAGAAGCTTAGGAATGTGTGGGTTGGAAGGGACCGTTCCATGCCCCTGCCACGGGCCTCGCCATGTCCCCCCTCAGCACAGCCCAGGTCCCCCGGGCCGAGCCCCACCAGAGCACTGACCAGCCGAGGACGAGCGCGCTGGTGACGAGGAAGCAGACGGACACCAGGGCGATGTAAAACAGCGGCGAATACTCGTACAGCGTAACCAGGAACACGGCGGCCATCGAGCCGGCCGCGCCGTCCTCAGCCCGCGACTGAAGCCGCTGCCCTCAGCCTGCCAGGGACGGGGCGGGACCATGGCGAGGTACCCGAAAGCCGCTGCCCTCAGCCTGCCAGGGACGGGGCGGGACCATGGCGGTTCCAAGGTTGGCACAGACACGTGAAACGTGACACATGAAATAATATGCCAAAGACAACTTTATTGAAAAACATGACAAAAATCGAAGTATCATTTGCATTTATATATTTGTAACAATGTCAACAGTTTCTATTAATTCCTATATGGATAGCTATTATACATGCTATGACATCGATTACATGAAAAAAGGCATTTACAATTTGTGAGAAATCAATTAAAATGCACTTATATATTATTGTTAAATTCCACTGCAGCATATATCACTTATAAAATGTATATCCTATATTTCATGTATATATTTCATATATTCATATACTGCTCCATAATCCGATATTGTAATGATATTAAAAAAATGTGTAATTCCTGACTAATAAAATTATATTCAGATTAACCTGCAGAAAAAAATATGGTATTAAATTTTTTCCAGTCTTTCCATTAAAAAATTATATATTATTACTGTAAGACCAGTTAATATATTGTATATTTCTATAACTCAACAATTAAGTTATCTAAATATAATAAAAATAAATTGTTAATTCTAAAGTTTTTCCCTATTGAAATCCATGAGCATCAATCTGGGCCGTACTCCTTGGAACGCCTCCTTCCTCAAACAAGTGCATGGCCCCTACATGCAAAAAGTGTTAAGAGACACAGTTAATATAGATAGAGGGAAGAGACAGAGTGAAGAGGGGCAGGGTCTGGCAGGAGCCCTGAGCCTCTGCCCTGGCACAGCTCTGTGCTGGGCAGCAAGCGCAGCTCTGTGCGCTGGCTGCTCACAAAGATGTGCGGCTCGCCTTGGCCAGCACAAAGAGCATCTCCAGCAGGAAGCTTTTCTGCACACAGGCCACTGTCTGTGCTCCTCCAGAAGCCTGCCCAGCTTACCTTCACTCTGCTGCTCGTATTCCTGTTTCTGCTAACAAGTCTGGCTGTTTGCTTCCTTATTATTTTCATGGTCCTCCACATTTCCTTCAAATCCTTAAAGGTCCTCTTGAACCGAAGCCTTCTCTGCTCAATTTCCCTCCTGCGCCTTCTCGCCTCTGCTGCCGCTCGACGGGCCGCTGCTCTCTGCCTCATGGCTCTCCTTCTGCGCCCGATCCAAAGCCCTAATGGAACAAGCACTATTTCAATAGTGGCCCAAAAGGGCCCCTGCTGCAGAGCTGCCATGAGCAGGGGTCCCCAGCCAGGGTCACTTGGCTCTGGAGTAGCCTGCTCCACATCCTCTGCGCTCAGCTGTGCATCCGCATCCAAACCGTTCTGCACAGGCTGTGGGAAGCGGTAGAGGAGCAGCACAACCAGTGCTAGGACTGATTTGCGCGCCATGGTCTGCGGGAGGAGAGAGACAAGGCTTTCAGTGGGGCTACCAAGGGAGCTTGTGGTGGCTGAAGCGAGGCCCAGAGGCGCAGGGCTGTGAGGGCAGGAAGCAGAGGGCCCCAGACAGCTGGCAGGCACAGCAGGGCCTGTGCCAGTGGGCCAGCAGCAGCCGTGTGCCCTGGCCAAGGCGCTGGCACCAGAGGCTGGCCCTGGATGCAGGGGGACAATGCAGCCCCGGGTGCGGTGCTTGTGCCCCGGCCCTGGCCCAGCCCAGCCCCACCATGTGCTCACTCACCGCTTGTCCAGCCTGTGCTGGGCCAGCGTTACCTGGGGGGGCCTTTTATAGCTGTCCCCATTGTGACACGCTGGCCCTGATGTCACACGGGCCAGTGGCATCACAGCTGGGACAGCCCCGCCCTTCATCCCCACCCCAGCTAAGGGGCTCCCACTGGGCCTGGCAAGGAAAGTCCCTGTGATGAAGCAGGAATAAAGAACACCTTTCCCTCAGGATGCATCTGCTGGGTCAGGGTCCCCTCTGGTTTTATCTTTGATGGAGCAGGTTGGATGCAGATTTTGGGCTGAGTTATCCTCGGCATCAGCCCTGATGGATAGCTGTGGGTGCCCATGTGTCTCTGCTGTGAGGACTGCAGTACCATGTGTCTGTTTCTGCTGTGCCAGTGCTAGATGGTATTGATTCCAAAGAGATGTTTCCTAGGGGTGATGAGCTGCTGAAGGCAGCGATTTCCCTGTGGGCAGCTCCCACTGCCAACAGAGAGTTCCCTGCATGTCAAACAAGTTCAGGTTTGCAATGCTAAGGCCCTGGGCAGCATCTGGCATGAACAGAATTTTCATTGTGTCCCCAGTGAACACATGGAGGTCACAACAGCAGCACCTCTTGCCTATTCCCTGCCCTGCCAGACCTGGCAGCCCAGGTGAAATGCCCAGCATGGCCTTTGAGTACAAAGGGACTGCAGAGCACAAAGCATCTGTGTAGCTGCCAGGATCTTCAGTGGCTGCTGCACCAGGGAGGTCATTGAGAGGAGGCCACGGCTGCTCTTGTCAGGGGCTGCTGTGCGGGGATGTCCCTTGCCTTGCTGAGTCCCACACCTGCCCAGCTTTTTGCCTGTGGTCTGAGGTCAAGGGTTGCCATCTGCTTCCAACAGACGTGGCTGCTCCAAGGTAGATGCACAGGCATGGAATCCAAAACCTGGAGTATCCCCTGAGTAGCCAGGCATTCTGCTTTTCAGTCCGTGTCCTCCTGTCCAAGACCCTGATCCCTTTGCCTGCAAGATTAGAGGAGATTAGAGTGGTGGAGGGAGCACAGCACATTCTCCCCTGAATTGTTCCTTCATGCATGTGACCTTTCCACACAGATGCAGAACTTCCTCCCAGGCATCTGCCCTGCAGTGTTCAGCTTCCAGAAGGAAAGGTGTGCCCTGGCAAGGATTCAGGGGGATAAGCACATGGTACACAACATCCTCCCCACATGGACTCCAACTTTGGAAGGCACTGCCCACCCTGCTGGCTTGTTCAGCAGCAGACAGAAACTCTTTGACAAGCTGAGTCCAAGTACATGTGTCAAGTTATCCATCATGGCAGTTATCATGGCCCAACCTCAGTCCAAGTGCAGAACAGACCACTGTTGGTGCTTCTCTAAAAGCCTTCCGAGCTTACTTTCAAATCAGTCATCTTGATCTTCTTTGTTTGCATCATCACTGCCTTCCTTTCCAACATTGTCTTCTTCATTTGAAACAACTCTGCCACTTTCTTCTTCATTTCCAACATCGTTTTCTTTCTCCACATTCACATCATACTTCTTCACTTGCATCCTCATTGCCTTCTTCTCCTTCATTTCCAACATCATTGTCTTCTTTGTTTGCATCAACATTGCTACCGCCTTCTTCATTTCCAGCAATGTTGTCTTCCTCTACATCTGCATCGTCACCTTCCACTTCTTCCTTTGCTACAACATTGTCTTGTTTCTTCCTCCTCCTCTTCCTCTTTCTCCTCCTCCTCCAAGTTGCTGCTGGAGTTCTCCTCCTGGCCACTGCTGCCTGCAGTTTGTTGGGTGCCAGAAGAATTGGCATGATCGATATTTTGGAACAGTAGGGTGTTATTGCAGTATAAATGTCTTAAATGCAGTGTTAATATATGTAGCTACATATATAAAGTTAGATACAGATAAGGGTAATTTATATACAGTTCATATATACTGATATGTACTATCATCAGACAGCTCTGTGACTTAGGATCCCCCCAGAGCCACCGTGGCAGGGGTGTTCAGGAGGTGTATCACAACTGTCTTTAAGGTGTGAGTGGAAATGCCTACACCCACCAGGATGCAGGTGAGGAGCTCCTGCATTTGCAGTGTCAGCTGTGCTGCTGGGCCTGCCCTGCCACGTGCCTGAAGAACTCAGCCTCAGCCACAGCGTTGTCTCAGGACACGTTGTGCTTGGCATGCGTCAGAGACTGAAGTGTTATATTTGATGACTTAAACTTAACTGGCCATTTTCTTCTGCATTACTTCCATGGTTCTCCACATTTCCTTCAAATCTCTGAAGGTCCTCCTGAACCGCAGCATTCTCCTCTCAATTTCCCTCCTGCGCCTACTCTCCTCTGCTGCTGCTCGCTGGGCT
Source organism: Certhia americana (assembly GCA_018697195.1). Taxonomy (NCBI): domain Eukaryota; kingdom Metazoa; phylum Chordata; class Aves; order Passeriformes; family Certhiidae; genus Certhia; species Certhia americana. Next base: position 59,988,492 of record CM031861.1, read on the forward strand.
GCTGCTCTCTGCCTCATGGCTCTCCTTCTCCACCAGAGCCACAGCCTTATAGGCAGGATCAGCACTTGAGCAGCAGCGTACAAGTGTCCCTGCTGCAAAGCTGCCATGAGCAGGGCTCCCCAGCCAGGCCCACTTGGCTCTGGGGTAGCCTGCTCCACATCCTCCATATGCTGCTGCCACATATCCTTATCAAATCCTACATAAGATTTTTGCTTAATAATATTGCAAAACTATATACATAACACCAAGTTTTAGATATATACACTTTATATATACATATAAAAACTTTGTATGTATAATGAAGTTGGTTAAAGATAGATACAGATAATTTATATACAATTCATATATACACTGTGATCAGGCAGCTCAGCTATCATCAGACAGCCCTGTGCCTCAGGATCTTTTTCAAGGGCTGCAGAACAGGAGTTGTTTGAACCCATGTTGCAGACCAGTGTAATCATGGATGGCCTCAGTGTGGGCACCTGGATCATGCACCGGGTGCCGGAAAAGGCTTGGTGGTTCAACCACTCCAAAGTCTGGCCCCAAGCTGATCTCCACAGGAAGGCTCTTGTTGCCTACAATGAAGTAGTCAAGGTCTGTCTTCTCCAGGGAGCAGCACAGGTGCTCCAAGATATGCAGCAGGAAATCTCTCCTGAGCCACTGTGGCAGGGGTGTTCAGGAGGTGCATCACAACAGTCTCCTCCTCCTCCAAGCTGCTGGAAATCTCCACCCAGTCACTGTTCTGTGCCTCATGGATCCTTTTGCTGTGGCTACACTACAGCCCCAAGAGCAGGGGCAGCACTTCAGCAGCAGCCCACAAGTGCCTCTGTTACAAGTCAGCCCAGAGCAGGGCTCCCCAAGCCCTTGCACTCTGCCCCAGGTTGTCCTGCACCAGCTCCTGAAGCAGCTGAGTCACCTCCCACTCCAGGTAATCAAAGGCTACCCCATACACTGAAATGTGATATCCATATAAACTACCCTCCAACAGCTGCAGGGACTGGATAAGGCTTTATAAAGCTAGAGAATTACTGTGCCTTCGTCCTCTGCATTCTCCAATCCCAGACTACCTTTTCTGCATCCTAGCCCCCAAGAACTCTGTGAAACTCACAGGAGAAGGGGCCTGCTGTGTACCCATTCCCCCTGTGCTTTATGTCCCTGTGTTGAGGTGAGCATGGAGAGGATGAGGATTCATGTCTGCTCCATGTCCTGTCTGCCTGTCAGGCCTGTCCTGGCTGTAATTCCAGTCCCCTGTTCCCATGTGTTGCAACCAGGATAGCTGTCGATGTGGTGATGGTAAAGAGAAGCAGGAAGGGCCTTTGGATGGGATCACAGAGATGTTTATTCCAGCCACGCACGCAGACAGTCCAGGGTCAAAAGCCAGGCTCATGGGAAGTGTTCAGGTTCAAGAATATGGGTGTTGGAGGCTGGAAGAGCATCAAGGACCAATGGTCAGGGGGCATGGGGCTACAAAGGCAGGATTGGGGTATGGGAGCCAATGGGGAAATTGGGAGGGAGCGACTGAGGGACACAGGGATGGGATTAACAGGGCTGATTGAAGGAGCAGAACAGGGTACATTGGCATAACAGAAGAGGGTATAACATTTTTCTGTGGGAGAAGCCTCTTATGTCTCCTTAAGGTAGGAAGAACCTCTCCACACCCCTGTCCCTGCTGGCCCTGCTGGCCCGCTCCCAGAGCCCAAACCCTGGGCAGAGCCTTTATACTCTGGAAGAAATTGGCCCTTGTCACTCCTGGGCTCTTGTCACTCCTTGGCAAAGGTGCTGGCTCCTGGCAGTGTGTTTGGGGGCTCCAGGTGCTGTTTCAAGTCTGTAGAGCACCAGGAGGGTTGTTGCTGTTGTGTGCTTGCACAGAGCGCTGTTGCAGCCACAGTGGTGGCACTCAGGGCAGGATTCAGCTTTGCCACCCTGCCAAAGGCTGAAGAGTTCAGTGTGCCTCAGCTTTGTCCCTGGCAGCTGCCAGTCACAGCTGTAGAGAAAATTTTATTAGAAAAGGGACATTTTTTTGCACAATGCTGTGAAGAAATACTGCGTGTATAGAAAGGAATTTCTAACTTGTCCTTGATGCTGATAACAAGAAAATAATTGGCTAGGGCAAATTAGAAAGAGACTGTAGAACAAGATATGTTAACCATAACAAAGGAATAGTTTGTTTTAGCATTTTAACCGATCAAATTGTATACATCCACCTGGTATCCACGTGCACAAAGCTCTGTAACCTATCATAAAGCATTTAGAGTTGCCTGAACCCTGCTTTGTCTATATAATGTGTGATATTCGTGTAATAAATGAGCAATGATCGTATCTCTATGAGAAGTGTATCTGTCGATTCAGAGCTCTCTCCTTTACACAGCTGCAGTGGCAGTGGCTGTGAGGTGACCCAAAGCCACCTCCCTGGCAGCCCACGGCTGTGCTTTGCTTCCTCCTTGTGCTGGAATGGGGGTTAGATGGATTATTGACATGGAATTGTTGCCTCTGAGGGCTGTGAGGCCCTGGTACAGGCTGCCCTGAAAAGCTGTGGCTGCCCCATGCCATTCAAGTGTTCAAGGTCACCTTAGGTGGGATTTGGAGCATCCTGGTCTAGTGGAATGTGTTCCAGTCCACAGCAGTGGGGTTAGGAACTGGATAATCTTTGGAGTGCATTCCAACCCAAACCAGACTGCAATTCTGTGATTAGATGGGGTATCAGGAAAAGTCCTTCCCTGACGGAACAGTCATGGCCCCAAGGCTGACAGATCTCAGTGAGCATTTGGTCAATGCTCTCAGGCACAGTGTAGGATTTTTGGGGTTTTCCTGTGCAGTTGGGCTTGATGATCCCCGTGAGTCCCTTCCACCTCAGGATATTCTATGACTTTGTGTGAGGCTTCAATAGCTGCTCAGCAATCTCGCATTCCTGTGCTGTCTGCTGAAGCCCTTGGTGAAAATCTGCAATTTTATCTCAGAAATCTGGTGTTTTAGTCATTAGTACAATTCTCTAGAAGTTCTGTCTGAGATGTGAACGCTGAATCTGTACTTTCATTCTGAGTGAGGAAAGCAATTATATTCTTAGATCTGTTATGAAATCTATGAAATCCCTTAAAGTGCGTTTTTTTCTGCTTTAACAGCATCTAAAATTGTGGACGGCATGGAAAAGGCCAAATATTCACTCCAGCATCCGAAGAGCCTCATACCAAGACCCTATTATGGAGGAGCAGTTTGTGCCCAGCTCTTGCTGCTCCTATTTGTGACTTGTGTGCTACCCCGCACGACTTCTAGAATTACACAGCAAGCACCGCGAGCAGCACAACTTCTGATTCGCCTCGCGCTTCAATACCAGGGTTTAACCCTTCAGTCTTTGTCCTTTATAAGGCACATTTAAGAGCTGTGAAGCCGAACCCGTCCGTTTTCCCCAGATCCCCTCAGAGCGAAATGGCGCCTGAGGGCGAGCCGCGAGTTGCCATGGCAACGGAGGGGGGCGGGGCCCGGGCTGCCCGGCAACGGGGAGGGGGCGTGGCGCTGAGGGATCACGTGATCCTGCGTTTTCCCGCCTTCCCTCCCCGCCCCGCGCCCTTGACCCTGCCCGCTGCCCGTAGGCGCGTGACGCCGCCCCGCCCAGCCCGGGGGAGCGCCGTTGGTTGGTGGGAGGGCGGGGAGGGGGGGCGGGGCTTGCGCCACGCAGGCGCGGTGAGGGAGGGGCGCAACCCCGGTGGTGAGGCGGCGGCGGCGGCGGCGGCGCGCGGGCGGCGGCGGTCGGTGCGCGCGCCAAGATGGTGAGGGGGGAGCGCGCGCCGCTCCCTCAGCGGGGGGGACCCGGGCCGGGATCGTGAGGGGGGATCCGGCCGGGAGGGCGCTCAACCCGCTGGGATAACGTATAGTTAGATGATTCAGAAAGATTCGGTAGGGAAATGATAGAATGATCAACAGGAAAACGCGCGGTCTGACCTCTGAGGAACTGATTGTGTGTCTGTGGAACGGCTGATGGCTTGGTCGCAGCTGGTTGTTGCTTGTCTTGTAATGTTTCGAGCTAATTCGCTGAAGAACGTGTGATTGGTGCTCGCTGAACTAATTCATCCGAGTGGTGAATTTGGACTTGAGCTATGATTGCTGGTTGGAGCAGACCAAGAGAAACAAGGACTGGCGGATGAATGCCGTGGGGTCCTTTGCATTAATATTGGCTAACGGATAAAGAAGTGATTGTGGGAAGAGGAAGAGTCATGCACGCTGCTTTTAGTAAAGGTTTGGGGAGGTGAACCCTCCCGTGGAAGGAGCAGTTGTAAAGCGAATTTGATCAAATCTGGGGCTGTTTTGCTGTGTGCCTCTCTAGTGAGAGTCGTGCTTGAGGGCACTTTGGTGGCAGGTGTGTCCGTGTCTGTGCAGCAATCCTGCCTCGGCTTTCTGGAGTTCTTGTTAAGCCCAGCGTTGGTGAGCCGGCTTAACCCCGATAAACAGGCTGAATCTGGTGTTAGCGAGTGTTTTCCTTCACCTCAGGGATTTGTGTTTGTGTGGCGGTGCAGGTGTGAGCAGGAGCATGGCTTTGTCTGCTGGGAGAAGCTGGTGAGCCCAGAGGACTGGGAGAAAGGCTTCCTTCACAAAAGAGCATTTCATAGAAAACATAACCTCAGCTTCGAAATCCCTGAATCCTGTTCGGTTTTTTAATCAAGGCCCCCTGGGTTAGTTAAAGTGGGTATAAGTAACATTTTATATGAAATACAACTTCAGCTCTGAGATGCAGCCCTAAATTCTGTTGTGTGTTTAAATAGTTTTTAGGGTGGTTTTTTTTTCCTGAATGAGTGAAAGTGGGTTCTAGGGATATTTCACAGAAGCCAGGATGAGTTAAGTTGGAAGAGACCTCTGAGTTCAACCTGTTTGTATCCGAGGGACCCCATCGCTGATCAGAGGGAGCCAAGGACAATCTTTGACATTTAGGGGAAATCAGCAAAATCAGGGAGGCTGCAGAGGCAGTGCCTGAGCTGTGCTGTCACAGCAGAGCCCGATTTCCTTTTGAGCTGTCCAGAGGAAGCAGAGGGACGAGACTTTGTGCCAGAATTTGGTCAAGGTGGAAATCTTTTCGGGAGCAGCAATGAACGTGGGGTTTTGGGAGTGGGGAAGCAGAGCCACCCGTCTGCTTTTTGGGGGAAATCTCACAATGTTGAACACGAGGAGACAGAACTGAGGGCTTAAATAGTGACATTCTGGTTTAAAAGCAGTGATTTATCTCAATGCAAAAGCTCTCGATTAGAGCTTTTGATTGGCAATCTTGCACTGTTTTTTTTATCTGAGGATTTTTTTTAAGGAAACCTTGAAATACAGTTACTTTGGTACAAAGTTCTTGATGCCTTGGGAGTTCACAAATGCAGTATCAGCTGCAGATTTTAAGTAACTTTTTAATCAAGCTGGCATGAACCCCTTGGTGATGGAGGCTGTGTGTATAAAATGTTGCTCAGGAAATGGCAGTGGTTGGCTTGGTGCAGTTCAGAAATTGCATGTGTAAGAGAAGATAACCTGCATGCCTGCTTGTGAAAGAATAATTTCCTTCCTCATCTTCAGTGTGATGACTAATGATGTTGTTTGAGCATCTCTGCTGAGAGCTTGGTGTGCACAAGGGGAAGTGGCTGCGTGTTTTTGGGTTAAAATGTCTGACACTTTGTGTATGTAAATCTCAGAAGTCCTATTAATATTTCTGTGGGTAAAAATAAGGACAATGTTGCTCTGAAATATTAATAGTAGCTCTTATGTTAAATGCTTAAATTTCTTGATCCCATCTGCTGCCACTCTAAGGGACTCCCTTATGTCAGGACTTGGAAAATTAAGTGTAAATTTTATTTTTTAAGTGTAGAATTGTAGTAGAAATCTACTTCTGAAGTGTGAAGTTTACTTCTAAGAGCTCTGAGAATAATCCCACGTCAGGAGTAGTTAATTAAATACTAGTTAACTGTGTGACTTTGAAGAGGATAATTAAAACAGGTAAATGTTCTGTTAATGTGGGTTTTTCTTGAAAACAACAATTTGCTTTCACCCATGTTTTTTCTGTTTTATGTGATGCTCTGAAGCTTTGGACAAGCTGCATTGCAGGCCCTCTTCTGTAGGGTTTATGCACAGATGTGGGTGACACAGGGATATTTTTTTGCCTGTTTCACTTTCTAGAAGGATTTATCTCTCCCTCCCCTCTGCCATTTCCTTTTTGCAGAGTGAATCTCTGGTGGTTTGTGATGTTGCCGAAGACCTGGTGGAGAAACTGAGAAAATTCCGATTTCGCAAAGAGACCAACAATGCTGCCATTATAAGTAAGTTCCAAACGTGCCTGACAAAAATTGTCAGAAACTCCTCACTCCTCTTTTCTCCCCTGTGTAACGTTGCTGCTGTATCAGGTAAACATGAGCCAGGAGGGTGTTTGTTCTCTGAGCTGCAGCACTTCCAATTCTGCCTGTAATTTTAACAATAAAACAGTGCTGCTCTTAGGATTCAAGCCTCCATCTGCTCTTAGCAGAGTATTTATATTTAATTACAGCTCAGAGTCTACCACTGTTTGTAAAATGATTTGGGGGAATCATGGGATACACTGAAGAATAAAACCAGAATCACAAGGACTATAATTGTTGAGTGCTAAAAAGCTTCATGCATCCATTGTATAGATCGATTAAATAAAACCATTGATCTGTGTTTTATTTTGATTTATAGTGAAAATCGACAAGGATAAGCAGTTGGTGGTGCTGGATGAGGAGCATGAGGTTTGTTAAATGAATTGTAAATAAGAGTATCTTCAGCCTGCAATGTATTGTTGTCTCTAAGGTACTGCCTTAGTTTCAAATTGTTATCAAACTCTTAATCTAATTTGGGTCATGAGCTTATTTAAATGCATGGTCACTCTGCATGTAAAGCACAGCACCATTAATAGTGCAACTATGCAGAAGCAATTGAGTTGACTAATTAATTGCACCAAAAAAAAAAAAAAAAAGTTATTTTAAAGCTGTTCTAAGGATGTAAAAAGCATCTTTGGCACCTGCTGGCTTTTTGAAGAGATTTCTGCTGTGTTTCCACGTAGATCTGCACATTTGCCTCTGAGCTGGTCTGCCATCAATTAGAAGCAGGATTGCTAATCCCCTGCAGACTCTAAATTTGATGGGTGGCATAATAAGGTCAGCCCAGTGTGTGGTGTTTCTTAATGGTCCATAGGGCAAAATTAAATCCTTCCCAGGGATTTGAGCATTAACCATAGCTCTTGTTCCCTAGAATGTAGATGTTAATGTAACACTCAGATATAATGGGGACTCTTTTTTTTTTATTTGCTGAAGGAGAAAGGGCTGAATTTTTCAAACTTTTGATTTATGTAGCTGATTTTAACTGACTTCATGGTGTGTGCTTGCTTATTTCTGTTTAGCACTAGGGTTGGCAAAGCATGGTAGCTGCCAGCATAGCCAACTAGAGCCAAAAAATGTTTGCTAAACTTATTATGCCTAAAATAGGGGTGATTATTCATGCTAACATTAATTCTGTGTTTAGTCATAGGAGTCTTTTGGCACACAAGTCTTCCTAAACTGCTCTAGTAATTTGGGAGGTTCTTATCAGTTCACCTGTAGATGAACATCTGCCTTACAGGTGTTTCACTGCCCTTTACCCTGCTTTAAACTTCCCAGTGTGAGATGCTTGCTCAAATATTGCTTGTGTTTAATGTCACCAGGGTATTTCTCCTGATGAGCTAAAGGATGAGCTGCCTGAGAGACAACCTCGATATCCTTCCTATGCTGCTGCCATTTGGACTTACTCACTCCTGGAAGCTGTTCAAAATGTTGGGCTTCACCTTTTTAGGCCAATAATTGCTGTAGTGTGATCTTGCTGATCCTCTATTTGTGAAATAACCCAGGGATCAGTTCTCAGGCTGCACTGAACTGTTGTACCACTTGTTGAAACAATGACTCATTTAAGCCTTTCCTGACATTTTATTTCCTTTTAGATTATATAATGTTTGGGGAAGTAAAGCAAAGCCATGCTGCTGGTAATGTAAAGAAGTGAGTAAAATGTACCAGTTGGTGGCTACTTCTAAATATAGGAATGTGCCTGTGTAACTCTGGATCTGTTTTGGTACTTTCTCAGGATGTGGCTGTTGTTGTTTTACTGCAGTTACTGATTCTGGGATTGCTGTTGGCATGTGATCCAGGGAGGAATCCCTGCTTTGGAAAAAAAAAAAAAGGAACAAAAGAGGGTCAAGTAAATTACTCTTTAACTAATGAAATAAAAGGGGTACTTAAGTTACATGTGAGGAAAATACCTGCCCTGTTAGCCTCAAGAGCTGGCTGGCACCATTCCCTGTGCTGTTCTCAATCTTCCTTTCATGCCCACAGTGCAGTGGGAGGCTGTAAAACAGAATTCCTGGCTAAAACTGTGGTTCAAATTCAGCAAAACACCTGAAACAACAAAGTTCTTGGTCAGCAAAGAAAGAATTTGGCTTTCATTAAGCCGAAACCACACTGGTGGGTGTGGGAAGTCCTTTCACAAAGCTGGAAGAAGAATATTTGTGATGAGAGGGTGATTTTTAGCTCTGATGTGAAAATTACTACAGAGAGCCCTCACACTGAGGCGGGGCCAGTTCTGAAAGTCAGATGTGGAAGTGAAAACAACAGTGAGGTTATTATTGCAAAATTAAAACATCTAAAATACAACACTGACTTGTGCCTACATCAAGCTCTGGTAACTGAGGACTATATCCTACTAAAATAATTGATTTCTTAGTTTCTTTAACCTCAGAAAAAACATTTATTGTGTATAGTTACAAGTACCAGCATGAAGATGGAAGAGTTTCCTATCCATTGTGCTTTATCTTCTCCAGTCCAGTTGGTGAGTGAACATTGTGATTAGTAGTTACTGTGTGTTGTAAATTTGGAAATATTCTTTTCTAGGGAAGATGAGTGCTTACTGCTCTCAAGGAGGTTTTCCTGCCTTTGAGGTTCACATTTAGGGCACTTCACATGTATGATAGAAGAGATTGTTTTCCACTTCTGAAGGCTGTGCTGGAGTGTTGGTTTCCTGCTTAGCTGGCCAAAAGGTGTGTCTGCCTGTTCTCAGTGTGCTCAGCAGCTCTCCTCTGAAGGGCCTGGAGCACTCTGTATCTACTCATGGAGGTTTAACCTAATTTGACCTGTTTACACCTCAGATCTTGGGGAATCCTTAAAACATGACCCCTGTTCCTGAGGGATTCTGCTCTCCTGTCTCTTGCTATTCAGACATTAGTGACTCATTTCAGAAGGTAAAGGGAACTCATTTCTTTCTGAGGATCTTAGAATCCTATTCCTTTCATTCTACCCATGAAAGGAACAGGAGTCTAAGAGGATTAGGATGGGATTTGAGAGGAGAGTTTTCAGGGGGCCTGGTTGTAATGGGGCAGCAGTAGAGGATGCTGTCAGGGGACAGTCTAAAGGGCTTTCACAGCTGTGGGTGAAAAGGAGGAAAAAAGGGCTCCCTAGCCCAGATCTAAGCATGTGAAAGTGCTGGGGAAACAGACTGTTCCAGGAGAAACAGACTAATCCTGGATCATCCCAAGTTTGTACAGAGCAGTACAGAGCATCCTCTGCTTGTGTCACATCAACTTACCTGGATAGGGCACTCTGTAATTTTAATAGGAGCCAAATAACCTGGGTCTTGATTTGGGTTTACAGAGCTGAATTGCTCCTGGGCTTCCATCTGTGTTCTGTATTGTAGTAGTAATGTATCTTGCTGGTATTACTGGATTATCCTTGTTATCCCCTGGAAGAAGATAAACTGATTGCATTGTTTTATCCTTCATTTCTCAGAGCTAGAGTAACTAGGTATATAAAAGAGTTTAGCAACTACTGAGTATATTCTTCTGTAGTTACCTGAGAATCTTCCTCTGAATTTCTTTAGCTTTCAGTTTGGATTCTTAAAACAACCCCCAACCTTATCTTTGAAGTGTTGCAGTCAAAATAACTAAAATGCTTTTTATTTTTTCCCCCATAACTACAGGATGTAAGCCTGAGCAGCAGATGATGTATGCTGGAAGCAAGAATAAGCTTGTACAGACAGCTGAACTCACTAAGGTATAACTGGCTTTTGAAATAACTCTCTCCCCCTTCAGTGCAGATCGTTGTTTTGTGTCTTGAACTGATGGCAAGAAGGGTTTTGTGAGAGTTTGTGATTACAATGAACAGAGTCTGGTTTAGGAAGACTGGAGGAGGAGTGTGTGTGGAGATATCTGTACCCTAAAACACCAGGAGGAACAGTGTTCTCTAAAACAAAAATATCCCTCAGTAGGATGGACATCTTTGCTGTGGGGGAGGAATTTACTGATGGGAAGAATAGACTGAAGCCTCAGTGTGGTGTGGAACAGATCAGTTTAGCTGGTTCCTGGGGCTGGATGCTTGCAGAACAGCCTGCAGAGTAAGTAACATGTGCCAAGTGATGAACAATTTCTTCCTGTGTTGGGTTCTTCCAGTACTGACACCAGAAGAAATCACTGCATTCACTAGGCCTGGCTGTGTGTATATTTTAGTAAAGAAATGTCACCTATTTTTCATTTTGGAGTTCTTTGAAATCTTTGCCTAATTGGCACCTAGACTCCTTTTTGCCTCAAGCACTAAAGCTTAATAGAGTCAGTTTCAGGTTTTTCATACCATATGAAATGACTTCAGCACTTCCCACAGCACTGTTCCCTTCCTTATCCTGCTGAGTCCTTTAACATGCCAGTAAAAATGTCTGTTGGGCCAGTCAGAGAACTATGAATCATAGAATGTCTTGGGTTGGGAGGGACCTTAATATTCATTTGTACAAACACCTCCCACTAGACCAGGTTGCTCCAAGTTCTGTCCAGCTTCCACCTCTTCCAGCTCTACCTTGTAAGAAAAGACTCCTCTCTTTTAAATCAGACCTCAAGTCGACAGGAGTCAATAGGAAGGCAGCAGAAGATGGTGGAAATGATCAGCACAGCCACAGTAAATGTTTTTTTAGAACTGTTGAAACTTCATCTTGGAGGCCTGATTGCTGTGATAGAAAGGAGGAAGACAGTTTTCAGTAAGCAAGAAGAAAGGCATGGTGAGAAGAAGGTGAAAGCCTGGGAAGTAGCTCAGTTGGAGTTTCTGTCACTTCTGAAAAGGGAGAAATTCAGCCTGAATGGCTTTTGAATGCAAGTCCTGGACTGGGTATAGAGGTTCATGATCATTCATCTTCTTCCTGAAGCCTAAGAACACAGGCTGTCTCCAGTTGGAGTTGCCTGCTTGCTCTTCAAATGTGCTTTATTCTTGCCACTTGCTGAGCTGTGTTTCATTTTTACTCATGCTGTGACTTCCTCCTGGTGTGATTCTTGCACATGACTCAGCTGAGTTCTCTCATCAGTTTCCAGTGTCTTGCATATTAGCTTGGCTCCTGTTAAGCTGTTCTGTTCTTGTAACACTGATTTGTGGGGTTTCTCCATTTTGAAGGCCTGTGAATTTGTAAAATTACCTGACTCTTGTCTTTGGGCATCTCATGGACTCCAGTAATCAATGCATAATTAACATATTTAAAAAAAGAAAACCCAAACCCTAACCAGTTACTTGGCACTTGGAACGTGAAGAGTATATTGGTGTTTTGGACTTGTGTTTTCTACTTCAGTGCTGTATTAAAGGTTCATTAAAGATTTCATAAAGCTTTGGGTTAGTAGTTTTTAGGTTGTTTTAGGGGCTTTGCCCAGAGATGCTGTAGCTGCCCCATCCCTGGAAATGTTCAAGGCCAGGCTGGATGGGGCTTGGAGTAACCTGGGGTAGTGGAAGGTGTTCCAGGGGATTTGAACTAGGTGATCTTTAAGGTCGCTTGCAATCCAAACCATTCTATGCTTTTAGGATTTTATTGGGTTTTTTCCCCAAGTTTTCTATTTTGAGATATTTTACAGGTAAAACAGTACCCTACTGGACATTATGAATTTATTTCAGTTCAAAGAAAAAATAACTGTGTATTGTACTGAGCAAAATCACTGAACTTTGGGCTTAAATCAACCCAGATATTGAATTAATTTGTATTCTTCAAAATACCATCTTGCTGAGATAATGCATGTGAGATGGGGCCACTTCAGGGTTATTTTAAAATGAGGTACATGTGCTTTTCTCATATTCTTAAGGGAAAAGAGTGAAGCCTAGAAATAGCAATTATGAGATTCTTGTCCATGTTAGCGATGTTTTTTGCCACTCAGTCTTGTGTATTTTCCTCTGATCTGATACTTTCAAGAAAGCCCCTGAAAACTGTCAGCTGGAGAGTGGTTTATTGCAGCTCAGATGTGTGGAAAGGTGCTGCTTGCATTGTGTGCTTGTCCCTTTCCAGTCCCATCCCTCAGGAATTGATGCAATGCCATTTTGTTTAGGTATTTGAAATCAGAAATACAGAAGACCTAACTGAAGAATGGCTGCGGGAGAAACTGGGCTTCTTCCACTAAGGAAAACCTCTGTTCTAAGTATTTATGTACCATCCTGGTGATACTGGAACCAGACATGAATACTTTACATCCAAGCAATGCACTGTATTCACAGCTGTCTCCTGCAGTATCTCTCTTGTGCAGAGTTTGTGCAAAGAATAGCAGGTCTGTCTCCTTGAAGTAACAAATCTTTGCAGGTGTTTCCTTATTTGTACCTGCTAAAAGGGAATACTCCTCTGCAGGGACTCCTTTTGCACTCCTGTGACTAATGTTTCTGTAACTAAAATAGTTCAGTTCTGGATTTATAACCGTGTACAAATATTTGGAAGCTGACGCTAACTTTTTCTGAGCTACAAATGCATCCTTATGACACACATTAGCCATTTATATGCAGAATTTATGTACTGTCACTTACCAGATTTTTTTGACTTAATGTCTTCTCAATTTTGAAAACTACTCCCTGGAAGTATTTGTTTGGGATTAAAAAATCAAAATCCTTGTACAGCAAATCCATCCATTTATCTTTCCATCGAGTCCATGTGAACTGTCTCAAATTCTTGGAACTAATTTTTGTCATTCCAGTAATTCCTCAGTTGCCTGAGTCAATCTTTCTAAATTTCAGGGCAAAGCTTTGACTGTCCAGTTCTCATGCTAATACAGTCTCACAGGAACTAGCTGATAACTAAGGGCTGAACTACAACTCTGGTTCCTCTTGTACCAGATTTCTTCTTGCATCTCTATTCTGACACTGTTGAGAAGTTTACCTCTGCTCATTTCCTGTTATCTGAACACCTGGTGATACTGTGTGCCTTTCATTTGTTAGCTTTAAAAGGACTTGAGAATTTTACACTGCCACTTCTTACAAATTTGGTAAAAACTTTGTTAAAAGAATCCAAGTAATATTTGTTCCTAGTGCCTCGTGCTGCAGTTGACATCTGTTAAAACAAAAAGCCAACCTCATTTTCTTTGAAATTCCAATCATCTGCTCCATTTGTAGGAGTCAGGAGGTTAAAAGCTTTTCATGATAATAAACGATTTATATCTCTTTTGTTATAAAAGTTGGCCACACGTAGCTTTTGAGTACTTTAATTACAACCTCTAACTTTCTTAACAGCTTTTTGGTCAAAATTACATTCCAGATGAAGCTTTTGCATAAGCGGTCATTTGATTTTCATCTACTTAACGGTTCATCTCTTTGAAACAGCAAATCTAATGTGAAAATAGTATTTAACTTTTATAAACGACCAGTCTTTTTACAGGTCTGTTTTATATTGAGTAGAGTAGTTGTCTGATGTGGGACAGGTTCAGCCCGTGCTGTGGCAGGAGGAGCACTCATGGGACAGTCTCTCCCTTTCTTGCTCGTGAGTGTTTGTTGTGCTACTGAACAAGTGTCTGCGTAAGAGCAGCTTCCTGTTGATAACACACCTTAAAATAAAGCTGCCCCAACCAATCTGCTCGCTGGGAAGGAATGCAGTGTTAAATTTGGAGGCCAGTATTTCGTGCTGTGAAACCTTTGCTGAAAGTGGGGTTATTTTTCATTTGTCAACATAGGTTGTGTTAGTGTTAAAACACTAATTCCTGCAAGATCACAAGGAATTAATTTGCAAAGGTCTTCAGTGTTGGTCAGTCTCTTCCTAGTTTGATGTTACTGCTCATTTATTTGTATATAAATCTGACTTGAGAGGAGCTTTTCCAAGTACATGTTGGGATGATCCAATTAAATCGATCTTTTGGTGCGGGGAAGAAGTGCTTGTAATTAAATTTCTGTGTTAACGTACTGAACTGGAAGAACAATTTCATTTCCCTGGATGAAAAAACGTTGATTATGAAACTGTTGCTTGATCATTCTGTACTGCAGATCAATAAAAACAATGTCTTTTGTGACAAACATTGTATAAATAAGACTTTGGCTTAAAGGATACTGTCATTCCAAGCATCAGCCTGGAAACAGCAAGAATCTCTTTTGAGGTTTTTTTGGGATTGTACTAAAGGTGAGGCATGTCAAAGTACAATGTGGGCGAGAGGGAAGCTGCTGCTTGGAATGTTCAGCTTGATTTGCAGTGGGGAAAAACTGGATTAATTGTGTCTTGTACTTTGTACACTGGTGGGCTGCCAGCAGCCAACTGCTGCCTGCACAAGTCTGCAGAAAAATAACTGTACAAGAGGCCTGTATCAGGAGGGAAGGGAGGAGCTGCTGCATGAAACGATCGAATTCGACCTTTCATCTCTGGATTGCTCCACCTTCTGCCAAGAAATCATTGCTCCTTACAGCTGAATCTTCAGCCAAGTTCTTCCTCTTCACATGTTCTCGTGCCTCACTTAAGCACTTTCTGCCTTGGGTGCTGCCGCTCCAGCCTTGCAGGGAGCAAACATGAGAATGTTCAAGCCCAGTTTCTCCTGAAAGGTGCTGTTGATGCTGCTCAGCCCACCAGTATTATTCTTCAGCCAGCCCTGCCTGGCAGCTGTTCTCCCTGCCCTGGCTGAGCTGTGGAAGCAGCTGCAGGTTCTGGGAGGATGAGTGTGCAGAGGGTGTCTGCTGTTCCAGCCTTGTCTGTGTTCTCCTTGGTCTTAATGCAGTGTTTTGACACAACTGGCTGCTGCTAATTGTCCTGGGCTCTTGAGATGCAGGTAGTGCTAACAATTAATTAAACAAAGACATCATCGTGTCCAGGTCTTTCCTGCACAAATAATCCTTGTTTTCATAACATCCTTTTTCCTCACCTTGGCTGTAGAACTGTGTGTTCTGTGCTGCTGCCCCCGTAGGCTCAGTTGGAGGCAGATGAGTCCGTGTTCAGGCCAGTATGTTCCAGCTGGGCTTTGCTGGTGAGTTGCCCATCTGTAATCACACATTTCTCTTGAATTTTCAGACCTCTAAAGAGACATATAAAGGACAACATAAAATAGCCTAGGGGAGCCTTTGTAGCTAAAGGTCTGAGAGTCAGCATTTTCCATTGTGAGCTCCTATTTTTCAGGAGTTAGTAAGTTGGCCATAAAATCCTTGGTCTGGAGTTAAAGGTCTCTCTAAGGGAGACTTCTGCCACAATTAATCAGGTTTGCTTTAAATATTGACTAGATGGCTGGGATACAGCTCTTGTAATCCTTTTCATTGATGATCAGCTGAATTAAAGCATGAGTTTGCATGTCAGCCCATGAAATAGACTTGTAGTGTTTTGAATACTTTTAACAAAAAAATGTAAATGCTGGTATTTGATGGTTTAAGTGTATTTCTAGTATCATGAATACTGTTCTGATCTAATAAAGGAGGCAATAATGCAGGTGTTGACACCTTTTTCACTTCTCCAAAGGAGCTTCTTTGCATTTGTACCAGGATTCCATTTTTGTATCTTTAACTGTAAAATAGCTGGTCCAGAAATGATGTTAAACTGATGACAGGGGTCTGACCAAACAGGCAGAAGCAAGAGAATTCAATTCCTTACTTCAGTGCATTCCAAAAATAAACATCATGAATCTTTTTTTAATACATACATGTAGTGACTGTGAAACGTTGCCGTGGTGGGACATGAGAAGGGGCTCAGTGAAACTCTTGTGTTTGTTCTGTGGTCCAGACTCATTGTCTTAAAAGGTGTGAGAGGTTCATTGCCAGATTTGAGAATTTGGCAGTTCCATGAAAATACCAGTAACCAGTACAATTTCCATATGCTTTTTAGTCTCTGCTACTTCACATTGCATGTTTACTTTAAACCAAATCTTTTTTTGCTAAGCATGGTGCTTGTATTGATTTAAATAAAATGTTTCAGTAAGAGGTTGTGTTGCCCTGTTTTAATTGCAAAGTGGTCCCTGTGTGCCAGGGGAAATCTGGTGATGCTTGGTGTCACCTTCCTCCTTTTCTCAGCCTCCTGGAGTTTGTGTTGGACTTGTAGCATGTCTTTAGTCTCAAATGCTCCCTCATTTGCTGTTGTACCTAAAATAATTCCTCTTTCCATCTGCTGTGATGGGGAGGAGGGGAGCTGTTGGAATACTGCAGGGAACTGCTGTGCTCTGCTGCTTTGCACCTTTGTGTCACAGACCTCCCACTCCTCCAGATGAGGTGCAAGGCAGCGTGGAGCTCGGTGTCAGCCTGGAATGTCACGTAAACTTCCCTGTTCCACCTCTCCCCCAAGGCTTCTGGCAGAACCTGGAGCTGTGGAATACAATTCAGAATGCAGGTGCCCCCTGAACAGTGTCAGAGTAGCTGTCAAGGAGACCCCAAAGCTTGAAGGAGACAGAGGAACTTAGTGTTTCACCTTCCCACAGCTGTTGGCTCATCTCCTTCCTGCCCAAGAGACCACTGCATGAATTTGATCTAAAGCCTCCTTTTCTGCGTTCTTGCTGTTTCATCCTGTCATGATTTTGGAGGCTTTGATTCCTCTATTGTTGAAAAAACTACCAACTATAATCCAAGGAATTCAGCTTCAGTACCTGACATAGATTGTTTCTGCCAACACCAAAGAACAGCATTAATAGGCCACAGATTAGACATGACAGAAATAAACCCCTTTGCTCCCAGGTGAGAGAACTCTTTGAAGGAGAAAATGCACAGCTGCTTCAGCACATCTGGCTCCTGAATGGCATCTCATCACTGAAAGGCAAAATCTGTTGCCAAAAGCTCGGGGAAGAAAAAGCTGCTGTGGGAGAAGAATGGTTTTCCAGAAAAGGAGGGGGAAAAAAAGGAATAAATAGCTCTCCCATGTGACCTGTGGGGTCTGTGGCATTCTCTGCTGGTCACTGAGTCTGCTTCACTAGGAAATGGGCAATAGTTTATTGGTAGTGCCACATCACAGGCAGTAAAAACAACAGAATAAAGAGAATTGCCAGGAGATCCAGGGATATGAAGGACAGCTGCTTCCATTCAGGAAAGGTCATTGGCTTCTAATAGTTAGGATGAAAAGGTCAGTTGAGTGGTGATTAAAGTCCAAGCAAGAGAGGGAGTAGGAATCAAAATGGGAAACTCTGCACAGCAGGACAAGCCTGCGGTGTACCTGCAGCCTGGGTATCTCACAGCTGGGGCTTTCCCTTCCAGGTGTGTGAAGAGAGGGCTTGGCCAGGGCTGGGAGTTTGCTAAGGAGATCCCATGGCTTGGCAGGGGGTCTGGGAATCACACGGAGGAGAAATGTAGTTTGTTCTGGAGGAGCTGGAAAAGGAATCATAGGATGGTTTGGGTTGGAAGGGCCCTTAAATACTACCCAGTTCCTGGGCAGTGGCTGTTTGTGTGTGACAGTGTGTGAGTGTGCCTGTGCCTACTGTTCCATGGGTTGTGGGATTGACTGGAACACAAGCTGGCTCCCCCAGGCTCCTCACAGGTGAAGTTCCTGCAATTTCCTTTCTAGGCACAGGTGAGGGTGGGAAGCCAAGCACAGGCAGGTGAGATTCTGGTAGGGTGCCATTGAGAAGCAGAATGGACACCTGAGAAGCCTTGAGAGGGAGGGCTGGTGGTGCCATGGGAAGGAAATGGGCTGCTCCATGGGTGTAAGAGGGGCTGGAATTTGTTCAGCTGCTCTCCTGTATGGCAGGAGTGAGGATTTAAGGTGGGCCTCACCCCTTGGAACAAGATGTGTCAGGTGGGTCATCCCCTGCACGTGTCAGTTGGCACAGTTGTGTCAGCTGCAGTTCTGGTGATGTACTACAAAGTCTAAAGAAATGAAGCTCAGCTTCCTGTGGGAAAGCCTGCACAGAGGGGTTTGTAAATGCTGGAGAAGTTGGATTTGGCTTCTACATGTGTAACTCCAGTTTGGTTACATTCTCTTCAGGGCCTTCCCTCAGGGCAAGTAACTGCTTCTCTCTGGCAGCAAAGGGAGAGCTGTGGAGAGGATGTCATTTGTTCCTACCTCCTCCAGAAGGGAACTGAGCCCAGGGAATTGGTCCTGTGTGCTGAGCTGGCCTTGAGGCTGGTCTGGGTACACAGTTTAAATGATACCTGCTGGGGAAGACAAAGAGTTTTTCTGGGATCTGAGAGGCAGCCTGGTGTTCTTGAAGAGCAGCCTTGAACTGTCAGACATGCAGGAGTATAGATTCCTACAGTACAGCAGGGAAAGGAGTTGTAGTTCTCAAAATACGTATCTGGGATCAACATCTTGGGGAATTGGTATCCTCTCTCTGGGCTGCAGAGTAAGGGAATGCACTGGCTTGGTTTGTGTTGTGTTCAAAGTATTGGAAATGTCAATTCCAGCATTGTTTTAATAAATACAGCTCTGAAGTACAAGGGCCCCTGCCTTTAGCTTTTAACTTTTCAAATTAATACACATTTGTATCTGGCAGGTTTCTATATCGAAATGTTGAGCATAATGCTGAGAAATTGCATACCTCAAATTTTCTATTAACTCAATTTTCATTTTGTGGGAAGCAGCAAAGGCAGAAATACCAAACAGTGAATAATCTTGGGTGGTGGTTAGGACACTGCTGGCATGTCATTGACATGTTGGAGTGAGTCCACAGGAGGCCACCAAGTTGATCAGAGGGATAGAGCTGTGAGGAAAGACTGAGAGAATTGGGATTATTCAGCCTGGAGAAGAGAAGGCTTCCAGCACCTGAAGGGGCCCTACAAGAAAAATGGAGAGAGAATATTTACAAGAGGATAGGGGGGAAATGGCTTCAAACTGAAAGAGTACGTTTAGATTGAATATCTGAATGAAATTTTTGACTGTGAGGGTGATGAAGCACTGACACAGATTATGCAGAGAAGCTGTGGATGTCCTGTCCCTGGAAGGCCAGGCTGGGTGGGACTTGGAGCAAACTGGGATAGTGGAAGAAGTCCCTGCCTAGGGCAGGGGAACCAGATGATCTTTAAGATCCCTTCCAACCCAAACTATTCAGGGGTTCCATGATTCTAAGTTCATATCAGTGTAGACTTGGGAAACATTCCCCTCCCAGGTCTTGTAAGCTTTTCCCATGTCTGCTGTTCCTTTGGGTGCTTTCAGATCTGTGATCCTGTGTGGATAACAGGCTGCCCAGTGCAGTGTGTATGTGCAGCATCCCGTGCAGCCTGGCCATGCTCTGTCTAACTTGCCTGTCTTTTCTCTAGCCATGAAGTGAAGGGGATGATTTTGATGCATTGGCTTAGACATGGTTAATCAGAGTGGCCCATTGTGTCCCACTGTGGGGGGATTGTCTCCTCTGGACTGTCCTGTCGTGTTTCATTCCCTCAGGGACTGCAAACACGCTCTGGGTTAACCCTGTTCACCTCTGCAGCAACGTGAGGTGTCTCCTACAGAACGTGATGGAGCTGGGCTGAAACTCCCCTGACAGCTCTCACAGCTCCTCAGCAGGGGCCAGAGGGGAGACGGGAGCAATTATCATCCAGAGGGATTCTGAATGCAGAGCAGCTGTAAACACTGGGAAAACAGCATGTCTGTCTTTCACGGCAAATTTACTCCTGCGACAGGGAAATCCTATCCAGGCTGTTTGAATGGCACACACTGTCACCCCCATTCCTGCTGTTCCATGCCATGAGCCCCATGAATGCAGCTTCTCTTCCCTTTCCTGGAACCCTCGGCTCAGCAATTAATATAATGCACCCTTGAAATCCCTGTGCCAAACAGCAGCTGGTGTTGTCACCTCGTTTCTGTGGAAAATGGGAAGACAGCAGAAGAAAATGGGGCAGAAGACATTCAGTTGAAAGGGAAAGGGGCACCAGCCATCCTGTGTTTTCACTGAGGCTTAGAGGATGGAAGCAGAGCAAAAATCAGGGGTCATTGTCCCTATGGAGCTGAAGAAGGAACAAAAGAGATCTAGCATTTCTTCAAAATAATGTCTAATTTTAAATATCCACTGTTGGAAAATGCTGCTGGATAATTGGAAGGAGAACGTGCCTGCCTTGCTCACAACTGCAGTCTGCCTGGCCATCTGCTCTGCCAGCAACAAATCCTGGATTGATCTGCGAGTGTGATTAATTCAGCGAGGATGGCAGGATCAAGGGATCAGCCAGAGACAATATTTATACCCTACCTCCAACTGTGAATGTGCAATTGTTTGGTTCAGGAGTACAAAACAAATTGTCTAACTGTATTACTGGGAGAATAGAAAAATAGAAGCATCCCCTCAACAGCCGTTCTTTCCTTGGATGGCCCCATTCCAGGGTCTGTAAATACAGTTTAATACAAGCCTCTGTTCCCTGTCTGGGAAGTTCTGCAGAGAACTTCTGCATCTTTGGTGTTGCTGCCTCATTCCTGTGGTTTAGTCCTAAAACCTTGGAGGTACTGGCTCTGTGCCCTCACGCACACAGCCTGTGGATGTGGAGTGTGAGCCAGCCACTCCACCCAGCTGCCGTGCCTGAGGTAACTGGAGGGAGAACTGCTGCAGACACAACCAGAGCGGAGCTGGACTTTAAATATCAAGAACAACCAGTGGGGTGGATTTCTAGCACTGCTACAGCTTTGGGCTGACTTGATACAGGATGTAGCTGGAGAGATTAAAAGCAAGATTTGTGAAGGAATTTAGATGTGGATGGGGGCTGTTGAAATCCTATTTTGTGTGATTTAAGTGTGTAAATACACATTGGGCCTGAAGGTGCCATACTCAGGGCCACAAGGGATGTCTGTGACAGAACAGACAAAGAGCAAAGTCGGAGCCCTCCACAGCTTATTTTTTTTGATACAAAACTGAAATTGGGTGTATCTAGCCTCCTTTTGGACAGAAACATAAGGATGTTAATCCCTAGAAGTGTTCCAGGCAAGGCTGGGTGAGGCTTGGAGTAGCCTAGTCTAGTGGAGTGTGTCCCTGCCCATGGCAGAGGATGCAACTGGAAGATTTCAAGATGGCCCCTTCCAATCCAAGCCATTCTGGGATTCTAAGAGCTAAGGACTAAGTGTGGCATTTTTGGAGTCACCACTGTTACAGCTAGGCTAACGCAGAATGTTTTGGAAAATCCCCATCTTTGTTGATGAGCAGCCAAATCCTTAAATGAACTATAATTTTTTTTTTTTTTTTTTTAAATACAACTCTCGGTCTCTCTTCCTGTCCACACACTGTTATCATGTTCAAAATTGTGTGGAAAGCCATTAACAGGAGCTCTACCCAGCCTGAGAAAAACAAACCCTGTTATTATGAGGACAGGTTGAGTATTCAGTATTTAGCCTATTAAATGAAAACTGTTGCCATCTGACCATGAATGTTGGAGGGATTGAGGCCACGGGTGGATTCTGTAATGAGTCATGGTGAGATGCCTGGCAGCCCCCGTGTTCTGAAATTGGGTTTTAAATGTGATTTAAAGACAAAACAGACTTTCATGTGCAATGGAATTTATAATGTTAATTTGTTTATGTGATCACTACTGAGTGGGAGAGCTTAAGCAGGGATTCTGGAGGTGAGTTAATTAGTGCAACAGGAAAGGGGTTTTGCCTTTGCCGTGGAAGGGGAGTTGGGGCACTGGCAAGTGCAGGGATCTGTTTATCCTGCAGATCAAAGACTGAACCAATGTCTGTTAGGGGCTACGGGGATAAGTGGGTGAGGAGTTCTGTGCTCTGGCTGCTCCTGATGTGTATTTATTTACAAGGTGACCTTGGCTGGACTCTGTTAAACAGAGATACTCAGAGAGTCTCTGCTAAATTCACAGAATCACAGGATGGTTCGGGTTGGAAGGGACCTTAAAGCTCATCTCATTCCACCCTCTGCCATGGGCAGGGACACCTTCCACTATCCCAGGTTGCTCCAAGCCCTGTCCAAGATGGCCTGGAACACTTCCAGGGATGGGACAGCCACAGCTTCTCTGTGCCAGGGCCTTACCACCCTCACAGGGAAGGATTTCTTTCCAATATCCCATCCAATCCTGCCCTCTATCAATTTGAAGCTGTTCCTCCTTGTCCTGTCACTCCATGCCTGTATAAAAAGTCCTTCCCCCTCCTTTTTATGAGCCCCCTAAATTGTAGATAAATATTCAGATTTTCCTCTACTGAAAACCCAGTAAAAAAGTCAGTATTAAAAGTCAGCAGGATTTTTATTACCAAATTCAATAGTATTAGATTTTTCCTTGTTATCTATAACTGAAATGACAATTTTTAATGTTGAAGGATGTGGTTAACCTGTGCATAATTCAGAGAAATTGCTCCATAATCTTTCCTCACAGTTCTCTGCCAAAATCTTCCTCATGAACAGCCTGTAACACACTGAATTATGACTGATTATACGGCTCTTTTCCGATAAGGACAAGTACTTGAGAGGGATTTAAGATGAAGTGAGCAGACACTGACATTTTCCCTGGGGATTCCATTTAGGATTAAATTCAGTGTGTCCAGACTAACGGGAAAGTGCATTAAAGCTGTGGGCCAGCTCCAGAGCTCCTCTGTGGCTTCCTGACATTGTTTACAAAGTTTAATCAGAGAAGATACTCAGTCATTGTTTGATTTGACATACCAAATGGATGTGAAATGAGAATTGATTAGACCCTTTTCTACAGAATTTGCTTTTAATTTCCTTTTTTATGATATCTTAAAAAAAAAAAAAAAAAACCCAAAAAACAATCTATAATACAAGAAATCCTTCAGTTGCAGAAATCTTTGTTGTGCAAGATTACAGCTGCCTTCCGCTTTTCCTGACAGGATAATTGCAGTTGAATGGTATGCCAGCACCCGAGGGAATAAAACACTGCATTCCTTGAGGCAGAACCAGGATTAATTGCAAATGCAAGTATGTGGCTGACACACCTTTTTACTTCTGAGACTGCACATCCCTGTTGCACAACGTTTTCATGCACAAGAAATCAGCAAATACAGACGTATCTACCTCAAATGGATCAAATTGCAGTGGAAAACCAGCATTCCCGAGGTATAACAGGATCCCTGCCCACATCCTCTGTTTCTCTACCTCCCACAGCTCTTCTGAGGCCAACTGGCCTCCTGGATGGCTTTGGAAAAGCTTGAACCAGGAAGTGTGAATGCTGGACATCAGGTTTTCCAGCACAGTCCAGTCCAATGTCTCTGGGAAATGTGTGCCTGTGCAGCTCAAGGGTACCCCAAATAAGAAAGAAACAATTTGCTAATAAATAAGGCTAAAGAGGCATTGAGTGATATGAAGAAAGCTATGTTATTGCAGAAGGATTGCAGAAATTGCTGTTTCTGGCTCGTCAGGAGGGAGGGATGAGGAGTGGTTGGGAGGTGGCTGTGATGCACTGCCAGAGCCTCTCTCCCAGGCCATCCTTCACCCTGAGCTGGAAGGAAACCACAACAGGCTCATCCCTCACTGATGTTCTCACTGCCTGGAGGTCTTGTCTATCCTTCTTGTAAGGTGATGGAAGGCTCCTGGGACAGGGTTGGGAATGGCTCAGAGCAGCTGTCTGGGCTGCAGTACCCACCCCACATTTGTGTTGTCTTACCTTCTTACTAATCTCACACAGAACCATAGACTGGTTTGGGTTGGAAGAGTCCTCAAACCCCATCTCATTCCAATCCCCTGCCATAGGCAGGGACACCTTCCACTAGAACAGGTTGTTCAGGGTTCATCTTCACTAAAATTTATTTTTAAATGTGTTTTCTGGGTTTCACATCAAAGTTTCATGGGTCATAATGACACCACAGCGATTTTACTGGGAGTAGTTTGTGGAGGGGATGAGCGATTTTATACTGAAACATCAACTTTATCTTTGCAACAGCTGATTTCCTAAAGACAGCTCATTTGCTACATTTTTTCCTGTATTTTGGTGAAGGAAATAAAGTTTCTGCTCATCTTTCTTTGTGACACTCCATTAATTGTGTATAAAGCTTTCCAGCAGATAACACCGGAAAATATTATTTAGTTTGGCAGCTGCTGGTTTTATGGAAATCATCCCTCACTCTGCTCTGGAGGAAATGATTGCAGCAATGTCACCCCAGCTTGCCTTTGCTGCAAGGTGTCACTGCTAACTGAAACAACTTTTACATGACCTTTTGAGAAGAGAGTGGGCTGATCATCTCCTCAAACTGTTTTCTCATCTTGCTGTTTCCTTTGGGCAGGCTCCAAGTTGTATTGATTTGGGATTGTATGACCAGCCCTCCCTTCCCCAGGGCACACACAGCACAGCCTTCTCCAGCATTTCTTCCTAAATTTGCCATCTCCCTTTTTTCCAGATGTAGCTTGTACTGAGCAGGGAATCTTACATAGTCAGACAGGGGGAGGACAAGGGGGAATGGATGTAAACTAAAACAAGGAAGATTTAGATTTTTTATTAGGAAAAAAATCTCCCCTTTGAGGGTGGTGAGGGCCTGGCATGAGTTGCGCAGAAAATCTGTGGCTGTCGCATCCCTGGAATGTGTTCAAGGCCAGGTTGGACTGGTGTAGTGGAAGGTGTACCTGCCCATGGCATTGGGTTGAAAATCAATGTTTTTAAAGTTCCCTTTCAACACAAAATCCTGGAAAAGCTGGCAGTTTATAGCTTAGACAGGTTCACTCTAGGCTGGGTTAAGAACTGGCTGGATGGCTGGACCCAACCAGGGGTGGGAAATGGTGCTGCACACTGGTGGTGTCCCCCAGGGATCAGTGTTGGGCCAAGTTGTGTCTAATGTCTTTACTGACGAGCTGGATGAGCGGATTGAGTCTACCTTTAGCAAATTTGTGGACAACATCAAGTTATGTGGGAGTATGGATCTGCTGGAGGGCAGGAAGGCCCTGTAGAAGGACCTGGACAGGCTGGATCGATGGACTGATGGACTGAGACCAACAGTCTGGGGCTGAGTAAGACCAAGAGCCAGGTCCTGTTGGACCATGACAACCCCACGGAGTGTTCCAGGCTGGGGCAGAGGGTCTGGAAAACAGGAAAGGACCTGAGGGTGCTGTTTTACAGTGGCTGGATGTGAGCCCAGGTTTGCCCAGGTGGACAAGAGGCCAATTGGCACCTGGCCTAGATCAGGAATAGTGTGGCCACAGGGTCAGGGCAGCGATTGTCCCTCTGTACTGGGCACTGGTGATGCCACCAAGTGCTGTGTCCAGTTCTGGGCTCTGCAATTCAGGAAAGACATGGAGGGGCTGGAGTGTGTCCAGGGAAGGGAACGGAGCTGGGGAAGGGTCTGGAGCACCAGGAGAGGCTGAGGGAGCTGGGGAAGGGGCTCAGCCTGGAGAAAAGGAGGCTCGGGGGGGTTCAACTCCCTGACAGGAGGGGACAGCTGGTGGGGATCAGGCTCTGCTCCCAGGGAACAGGGACAGGACAAGGGAAAACAGCCTCAGAATGCCTCAGGGGAGGTTTGGACTGGATATTATGGAAAATGTATCCATGGAAAGAGTGGTCAGTCACTGGAAAAAGGCTGCCCAGGGACGTGTGGAGTCCCCATGCCTCGAGGTGTTCAAGGAATGACTGGAAATGACATTCAGAGCTCTGGTCTATTGACAAGGTGGTGACAGTCACAGGTTGGGAGCCGATGATCTTGGATGTCTTTTCCATACCAAATGACCCAGTGATTCCATAACTCTACGCCAGCTCCCTCTCTCACACCGCGCTCCGCTAAGCGCGATCGCACTCCCTCCTCCCACACTTTAAGGTGAAAAACGCGTGTTTTTTTTTTCTTCCATCCCCTCGCCGCCCCCCCCTCACGAAATGGCTGCGGCGGGCGGGGCCGGCAGGGGGCGCTGCGGGCGCGGCCATGGCGGCTGCGCGGCGGCGGCTGAGGCGCCCGGCAGTCCCCGCGCGGCCCCGCCGCCGCCATGGCCTTCACGTTCGCCGCCTTCTGCTACATGTTGGCGCTGCTGCTCACGGCCGCCCTCATCTTCTTCGCCATCTGGCACGTGAGTACGGGCAACGTGGAGAGAGGGAGGGGACTGCCCGGGGAATGGCCCCCGAGAGCCCCCAGGGCGTCCCCGGACAGCCGCTGAGGGAGCGGGGGAAGCGCATCCGGAACCGCCCTCGCAGCGGGAATCGGCCTCTTTGCGGATAAAATGGGTTTTTATACAGGCATGGAGTGGCAGGAGAAGGGGCAGTGGCTTCCCGCTGACGGAGAGCAAGGTTAGATGGGATCTTAGGAAGTAATTCTTCCCTGTGAGGGTGGTGAAGCCCTGGCACAGGGTGCCCAAAGAAGCTGTGGCTGCCCCTGGATTCTTGGACGTGTTCCAGGCCAGGATGGACAGGGCTTGGAGCAACCTGGGATGGTGGAAGGTGTCCCTGCCCAAGGCAGCGTGTTGGAATTGGATCATCTTTCAAGTCCTTTCCGACTGAAATCATTCCATGAGTGTGTGATTTGCTTCTCGAGCCTGGCACAGGGAGAGCAGCCAACAGGACCCTGCCTGAGATGAGGAGCTCGGAGGGAGGATGTGATGCTTGGCAGAACATTTGTTGTGTACAAGTGACTTTCGTTCCTCATGCTACACCTTTGTCTTTATTTTCATGTCAAGAAAAAGACCGGTGTACTTTTTCTTTTTTCTTTTTTTTTTTTTTTTTTTTAATGGCTGCACCTTTTGGAGGTATAACCTGTTCTATGTTATCCTGCTTTGGCAGGGAAGTTGGACTGGATGGTCTCCAGAGGTCCCTTCCAGTTCTGTGATTCTGGGATGTATGTGGGCTCAGCATTTATTTTGACAATGAGGAAAAATACCTGTTGGCTTTTAAGCTTGCTCTTGTGTTTTCTGGATAAAGGAACCCCATGACAGGTTCCTGCTGGCCACTGGGTGAGGTTTGGGGTCTGCACAGTGAGTAGGGTTGAAAACTGATGAAGGGGATGGAAATTCATTGCAAGTAGGGGGATAAAAAGTTGGAGATTAGTCAGAGGCTTTTGAATATCTGACGAAACTACTGCTTTTGTATTTGTAAAACCTGTTCCACATCTGTCTTACCTGTGAGTTGATGTAGGCAGAACTTAGGTGAAATGTTACTGAGAACAAAGGTAGCAGTTCTGTGCCAAAATGCTCCTTTTAATGGGTAAAATACACAATTGCTCCTGGGGAATCAACACTCTTTCATTTTATTTCCTCTAGATTATAGCGTTTGATGAACTGAAGACTGATTACAAGAACCCCATAGATCAGTGTAATACACTCAATCCTGTAAGTAACACACTGAACTTTTTATTTTGCTAAATAAATATGTGTAAAGTGCTTATTTTTGGTGTTATCTTGATGCAATCAGCCTGGGCAGTAGAATTGCATCTGGGTTGAGAAGCCCTCGCTGTTGTAGAAGTTCTAGGGAAATTCTTTGTCGGATTCTTTATTTTCAATTTGAATATTCTGACTGTTATTAATCTGATGGTGATCTTGTCAGCTGTCATACTAACATTCTTTCAATCTGCTTTCCACATTTTCGGCACAAAGACAGTTGAAAAGGTCAAAAAGATTAAAAGAGTCAAAATTGCATTAAAGGTGTGTACTGCTTTTCAGTTTCCTGTTTTTGAACTTCCCTTTCATTTTGTTAGGAACATTTGTAATACTATTTAGCTGTTCTGTTTAGCCTGCCTGTTCATCTGCTCGTTATTTGTTCGTTGGGGTTTATAACAGCCTCATGGATTTCCATTTTTTGTGCCAAACCAATTCTGCTTGCTTACCCAGCAACGTGGGGAAAACTGTTACATGCCTGTTAGGTGTCAGAATATAACTTCAGGCAGAAATAAATTGTGTTTTTCAAGCCAGATATACTGAATTCTGATTAGAGGAGAACACTTGGGGATTTTTTTTAAGCATTGGCCAGGTCAGTTCTGGTCTTTTTTTGAGGATTTGGGCGAGTGAAGGTGATGGGTGCTGTCCTCACTTCTCTGTTCTGTGTTCCAGGATCTGGGGTGTGTCCCAGTGTCCTCTCTTGGATACAACTCAGACACTCCTTGGCTCAGGAAAAGCATTTGAGGCAATATTTGCCTGCATCTCTTACAGGCCAGCAAGGGAGGCATCAGGGAGGCTTGTTAAAGAACACAGAGGTTGATCCTGCAGCATTTTGTGCATTTCTTCCACCTTTTCCTTTGTGTGTGCCCAGGCCCAGGGAGGATGCAGGGGCAGCACAGCACTGTCGCCTGTAGCTTTAGTGCCTTTTAAGTAAAACATGCAACAAACCCCAAATTTACTGTAATTGGGGGTGGAAGAGCGTGTTATATGTTCAGCACACAAATGAAAGTGATTATTTCAGTGTGAGGAGGGGAGGAGGAGAGGAGGTTTGCTGCTAGGAGAGCTGTGCATCTAACAGTTTCCCTTGCTTGGTCTGTTCCAGTCATCTCTGCTGCAGTGTGGGAGAGGCCAACTCTCATTACATTGATGCATTATGACCTTACTGCAACTTTTGTAGTGTAAAAATCTGCATGTTTAACCAAATATTAACCTTCTGCTGCCCCACGTGCATGGAGTGTCCTTTACCTGGCAGCTTTGCAAACCAAAAGTCTGAAATAACCTCATCTTTGCTGTTCCTGTGGAAGCAGATTAGTCCCCAAAAGTGAAGTTCAGGCTCTTGAGAGGCTCTGGTCCATGATGCTGGACAAACACAAGGGTTTGTTGTTTTCCTGTACAAAGAACCAAAGATCCTGGTAGGAGTTGAGGCACCTCAGTGGAAAGATTAGACTAAAATAGTAACTCCTCAGTACATTGCTGATTCCTTTTCTTCCCTGCTCCTGTTATAGTCGTGTCTTTTCTCAGCAACCAGATCCATCCTCCCTCACTTCTGTGATAAATATGGTAGAATCTGATGTAATTCATTTTTCTTTAGGACAGGCAGGGAGGATCAAGTGGGGGAGATTGGAAAGAGGCAGGTATCCTGGTGTGGGAGGAGGGTATAATAAACAAGAGAAAAAAAAAAACATCTTTTGAGATGTGTAGGTAAATAAATACAGATTTTTCAGGTCTGGTGAATCTGAGCAGGCTGCCAAATGCATCGTGTGTTGGACAGGGTGGTTGTTCTGCTATAAATAATTACCATGTGTAAATGGTAAGTATGCAAAGAAGGATCTGGATGAAAACATTTACTTGATACATTTTGTGTACAACAGCTGAATTTTGGTGGCATTGGTGCAAGTTTGCTTCGTTTGAGACTCTTCATTTAGAGAGAATTAGAATGTTGTAGCAAAGTAGGTAGTGAGCGTGTTTGTTGGTATCTTTTAGATTTCTAGGAAGATACTTTGAGGTTTTAAAAGAAGAATTAAAAAAATTGGAAACCACTGAAACTTTGATGTAATCAAGCCATGCAATGTTGATCATATTGCACAAAAAAAGAGGGCAGAGTGTGTTGTGTGTGTGCATGCACACACATGTAGACAGTTTAACCCTTTAGGTAAAAGTGGGGTGCTTTCCATGAGGAGAAGTTTTATGGAGCCTGAGTTGAGAAGGCAAAAGCTTTACAGATCTGCTGCTTCTGCTCTGAGCCAGGCTGGGAGAGCTGGGGGTGCTCACCTGGAGAGGAGAAGGCTCCAGGGAGAGCTCAGAGAAATTTCCAGGGCCTGAAGGGGCTCCAGGAGAGCTGGAGAGGGACTGGGGACAAGGGATAGGGGGACAGGACACAGGGAATGGCTTTCCAGTGCCACAGGGCAGGGATGGATGGGGTACTGGGAAGGAATTCTTCATAATGAGAGTGCTGAGGCCCTGACACAGGGTGCCCAGAGAAGCTGTGGCTGCCCCTGGATCCCTGGAAGTGGCCAAGGCCAGGACTTGGAGCACCCTGGGCTAGTGGAAGGTGTGGAACTAGATGGGCTTTAAGGTCCCTCCCAACCCAAACCAGTCTGATTTGTATGATTCCTTCTGAACCTGGTAATAAAGCAGTAAATAGCAATACTTTGGGGTAACTTGTATAAAACTTAACTCAAGTGTTGGGTGGGAGATTTTGCAGCTCTTTGCATGTGTTTACTCTCTGTACCTCTCCATGTTGTTCCTATTAACAAACACTAATCTACGCAGCATTCCATGCTTCCTGTGATTCCATAGTACCTGGTACTGAGCTCTGTGGGCTTCTGCTGGAAGCATGATGCTGTTAAAGCATGCACAGTGGGAACTTGTGAGGGAGAACTGCCCGATTCCCCCCAAGCTGTCTGTGCAGAGCAGCTCCTCTGTGCAGACCTGTGTGTGCCACCACATCACCGCTGCTTTGGTTGGGTAAAACTCTGCCTGGGGTGTGACATTTTGGGAATAATTCGACTTTGAGAAGTTCTGGATCTGTGAAGGCCAAAACAAAGCTGTAAAACAGGAAAACACAGACACCTTTTTGCCTATAAATGGTTCTGCAGAGCATGTTTCCTACTGATATTTCTCTGTTGCATGAGCAGAAATATCTCAGTGATCTCTTCTGAGTGTCACGCATAAAGCGTGGAATCTGTTAATTTAATAGAAGCAATAAAAAAATACTGATCTAACCATTAAATCTTACAAATTTATATCCTTAGTTCATGAATATCATGTGAAAACAGCAAGGCACATAGTGCTGGCTGCTGCTTTCACATTCCACAGTCTTGTTCTTGTTAGTGTTGGTTTTAAATAATATTTTTAAGCAATCTCGTGCCTCCAAAGTAGCTGAAATGCCATGTTTTACTCTGTGTAACTGAATCTTCTAACTCACCTTTTTCTCTTCCAGCTTGTACTTCCAGAGTACCTCATCCATGCATTCTTCTGTGTCATGTTTCTCTGTGCAGCAGAGTGGCTCACACTGGGTCTCAATATGCCCTTGTTGGCTTATCATATTTGGAGGTAATTTTGGCAAGTCTGTAATGCTCAGTGAATTGTTAACTCCTTCTCCTGTCGCTGTCTTCCTGTCCAGTGTTCTGTGTCTTGGGAAAACCCACGATGCTTTCTGGGAAAGTTTAGGTGATGGTAGTACAATAAGAACGTGGCTTTCTCGGGTGTTTTTGTTTTTTATTTTGCTGTGGGAGAATCGAGTTGTGTTCGTTAAAGTCGCTGACGTGTCAGAGGTGCACTGAGACAATTCCCAGTGTGGAATGCCAGTGGAAGTGGCAATTCCATTCCCCAAGACACGGGAATTGAATTGCTTCTCTGTGAAGGGTGTTACTCCTTGTCTCAGCTGTGGCATTCCCTGGTGGGTGGGAAGCAGGACCCACATTTCCTGTGGCTGTCACCCCACACCTGCCTGTGCCTCATTCCAGGTACATGAGCAGACCCGTGATGAGCGGCCCGGGGCTCTACGATCCTACGACCATCATGAATGCAGATATTTTAGCCTATTGCCAGAAAGAAGGATGGTGCAAATTAGCATTCTACCTTCTATCTTTTTTTTACTACCTATATGGGTAAGTTTTCCTCTTCAGTCTGAAGTTTTGGCTCAGTGCAGAGAGAAATACTGTTTATAGCAGTATGTTCCTTCCCATGCTGGAAGGGAGCCTGTGAGAGCTGGACAGGGACTTTGGACAAGGGTGTGTAGTGATAGGATACAGGGAAGGGCTTCCCACTGCCAGAGGGCAGGGATAGATGGGATATTGGGAAGGAATTCTTCCCTGTGAGGGTGGGCAGGCCCTGGCACAGGGTGCCCAGAGCAGCTGTGTCTGTTCCACCCCTGGAAGTGTCCAAGGCAGGGTTGGACAGGGCTTGGAGCAGTCTGGCCTAGCCAAAGGTGTCCCAGCCCATGGCAGGGGATGGAATGAGATGATCTGTAAGGTTCTTCCAATCCAAAACTTGCTGGGAATCTGTATGATCATCTACAGTGCCAACTTTCCAGTGCCAACTTTCCTGGAAAAGAATCCACATTCACTACTGATTCTGCTTTAAAACACAAATCCCACTTTGGTCACAATTACTATTTTGAATCTCTGTTCCATGACTCTAGACTGAAAAGCTCCAACTTTTCTTCTGTTAAGCATAATACCATAAATCCCAGTGGATTTTAATTAAGAAGCTGAAACATTGTTTTCAAGAGAAAAGCATTTGATATAAATGTGATTTTGTTGCAGTCAAAAGTAGAAGAGTCATTGTGTCAAATCTTCAGTCACAATCCATGTACCTCACATGGATTTGTTCCTTATAATATACACTGTTATAACTAAATGTGTAACACTAATCAAAATGATGCATCTTAATAATTTTATTTTCTTTTGCAGCATGATTTATGTTCTGGTGAGCTCTTAAGAAGACATTCAGCAAGCTTTGTTCCAGTTAAGTGCATGCAAAAGCCACAAAAAACATGGATTCTTTACAACAAGAACCTCTGACCGAGATTAAATCCGGAACCTGATGTTCACAATTGAGTTAGAAAACAATGACTCCCCTGTTTTTAAAATATTTCCACATTTTATCCATGTGGAAAGACTGTTTTCTTATATTTTACTGGGACGGTGAAATTAATGAATTATGTGTAAATTAATATAAAGATGACTTGGGTTTGAAAAGTTTTGACTTTGCACTCCATAAGGAACAGCCATAACCTTCGAGTAGGTGTTGGTTACTGCTAGCCTTAGTGCTCTAGGGATTTGCTGTAGGATGGGCTTTGTAGTGGCTCACTTGGACTTGTGTATCCCACTCTTGACTCTAAATCAGCCCTAGCTCCAAGTGCTTGGGGATGACTGGAATGCTGTCTGTTTTGCCCATAGGTGATGGTGGGTTTAGGATATTAATTCATGGACACAAATGCAAAACCAGTTCTATTTTGGTTTATTTTTTGGTTAATCTTTCCCTGTATGTGCATCCGTGGGTCCAGAGCCTTCTGTATCTTCTCCAAACATTAACTCTGCTTTATCTCGAGCCTGTGTCATTGTGGTAGGAGAAGCTGAATTGTCCATGAAGGAATGAATTTAAACGGTTCTTTTTTTTTAGTTCTGTGCTGTCTGTTTAACAAATGGACAAACCTCCAATGTTTATCAAGTCCAATGATGAAAACACTCTCGGGCTTAAGAGTAGTAAATACTACAAACTTTTTCAAAGCAGAAAGTGAGATTGTGAAACTGCCCCGCTGTTCCTTAGTGCAATAAATGATAATAAAAAACAAATCTCAAATTCAGCAACAGTTCTTTTTATGTGGTGCCTTTTGTTTTGTTTTTAAGTTCAACAGATCCTCACTGTGTTCATCAGTTGCTTTACGGTGGATAAGTTTATTCCCTTTAAAAATAAAACACGGAATTGAATTACCTCTGGAAAAGGGAAGCTCTGATTTCCTGCTTTTTTTCCTGATGTTAAATAGCAGATGGGGGAAGATATTTCAGATAAATATTGCACTGTAAATTGTGACTGTGAACAGCTGCTTAATTTACAAGTAATAATTAGGCATCTCTTTCATTTATTTTCATCTCTTTCTGTCCTGGAGAACAATGCAGAGTTACCCCATTCTAGTAAAAAAAATTTTTTTGCATAAAACTGTGTATTTGTTCACTTTGGGTCTCTTGGGTGTTAGGGACAATAAAAGTTGTATGAATGGCTGCACTGGGTTCCACCAGAAATCCAGATATTCCAACACTGGTGTGTTGAGCAGTGGCAATGGCTGAGGAAAGGAATATCAAACAGGGCAGGTGTTGAGTATCTGCCTGAAGAGGGAGAAATTGGGAAATTCGTGTGTTACAGATGTCCTGAGTGGGCTTTGGCATTTTAAAAACCTCTGAATGGCTTTTCTGCCAGCAGTTCAGTTCCTTTTTGAGCACTTTTGTACCCTGGTCTGGAAGATGACAGAATCCCAGAGCAGTTTGTGTTGGAAGGGACAGTAAATTAAATCCCATCTCATTCCTACCCCTGCCATGGCAGGGACACCTTCCTCTATCCCAGGGGCTCCAAGCCCTGTCCAGCCTGGCCTTGGACACTTCCAGGGATCCAGGGGCAGAGACAGCTTCTCTGGGCAATCCTGGCAGTTCTGCAATGGAAGTGCTGTGTGTAAAAAATAGGTATTTAACAGTTCTGCCAGGCTTCATTTTGTGACCCTGCACTCTTTTATTTTTTATGATATGGTGAAAATGTTCCACTCTCACCTTATTTGTGCTGGGTATGAATGAACACACACTTTACTCATGTTGTCTGTCAAAGGGGCTGTTTGGTCTCTGGTTGGAAGTCCTCCCACAGGTTTAGGACTGTCCTTTCTCCTCCCCAACTTTCCCCTTTTCTAGACCATTATCACACAAAGGTTGGGGATGGAGAGTGGTAGTCTCTAGGGTTTTTTAATATACTGGGGGTAAGAGAATTCAGGCTGTGATTAACTTCATATTCTCTTCCCTAAGTAATAATAGTCCTGACAGCTTATTGCTTTGTACATAAAAATGTTTTTCTCAAGTTTCCTTGCATTTATTGAGCATTTCTCATGCCCCTATTGCTGAAGCCTTCAGCATTCTGTGATTATTTTTTTCCTCATGCAACCATAATTTTTAGCTTTTCACAGAAGAATTTTTGAAAGGCTTTTTTGGAAACTCATGCATATTGTTCCTATTGGATCATTTTTATTTTTCTCCTGCTTGGCTCTTCCAGAGATGTAAGAAATGACTTCAGCCTGTGGAAGCAAAGCTCATTAAACCTTTCTTCTGCTTGTATATTTATTAATCCATTATGGAAAGGAAGCTGGCTGCTTGTAGCCCCTGGCTCTCCTCAACCTTCTAAACAAATCTCTTGTTCCCTTGGCATTTTGGGCTGTTTTGAGCCAAATTCCACACTGGAATAAACAATGCAGGCCTGGCTGAGCCCAACTGACAGCTGCTCCTGCAGCCCCTCCAGCTGCAAGGGCTTTGCCCAGCAATATTTACCAAAGTGTTTGCACTGTCCTGCTGCTGCCCAGCTTTAACTGGATGTGGGGTGCAGATGAGTATTCCCAGCTGCCCAGGGGTGTGGATAACACCATCCACGTCCAGCAACATCAGCCTCGTGTCCCAGGAGTGTTGGAGTAACCCTTGGTGGAGTACCAGGCCTTTGGCATTCAAAATGTGGACCTGATGGTTGTTTTTGGAGTTCCAGGAGGCAAAAAATTATGGAGAAAATAAAAAACATTCCTCACACCCTCAGCAAGCTTCCTGCTGAGTTATGTGATAAATATTTAATATCTGAAAATCATTAGTTACAAGGATTATGTACTGCAGCACATTGGGGGCAGGGTATTTGCTGTAAATGATTCTATGCTGTGGAAACTGGAAAAGTTCCTGTTGTTTGCCATAAGAGTGGGGAAAGGGAATGGCAGTAAACACTAATTAATCTGCAGAAATCACCTTTGTGCTCAAAGTTCAAATGTTAAAAGATAATTCTGAAGTTCACAAAGCAGGGACTGGTTTAACTCCAGCCCCGGGTGCTGTGTGGAATCTCATCCCAACTTCTGACTTGAGAAAATCCTGAACTTTATCAAAATCCCAACCTTTACCAAAAGCCAGGAGCCGTTTCATCTTTCTTTGATGGATATGGTGATACAGGAGGGCTGGGGACTGTTAGAGGTCTGTTGCCTGTGTTCACCCACAGCTGATTGTTTGTTTATTCTCCGTGGTGGCAGCAGGCAGAAGGGCTGTGCCAGCTCACCCACGCAGCTGCAGCAGCGTCTTCCTGCCACTGTCACCTACAACCCCCCTGCTAGGTTTGTCACAGATTTTTGGTCCAACACCTCCTGCTTTTGGAATGAGGAGACTCCTTCCCAAATGCCCCTCAACACATCGAGCAGAGCTGTGATATTTTGGAATGAGTTGTTAGGAGCTCGTAAGGGGTGAGTGCTCCAGCTTGACTTGACTTTTGCTTTACAGCTGAGCTGAGGGTGAGAGGGTGTTTTTAAACAGCTCCAGAGATGGAATTTCTATCCAGCTCCATTATCCCAGCAGAACAGCAATGGACACAAACACACTTGTACATGTAATTTTCAGGCAGTGAGTATTAAAGTCACCAAAGAGAGGAAGATGACACATGCTCTCTAGGATTTCCCTCCCCATCCCAATACTTTAGACAGGGATTTGGAAGGCAGCAGCTGTGTCACACAGGCAGTAGCACTGAGGAAAGGTCAGGAGAGAGGTGTCTTATCCAGGAGTTTTCCACAAAGATGCCCATGGCAGGATCAGCTACCTCGATGCCGATCTCAGCACAGGCTCCTTTGTTGCCAGGTGTGCAGCCAGGTTCTCCCGGAAGTCATGGAGGAAATTGTACTGCTGGAAACGCACAACCAGGTCTGCAGTGAGTGCTCTGGACTTTAGGAAAAGGCACCACCTATCTTAAAGAGCTGTTTGATATCCCTGGATGGAAACTGCACCCTCTGGTGCATTTGTTCTACGTGTGTTTACTCCACATGCTCTGGGATTTTTCACTGTCACACACAGATTCCATGGATCTTGACTTGGATCCTGTGGTTCCCCATAATGGCCACAGGGGATGCATTACCCCAGGGTAATGCAAAACATGGTCCTCAGAGCTGTCAGAATTCAAAGCTGTTTTATTTTGAGTCATGGGATCATTTAGGTTGGGAAATCTCTCTGAAGTCTTTGAGTCCAACCATTTCCCCAGCACTCTAAGGCCACCACTACCCCACATCCCTAAGTGCATTCACATGGCTTTTAAATCCCTCCAGGGATGGGGACTCCACCACTGCCATGGGCAGCTGTGCCAGGGCTGGACAAATCTTTCAGGGAAGAAATTTTCCCTATTATCCACCTTAAAGTTTTCTAGCACATCTTGAGGCCTTTTCCTCTTGTCCAGTCACCAGTTTCCTGGGAGAAGCTGTTTCTTTAAAACAGGAAACAGCTCAAATCCCAGAGAGCAGCTGTTGGAAAGACAATGGTATCTGTCTGGGAAGTGAAGGAGGGGACTGGCTGAACTCTCACTGGTGTTTGGGCCCGTGTGTTACCTGCTGCAGCCCCATTACCTTGATGGTTTGTATGGCCCCTGATCCTCTCAGGTTCCTGAGGCTCTCTATCACCTGCTGAGGTGCCAGGGTGTCTGAAAGCTGGAGCAGGAGACAGGCAGCCACTGTAAGGGAAAGTATTTACACCTGAGTGCTGCTGAGTGCCTCTGACTGCACACAGCCACTGATTTGTCCCATGAAAACCACCCTGGCAAAACTATCCACGTCCCAGAGCTCCTGGATCTCTTGCAGAATCCAATTTCTGGGCACTGGCTCATCTACCTGCTGCTCCTGCCTAAGCTTGTGGGCTTTGGAAATAAGTGAAAACCCTCCCACTATTTTCCCCTTGCCTTCCCAGCAGTATCAGGGATACAATTCCTAGGCTTTTCAGGAATGAGTGCCAGTACACCCAGTTAATTCCCATTTGTCTCTTTTGGACATCTCACAACCCCTTCCTTCTGGGAACACACAGTAACTAACGCTCCTGAAAGCTTTAAGAGGCCACACTGTGATGAAGACACATGCAGAGGAATTGGTTCGTGTCATTTCTATTAACCAGGCTGCTCCTGGTAGTGGCAGTTTGGATTGCATCCACAGTGAAACTTCCAGCAGGACTTGGCTCCATGGGTTTGTGGGATGGGTTAGTCAGGTATGGAGACAAATGCTTACCAAGACAGGAGCGTCCAAGGCCACCATAACAGCTGGGAGAAAAGAAAACATCTGGTTGTAAGGAGCTGTAGCAATACTGCAGCACCCAGGGACCCCCCAACACATAAATAAATGGACACAGTTCTTGCCTTAATATAATCAAGAGGAGCAGTGGTACAAGACAGTCAGAACAAGAATTTCTTCATATTTTCTATATTCTATTTCTGTACCTACAGGGATATATCCTATTTATTCTCCAGACCTTCTGTGTCTTTCCACGGAAACTTCAATTTTAAAGTTCCTATTCATTCCTGGTAATAGTTCCAAAGGCACAGGAGGACAGGAAACAGCACGAGGATGGACAATCTCAAATTTCTTTAAATCCTGCTCCAGATTAAGGGCTTGAGGGCAGTTGTGAGGAGAGCAGCAGGGTTCTGTGTCAGCAGGAAGACCAAGGACTCAGTGGATGTCTGTACAGGAAGCTGTTAGTGGCATCCTTTGGGGAACATGGAATTTAGAAACCTCTTCCCCTCTCTTCTGAGCTCAGCTAAATAAATTCCTTTAAACCTGTTCATGGAAATTAGGTGTGAATTTTGTACTGCTGGAACCCACGGAGTCCCTGATAAATAGTCCAGGGGTGTGTTATAGAGTCACAGAGTGGTTTGGGTTGGAAGGGACCTTAGAGTCACTTCATTCCAACCCCTGCCATGGGCCCAGACACCTCCCACTGGATCAGGTTGTTCCAAGTCCCATCCAGCCTGGCCTGGAACACTGCCAGGGATGGGGCAGTCACAACCTCTGACAAAGAAGAGTTTTAACTCCCAACTCATTCTGTACACCTGATATCCAGGGAGGCTGGGAGCAAGGAGCCCTGTGGTGCCACTCAAAACACACTTGGAAACTCTTGCTGGACACAGCAAGGGGAAATGGGACATTCTAATTCTGAAACGGGACATTCTGATCTTCTGAAAGGAAGAATTCTCTCCAAACAGCTGCAGGAGGAGGAACAAGCAGACTTCCCAGCATGAACTAACACTAAAGAATGCAACTGCCTTTTCACACCGTCCTATTTCCCTTGCTCATCCATCTGGAGAGAAGCTGGCATCCTTTCCAGGAATGTGGGGTGATGGGGAGGCAGCCAGAACCTACTGTATCATTGTTTTCCGCTTCTTTTCCAGGCAGGTCCTGAGCTCTTCCAGGATCTTGCAGCAGGTGGCGATGTCAGGAGCGTTCCCGTCAGGAATGGGGTGGTGGTGCACGCACATCCCGTGCTCTTGGTACGCCTCGATCAGGTTCGGTACTCGGTATTTTGAGAGCTCTCCTCTGGTACAAAGCACAAAGATATCCTCGATCCCACAGTTTTTTAGTTCTCCTGCCAACAGATTAGGACACTTGCAAATAAACAAAAGCCCATCAAGCATAAGGATAAACAGGATAAGCACTTTTTTTTTCTTTTTTTTTTAGTCTTTGTTTAATCTTTGGGGCTAAAACAATAGGAATGAGTGATTTTAGTTTAAGCAGTTATTGAATCTCTCCCACATTTCCCTTCAGGTAATTAAGGAGAGGAATTTTCTCAGTTCAGAGGGAATCCTGAGAGAAGTCTCACTGGAGAACACATCAGCACTCAGGACAGCCTGTTATCCACTTAAGTACATTTCTGTCCCATCTCCAATTAAAATCACAGAATCTCAGGATGGTTTGGATTGGAAGGGACATTAAAGCTCATCCAGTTCCACTCCCTGCCATGGGCAGGGACACCTTCCACTATCCCAGGCTGCTCCTATCCCTGCCCTTGGACACTTCCAGGGATCCAGGGGCAGCCACAGCTTCTCTATGCCAGGGCCTCCTCATCCTCACAGCCAGGAATTCCTTCCTAAGCTTGGCTTACCCAAACACAGGGGATTTGCTGTTAGTCTCTGTCTGCTCTTTAGTGCTCACAGCTGAATACTCAGCCCAAATCTTGACAGAATTTCATCTTTTCTATCCCAATTTCACTGTTCTCTGGGAAAAAGGAAGATTACAAGTTTGTAATTCATCCTGATCCCTGCTGCTCTGAAGATGCCTCACGGGTATTGTGCAGCTCCTGCCTGGAAATATCCTGACTATTTATTCCATAGTCATGGAATATTCACGGAATCACCCTTGACACAAAGAACACTCACCTATATCTTTCTGAAGATTTCTTCTGACATCCTTAAACCTGCAACCTGAAACAAGTTATGAACAACAATTACCACTCCAGGTAAGTGACAATTATGGGATGGATGGCTGCTTGCAGCAGAAGAACAGAGCACAGGCAGCCTCCCCTCAAAACCAAAGCAAGCAACAAAGCCACAACCTGAATAAAACACAATTCTTGTTTCTGTAAGTAGAGCCCTGGTGCAGAAGACAGTTTAAACACCATTATCTGCTTAACACTGTAATGTAATAGGATTAAAGAAAGAAATCTGCCCAAGGTTTTAAGCTGCTTTGTGTTTACCAGATGAAAAGTTTTGGATATTTTAAATCAGGATACAGCATGAAATTCCCCCCGCAAAACACAAAAAATCATCCAACATAGAAAAGGGATGAATAAAGATCACTTAAGAGTCGAGTGGAGATTCACCATGGCTGCAGTTTTGATCGTTAAAAATGCAGTCAAAGTTTATATCTTTACTTTTATGACTTATAAAAGATGTGATTTTGCATTCAAATATTCTCTAGATTAGCTCTGGTGCTTCCAAAACACTTTTTCCAGAGGTAAATTACAAAAGGAGTCACCCACAACACAGAATTTTGGGGTACAAGGTATTGCCCCTCTTCAGCTTACAAATATGCCTGCAAATCTCAGTGAATGCTTCTTACCTGGAAGGGAACATAACCCCAGGAACTCTGAAGGGTAGAGAGGAGACAAAGACAACCTATCGGAAAATAAATGGTAAAATCAATAAAAACCAGAAGGGAAGACTTCAGTTATTAAAACATATAAATATCTTTAGAGGGGGGTGTCAAGAAGCAGTGTCTGGTGGGAGAATGAGGAGCAACAGGCACAAAATGAAACATGGGAAGT
Source organism: Certhia americana (assembly GCA_018697195.1). Lineage (NCBI taxonomy): Eukaryota > Metazoa > Chordata > Aves > Passeriformes > Certhiidae > Certhia > Certhia americana. Next base: position 60,029,139 of record CM031861.1, read on the forward strand.
GAATATGAAGAAAAATTCGGACTAGTTGATCTCCAGAGGCCACTTCCAACCCCAACCACCTCCACTGCCAGTTCCCCAGCACCACCGGGCCACCCCCAGCCTGGAATGTCACCAGAGCCCGGCCCGGGCGTCCCTTGCGAAGAGAAAACTCTTTTGTTACTCAGGACAGGGATTTAACACAATTTCCTCAGGGAAAGAATCCCAGGGCTGTCGCCTCACCAGGAGATGTGGAGCGGGCTCGGGTCCTCCTCGGCGGCCTCATCGTCTGAGGAAGCGAAGCCGTCGGCTGGAGCGGCGGCGGGCTGAGGGGAGAGCGGGGGGCTCACCGTGGGGCCGGGACCCTTGGCGGTATCAGGATCCTGTTCCCGATCCCGATCCCGATCCCGTTCCCGATCCCGATCCCGATCCCTCAGCGGTTTCACCATGGCGCCGCTCCCCGCCGCCCGTTCAAATTGGCCCCGCCCACCGGGCCACCGCCCAATGAAAAGCTGCGGCTCAGCGGGTGCGTGGAAAGCCAAGCAGGCCTTCCCCGCCCCGGCTTCATGAGAGGAGCGCGCTGATTGGTGCGCAGCGAGGGGGGCGGGGTTTAATATGCAAATAGATGCGGTGATCTCTGCGCTGATTGGGTGAGGAGGCGAGGCGGGAAGGGATGGTCTCGAGCCAGGGGGCGGGGCTCCGTGAGGGCTCCGTGAGGGCTCCGTGAGGGCTCCGTGAGGGCTCCGTGGAGAGCTCCGTGGAGAGCTCCGTGGAGAGCTCCGTGGAGAGGGCTCCCTGAGGGTCCCTGAGGGCTCCCTGACGGGCTCCCTGGGGCCGTGGAGAGGCGCGGGCGGCTCCCCCTCCCCTAATTCCATCTTAAATCTCTCTTGCGGGTTTGGTCATTAAGATCCTATTCTTTGTAGTTCCAGTGGTTCTTAAAAGCGGTAGGGCACAGGGGAATGAATTCCCAAAGATATATGGCAGGGTTAAATGGGATGTTGGCAAGAAAACTTTTCCCTGTGAGGGTGGTGAGGCCTTGGCACAGGTTGCCCAGGGAATTTGTGTCTGCTTCATCCCTGGCAATGTTCTAAAATCGGCTTGGGCAGGGCTTGGAGCAACCTGGTCTAGTGGAAGGTGCCTGCTGATGGCAGAGGGTGGAACTAGGCAGCCTTTAAATTCCCTTTGAACACAAAACATTCTGTGATTCCGTGGTAAAACGTGAAGATGGATGTGAGCCTTCACTCCCAGAATACGCAAGAGCTGGGATGATCTTGAACGAGTGCCTTGTGGGGGTTTTGAGAATATAATTCTGTGTGCAGGGACCATGGGATTTTCTAACAGTAGAATATGAGCTGTTTCTGCTCTTGAAGTCAAATATTCTTGTCATGGTACTGCTTTCAGTTGTGCTGTAAAAACAGTTTTTTAGGCTCTCGCATAGAGTTTTTATCTGAACATAACTAGCATGAAGGATCGCTCCAGGGAGGAAAAAATATTTTTGGCTCTCTCTTTTTAAGAGCTGAGCTGTTGCCTGTGCTTAGGGCATTCCAGTAGATCTCTTTTTGCAGCATTTCTGGTTTATTCTGTGAGTAACTCTGGCCATTAATCAAGGAGAAGAAATACATAAATTACCAGCGTGGGATTTTGTTTTTTAAAATTGTATTCAGTCATTTCTATAGCCTATGTTTAGACACACGTAAGGCTACGTTGTGAAGGATCCTGGCACAAACAATGAGTTTTGGCATCAATATAAAGGATAATGCCATGGAGACTTCCAAAGATGTTCCAAGACAAAGAAAATGGCTGGGCACAAGTGGTTTGAGCTTGGTGGGATTCCCAGTAGGACCAGTGCAAGATCTCCAGGAAGGGAGATTTTAATTTTTAGTTCCACAGCTGGAACTTTTCTTGAAACCTGCCTGAGAAGGATTGAAGGAGCAAATTGCTTGAAATGGCAGGATTTAGGATGGGTTCAGGGAATGAAGGAACAGATGATGGGAGGATCAAGGGGAAGACGAGTTTATTAAAACTCAGAATATGATAGCAGAGGTACAAAAATGACATTATTGAGTATAATGGGGAATTCAAACAATCCAGATGTTGCAGACTATGATGAACTACGGAAAGAAATCCATCCTAAGAACTGAGGCAGCAAACGTGATTTTAATTACTCAGGAAAGGCACAAAAGAGCAGGTATGTTGTTTGCTTTTGTTTTTAGCTGTTAGATCTTAAGTGCAACACTTGTTCTCTGATCAAAATGTGAAATTTTTTTGTGCTTTTCCCCCCTGGGATTGATTTTTGCCTATTCAGGAGAAAGCTATTGCAGACTTGAACTCTGGGGATTGCAGCTTTATGGAAGCAGCAGCGTGAGGCTGAGAAATAAATATAAACCCAGCAACAATGGTAATGCTCCTGGTTGTTCTTTGAAAAGATCAAAAGAATTCTCAGGAATCCGGGTGCCTTCACGGAGTGGAAATCATAATATTGCACAGAATCTAAAATGGTGATAACAGCTGTGGCAGAAATAAATAGGGATAGTAAGTGTGAAATTTACACTAGATTTTGGAAAAAGGTTTGGGAAAAGCGCCCCAAATCCAGACTTGGGGAAATCCTGTGACTTTCCTTATTATCCCTGGTATCTTCCAGAATTAAATGACAAATATTGTGTTTATTGTCTGATTACCTATCAGGGTGGTCTGTTTATTTCTTAAATTGAGCTGTTGCCCAGCACATCAAATTGGGTTGTGCTAAAGCTTGTTTGTTGTGTATTTTGTAGGAAAGATGCCAAAAAGTGTCCTTTTGACATAAAAAAAGGAGAGCATCAACATCAAGGCTTTGCATTCTGGAATTCTTTGTCATTTCATAGACTGGGGACCTGTGTAAAGACCAGAAATAGTCTCAGACATAGGTGGAAATATTTAATTTGGAAGATTTAATTGGTGAAAGGTAGGATTTAATCAGAACTTTAATTGGGCTTTTAGATAATTGGCTGGGCCAAGAACTGCAGTCAGCTGTTCCTGTGGGTACACCTGGCTCTTGTGCCTGCACCCACCAAAGTGAAGAGTTTTATATCCCAAATTCATCACTTTTCATGCCATTCAAATGTTAAAATTCCAATTGTCAGACAAGTAGAGCTGAGCCTAACGTGGTTTTGCTGTCCCTGGGTGATGGGAAGAGCCCTCATCCCTGGGGACACTGCAGTGCTGCATACGTGTGGCATCTCTCTGCCATTCAGCACTCAGGTTTCGTGGCCAAAATAAATAATTGATTATACATCAGGTAAAAGCTTGGAAGGAACGTGAATGTGTGGCAGAGACAGGCAGGGAAGTGGTGTGAAACGAGGAGTGGAGGAGATTGAAGGTACATCCTCTTAGGTAAAGATAAATCTTGGATAAAAAAGCTCTCTAGATGTGATCTTTGCCTGCCAGGAGATAAAATCAGATCTGAAATGTCCAAATCATCCAAATAATTTGAAGAACATTGATAAGTGGTAGCTCGAGACAATCATCTCTGATGCCAAAGATTCCACTTTTCATTTCATATCTCATTTGCTGGAAGTTTTAGTAAGCCTGATTAATTCATGTGGTGTCCCAGGTCTCTGAGAGAGCCCTCCACCATTCATCACACAAGGAATCATTTTAGCTTTCCAGGTTGTTGCTTATGGAGGGTAAAAAATAACAGGTGGAATAGAGTTTCAAGATTTTCAAGCATCTTCTCTTTTTTCCTTCCCTTCCCTTTCAATTGTATGTCTGTAGAAAATGGAATCCCTACATTGTCACCACCTGACCATGAGGATATGAATGGAAAGTTTTTGTTATGTGAAATAAAACTGTGTAATGTTTGGAGAAACAGTTGTAACTTGGGACAGAAAACAAGCTTCCAGAATGGCAAGCATGATTTGGGATTTTTTTATAGATGTTCCTCATTGTTGGTTCTTCAGCCACACTTGAGTTTGTTTTGTTTGGGGTTCTTAAAACTCTGCTGAAAAACCACTGCTAGAAAACATTGTGAGTGGGGATTGCTCTGAGCCAAAACATTTGCTGAAGGCAGGTTCTTTGCAAGGTTTGTCATTTCAGAATAACAAACAATTGCCCTCCTACTCCAGATTATTTGAGGAGATTTTTTTATTCTTCATAATAAAGAATAAATTCTTCTGGGTTTCTCTTTCATTCCATCACAACCCAGATACATTGGTGCCAGTTGCAGGCACTGGATTTCTGATGGATTGTTTTGCCAGGAGAGCACCATGGAGGTGGAGTTGCAAGACAGACAGAGGGATGGAAGCTCTGTCCAGCCCTATAAATCCTCCTTCTCTGGTGAATTAAAACCAGAACTGGGTTTTGGCCCTAAAGCTGGTGGTGAAAAACAGTGTTGTTGGTAAATGAAGTGTTTTTAATTAACCAGTTTATAATGGTCACGGGCAATTTTTAGAGGAGATGCATTTCTACATTTCTAGGCAGGATTCAGCCCTGCTGGCATTGAGGCTGCTGATGTATCAGGATACTTTGACTTGCAGTGTTCAGTAAATCCCTGTTTATTTTGAATTAAGATGAAGCTTTTTATAGCTACAAAAGAAGCTCTAGTGCTTTCTGGAATCAATAATTTTACCATTGTGTCCAGCTGATATGAGATGATTGTTTCTTGTCTGCTCACTTTTTATCACAGTTTTCCTGTTTATATATATATAAAATTAATTTTTCTGTCTGTGTTAAACACACAAAAGTAAGTGGTAAAGAAAGTCTCTAAAGGTACTTTTTGTTCTTTTTCTGTGACTTGTTCTTTCTACTGTGGTCTGTATGTGACCTTGAAGAATCTGTTTTAATAAAATCATTCTTTAAAACCAAGATTTTCTCTGCTGTGCAATTTCTTTTGTATTTCAGACTGAAATTGCCTGTGAGAAAAATAAAGCCCTGAAAATATTTGTAATTTAGTTTTTAGTACAGTTTTTGATTGTAACCTGCCAATGTGAGCCCTACCAGAATACAAGTAATAATCAATAATTCCAGTACCTGAAGAGAACCTGCAAGAAATATGGGGATGGGCTTTGTACAAAGTGACAGGACAAGGAGGAATGGCTTCCCACTGACAGAGGGCAGGGTTAGGTGGGATATTGGGAAGGAATTCTTGGCTGTGAAGGTGGGGAGGTCCTGTAATGGAATTCCCAGAGAAGCTGTGGCTGCCCCTGGATCCCTGGCAGTGTCCAAGGCCAGGCTGGACAGAGCTCAGAGCAGCCTGGGATGGTGGAAGGTGTCTGGGCCCATGGCAGGGTTTGAAATGAGAGGGGCTTTAAAATCCCTTCCAGCCCAACCCAATCTTGCGAGCCTCACTCGTTTTCCTCTCTCCTAAACAGCAGAGGGCGATCTTGTATTAAAAATTTAGATTTTGCCCGCATCGAAGCCTTTCCCTTACGAATTGTTGTCAAAAGAATGAAGGTTTTTGTCTCTAGAAACATACGGGATCAGATGTCTGTATTATTCTGTGTAAATGTTATCTCTGTTAGAGATACTCGCAGTAACTATCAGGTTTTGCACCACACAGCAAAGTTGCTCTATAGTAAGTGAGAATTATTGAAGTAAAACTATTGTGATACTAATGGAGCAAATAATAGAACTCACTGTGCAAGAACACTGTAAAAAGTCTGGTGTGTTGAATAATATTCAAGAAATCTTCTGAAATTAATTTTTTTTAGATTTAAGGAAAAAAGTACCTCGTTTAGTATGTTACATGAAGGTTGAGGAAACAACATGCTAAATGTATTTTGTCTTTATTTCAGTGTGGGAAGTGTCTGCCCTTTATCTGTGCACGCAGAGGTGGCTGACTGCAGGTCGAGGTGCAGATCCAGTCTCCAGTGCTCAGGTGAGGAGCCCTATTTACACCGACTGCTCTTAGGAGTGTGGACAGCTAAAGCTCAAAGATTAGTGCTTCAGTTACCCAAACTCAAAAGAGATGAAGCACGTGACTGATATAAAATTCTTTGGTGGTACAGTTTTTAAACGCTTTTATTTTGTGTAACAGTTTGTATCCCTTTAGCACCTGGAGTGCTAAAGCATTTGGTCTCTGAAGGAGAATCACTGAACTATTACAGATGGCCTGGCTTGATAAACTTCTTTGTCAATTAATCTGTTGCAAATGCCCTCAGTCCTCTGAATGGGTTTTCCTCTCGCAGCCCCGTGATAGTTCCCTATGGCTCCAGGATGGAACAATCCTGGGCAGTAAAGAGATTGAGATAATGACTGTCCATGGTGACAGCAGGGCTGGCAGAGCCAGCCTGGGGGAAGAAAGACACATACTTGCCAATAGAAATACCTCCATCCTTTGGGAATTGTAGCTTGGGAATCAAAGCTGACCTCATAGACAAGAATGATGGAGAACAAGCTTTTGATTTATGACTGGATGAAGCTCAAAGTCTGCCCTTCTGATCCTTCTTTACAACACACCTTTTGTATTTTATATGAGCTCTTTCACTTTATTCTCAGAATGTTATCTCCTGGGGTATCATTTTTAAGTCTTTCAGTGTTGTAATAGTTCACTCATCTCCTTCATAGTAGCTAGTTTTTGTTTTTTAATGAAGCTAAAGTCCCCTTTTTGTATCACAAGTAAACTGTCGTTTATATTTAACATGACTGATCAGCTGCTTTGCTTTTTTTTATTCTTTTTTTTTCTGAGTTTCATGAAAGCTAAACCCATATTTACCTTCCAGACCACAGCTAGGGAATTCCATCTGCATTTACCGGTGCCTTGGTTGCCTCAAGTGCTTACTTGTGCTTGGATAGGAAAAAAATGCATTTTTAATACTGGAATTTATGGGTCAGATCCTTGGTAAATGTTGAACTCTTCAGAGTTTAATGAAACTGTGCTGCTTTTCACCACCAATCTCTGATTAAGACATCCTCTGTAGTGATTGTAGCACTCTGTCCCTCTCCTGGGAATTCTGCTCTCTGCTACCTGCTCACTTTGCCTTAGAGGTTTTAAGCAAAATTGTGAATTCTCTGACAGTTTAAAAAATATGAATCTGGGTCTAAATTTTCTGAGCTTGTCCTTATGCAAGTCATCCATTGTTCCTATTTTCCAAATCTTTGCTGTGCCCTCTGTGACAAGCCATAGAAAGGGCATAAAAAGTGTTTATGTGCCTTTTATAGATGGGAGGGACTGTGACAGCACAAGATCAAGTGCAGCTCTCTGCAAAGGAACGTTCTGTGCATCAGCTCCGTGGTATCTGCATTTGGGGTGTTTGTATTTCCATATATCTGTCAGTCTGTCTGTCATCTGCCTCCCTGTCCCCCTGACTTATGTGGCTGTTGATAAATACCCTCCGTTGGTGATTAAAAGGAAGTGACCTCATCAGTTTGTCTTTGCAACCACAAAGGTTTGGTTGTAACGTGACATTCCATCCTATTACTCTGGTTTACACCAAATTCAACAGCTTGTGGCCTGCAGATACTCAGGATAAAGAACAGAAAGAGACTGACCTTGACAACCTCATTTCTCATTCCTTTCTTGTTATAGGTAATATAGCTGAAAATGTGGTTTTAATTATAGTACTAATGAAAACTGAAAATCCAGACAGACACTTGACAAACTCTGGTACGCTTTATATTACATTTGTGCTAACTACAAAGTATCCAGCTGGGTGTAACATTATATCTCTTTTCCTTGAGCATCCGCCTGACTTAAGCTGTATAATTAATGTGTACTTTGGCTGCAGGTCAGCTTACAGTTGGTTTTTTAGAATTTTTACATTTTTTAAGATGTTGTAATGAAACGAATATGTTTATTACCTCTGTGCCTGCATTCCCCAGAGGGATTTAATACCTGTGGAGGAGCACTGGCTGGGAGAACTTGAATAAAAATGCCTCTGCCAGCTGAGCCTGATGCATCAGAAGCCTGCTTTCAAAAGTGGGTGTAAGAAACAGAATCAAAGAATGTAATGTCCACAGATGTGTTTAACTTTGATTCACCTCCTTTGTATGGTTTGTTGATTTTAAGTTATGACACCAATACACAATTGCCCAAAGTAGAATTTGTGAAGGGATTTATTTCTTTTCTTTTTTTTTTCTTTGGAAAGAATTTTGTTTTCAGAGCTCACCAACGAGAAACTGATGTTCTCTGCTAGAGCCAGAAACACTAAAAGCAGGTTCCCTGCCAAGCTCCACCAGTGCACCTTCATCCTGACCTGTCTTAACTCTGCTATTCCAGTCAGGCATCTGACTGCAACAGCATGTGCATGTAATCGTGTTAAATAAAATCCCAGTTTTCATGATATGGACAAATGCTCTCTTGGGACTGGACTGAAATTAGCTTTGAAGGAATTTTATTCTGATGTAAGGCAAAGCTGAAATTGGGTTACAAATGATAAAAATCTGAATACTTGCATTACACTGCTGTTCTCAAGGACCTGCTGCGGAACCTGAAATTCTTCTTAACAAAAGTATTAGTGTGTTTCTCATGCCAAACTTCAAAAAAACATTTCTGACATAAAAGGAAATAGCTGCAGCACAACCACATTCACAGCAGGGACCACAAGGTGTTACTTGTAGAAATGAATGCATAATGATTTTCAAATGAACTTTTCTGGCATGTTCCTGTGGCCAGTAATGTGGTTTGATGTTTGTGTGAGTGCACAAAGCTCATATCTCCATAACCTATCTGCAGCTGTGCTCTAAACTTGTTTGGGGATACAGATCATCTGAGGCAAGTTTGATTTTTCTCTAACAGCCTCAAATTGTTTCTGCTTTCTGCCAAACATGGATGTAAGAAAAAAAGGCTTCTTAGGAAAAATTATTCATGAGCAGCTTTGCTAATGTTTAACTGAGTTTTGAAAGACAAACTGAGTCCAACTGGTCAAAAGGTCTCCCCAAAAGACTGTAGCAACAGGTGATTGTTTTTAAAAACTGCCTTTCTAAAAAACATTGCAGGGTAGAGTCCGTTAAAGGCTGTAACTTGTTCTGGAAAAATTTTTGGAAGACACAACGCCAAAGAGATACACTTCCTTTGTTCAGAGGAGGGTAGGGATTTTGGAATTAGCCATCTTCTCCTACACTTCTCTTTCAAAAACACTGAGAAGCCTTGCACGGGCTCAAGGTCTGTCAGACTAAGAGCACAGTCAGACACAGCTTCTGTTCCAAGGGCCATGTGCCCAAGGCACCATGAGCAAATCCCAGCCCCAGCTTCTCCCACAACTCCCCTGGTTTTCACAGGGTCTGCTGAGTGCCCATTTGGCACAAGGGAGATACACTGGCAGCAATTAAAGGCATTTCCCATCTCAAAGAGGAAATAACACCTGGTCTCCAGTTAGCAAACAGCTAAAAAATGAATTAAGCCAGATGTTGCTGAGCCCTTGGTATTGACACACATGGCAGTGCAGCCTTTAAAGTATCCCTCCTGTGGCCTCTAGTTATACTGAGATCTTATTTCCCTCCTATAAACATCATGGAGAATGATTAAGCAACTGTACCCCATTTATATCCCACGTTATGCCAAGAAAAGTTCAGGGCTGTGTTGTTTGTCGAGTGACAGTGTAATGGGTGGGTATTGTTAAAACACTTACTTGTTATTCCATTAATTGTGCTAAAGAGATTTATAGGACAGAACCACCTGGAAGAGTTCTATGTTTAATATTGTGCATTATTATTCTTTGGCTTGTTTGCTCCCTGTGTTGATTTGGAGTCTATTTCTCCTTCACCGTAACCATTCTACTGATTAGTCCCATTAACCCCAGTAAAATTACTACCATGAGTAATGCTCTGTTAGGTAACACTGGCTAGAGATGGAGGTACTGCTTTCTTAGCCTTTCCCCCAAGAAGTCAGTGCCTAGAAGTGATAAATCCTCATCAGTGGCTGTGTGAAGTGGTTGTGGTGTGAAAAGGAGCAGGAACTGAATTTCCTGGAGATGGAAATCTTGTCCATTGCTCCAATGAAGTCTTCAGTCATAAGTGTTCTGCATTTGTGTATTATCATCCCAGGATAAAGGGGTTCTGGAAACATGGGAAAAAGTGTTAAATTTTCTGTTTTACCCACTCATACATAACTGTATTGTGGTATTTTGCTTGTCACGTGCTGGGTGTCATTTGGATTAATTGTATTTTTTCAAAAGGTGCAGATAGAAGAAGGATGGTCAGTATGACAGTACCTTTCAGTTTAAATGTTGGTTTGTTGATGTTGATGAGGTGTTTGTGCATGGAATCTACCCGGGCAGTTTCTCAGATGGAGCAATGTTTACCATTTAACATTTCCATGGAAGGGCTGCAGGAAAGCTGAGAGAGTTTTCTTTGATGGTAACAATATCAGAAAACAGTTAGATCAGTCTGGAGGAAACCCAAAAATCTACATTCTGTACTTGTGCCATAGTTGTCTAGGAAATGAGGTGTAGCTATGCATATTCCTAGGTATTTTGTATTTAGATGTCTGACTTATCTGAGCTTGCAGATCTGTAGAAGTAGATTTTTAAATCTGCTGCGGTTTGTTTGTTGTTTGATGGATTTTCTGTCTGTGTGCCTGCACTGACATGTGCCTGTCTACACATACTCAGCTGAAGTGGGGATGGTGGGGCTGCTGACTGGCAGATGCACTCAGTTGCTCCATCCCCTGACAGCAGCTTCACTCTCAAATAACAGCCTACAAAGCTTTTTCTGCAGATATCATCAGCTACTCACAAATGGACTCACAGAGTGCAGGCAGGATGCAGTTCCTGTTAAATTGGAAAGCACAGTTCGGGCAGCCGGACAGCTCCTTTTGACCACACAACTGAAGGGGATTAAAAATTGGAATTACCCCAAAGTTCCTAGCACTGGCTGCATGTTCCATGGTACAGAGAAAAGCATCAGAGGGAAAATCCCTGAGGACTTTACAGGCTAGATTACTAAGTGGAGTATTTTATACCAAATGCCGTATTAGTTTGAGCCTAGAATTTCCTCTTGATCCATTTTGTGCAGGTTGTTCTCTCCTAATTTACATTAATTAATAATCATGCAATATTTGAGAGAGGTTCATGTGAAGAAGGGCACTGAGCACATTCAGTTCTAGAGCTGTAACTTCAGAGGATAGAAACATAATGTTCCTTAAATAGAACCCTGGTCAATAAAACATATATATACACATACATTATATATGTGTGTACATATATACACACACACACACATATGTACCTTGTTTCTGAACTGGCCCTTTTATGTTTTGGAGCTGGAAGATAACAAGGTTCCCAAAACGTTCATGCTGGAAGCACAGTCATGAATAATGGACCTAAGGATAGGATTTGGCACTAAACACTAACCATGGTTCTAATGAGTTTATAGAAAGTTTTAGAATCAATTTGACTTTTTTTAAATTAAGGAAAAGAGGTACTATAAAGTAATACTCTTCTGTCTGTGAGACCTAGATCACATAAATTAATTGTGAGATCCATTCTTCCAGCTGTGAAGTGCAGTGTACATCAAGCATGGCAGCAATATATTTCTGATGTATTTCTGATACTTGGAATTATGTTACATGTGGTGGCCCTGAGTTGTGTGTGGAATAGTGGTGGTACAGCCCGTGGGCTGGTTTGTACCTTGGATGCAGAGTTTTTATGATGGCCAATACTCTGAAACTCGTTCAGGCAATAAATTTACTTGCCTTTGAGTTTACAAGGCAATAAACAGTTGAGGCCTTTGACCTCAACATTTACCAAATACATTTGCAGCAGTTGTGTTTATTGACAACTATTTATAGGGAAGTATTTTATATGGAATTTCACATGTGAAAGAGAACAACTTAATTTTGCAGCTTTTATTCTTTCTGATTTCCATCTTCACTTCCTGTCTCCTTGACTTACTTTAATAGCTGAAGTTGCAGGTTAATGCTGCAAAATACTCAGCTATGGACAAAACAGTTAATTTAAAGCTTTGTTACAGATTTTTAGATTTTCCTCTATTTGTATTTCGGATGACTGAGATGAAGGTGTATGTATGCTACATTTTGCAAGGCATTATATAAGTTTATTTTAAATTCTCTCAATTATCTAATAGCCATTTGCTGACTTGAAAACATTTCCCATGGTTAAGTGTGAGACTGTTAGGCCTGAAATAACTGGAAAGCAAAAAGGTAACAGCACTTTCATCCCTCCCTGAGACTGTCAGCTGAACTCAGACCAGATACACCTGAGTAACTGTTCCCAAAACAATCCTGGCTTTTGGAGCTGTCACTTTTAAAATTTCATTGGTGCTGGCCCAGCCAAATCCTTGAGTTAATGATTAATTTCAGGCCTGAAACATGGGACTTCAGTGTGACTGCTCTTAAAGCTTAAAGATAAGGACATGCTCAAGTTCCTTGCTGGAAAGCAGCCAGCATACTTTTTATCTCACAGCATCATGCCTGTAAGATACTCATTTCAATCTGGTGAACACTGATTGCCTGAGTTCCTCTAGGAAAAGAATTTCAGATCCTGTGGAATTACAGCCATTCAGATCTAAATAGCTCACCAGATTCCTGCCCCCTGTAAGTTGCTTCATGCCAATTTGGAGCAGTTGAAGATTTGTTGCAGAGTTTTGATCAGGATTTCTTTGTGTCTTTGTGTAATTGGGCTTTTTCCCTTATTGCTGAGGTTTTAGCATTAGTGTCTGCAGGCCAAGTGCAGCAACATTTTGAAATCTATTAGAAAAATCTTATTTAACCAGATGGTCAGGTTCTCAGGTGGGTTACACAAAATATGTTTAGAAAGTAGTGTCTTAAGCTTCAATAAATCACCATAAATTGGTCCACAGTAGATTGTCATCCAGTGTTGATTTTCATTCATGTGACATAAAAAAAATGGGCTGATTCTCTGGAGTGGGTCTGTCCACACAGGAAGAAGTCCATAAACAAGATGTTTTATGTATTTGGTGTGTTGAGTGTTTAAAGGGGTAAGAAATACAATTTATCAGTGCAGCCTCAGCTGGCTTTGTGAGTTATGTTTACAGCCCATATCCCAGATTCACACCCTGGAGATCTGTGGAAATAATAGGAAATGTCACTGGCTCACATTGAGGTGGTGACAAGTTGGAGTTCTGGGGTAGGACAGCACTTTCTTGGCACCTCTGTGTCTGTTTGATGAGGTGACAGTGACACTGGGCTGGAGCTGAAGTCCTCTGATAGGACAGTGTGGGGGAAAGTCCATTGCTCTGTTGGGCTCTGGATGAGCCCCAGGACCCTCTCAAGGAATTCCCCTACAGGGATTCCTGGGAAGCTGCCTCAGAGTGGAGGTTTGGCTGAGCTTTCTGCCAAGTGCAGAATAGGGGCCCTCAATCCATAGGGATGGAGGTGTGGAGCTATGTTAGCACTAAATGTGAGTCAAAGAAATAAAATGACACGGAGGGGACAAAGACACAGCATTAGCAGCCTGACTGTGACCTGTCAGCACAACTGTGTGAGGAGCCTGGATGCTGTTCCTGCTGCTCAAAAACTTTTCCACAGATCATTGCTGGGGCCTTCGATGGAAATCCTGCCCCACATGTGGCCAGGGGTGACCTTATTCCTGCCTAGAGCAGTGAACGTGAAGAAAAGGAGGAATCTTGTGCTTACTTGAGCTGACTTATAAATTCAAACCAAATTAATTTGATTTCATTTCAGTCAATTTAAAAGTGGGGAGGCACTTTGTACCACTTAGTTGTTTACCTGTTTAGGTAGCAGCATCTCTCTTCACTGTCTGCATGTGTCTCAGCCATCATCCTCCACAAAATGCTCATTTCTAAAAAGCTCATTTCTATTTTATTTATAAGAAATAAATATGTTAATTATAAAATTATTTGTTCACTTTTCATTAGCTTAGCTTAAAATCACTCCTTTTTCTGCTTTGTCTTCCTTTGCATTTAAAAGAGATTTCTTTTTTTAATTTTGCACATATCTGTAATAAACCATTAGGCTTTCACATCCTGGGTGCAGGAGTCATACTTGAGAAGAGCCTTTGGAAGCCAGTGGAAAGAAATCCCCACAAATAAAACCACAGAGCCTGAAGGAATTCCAGCATCATTCCTAGATCCCACTGGCTGCCCTCTGGGATCACTCTGTGTCTCTGTGAAAGGAATCACAAAGGTGCTGTTCTTTATGGCCCGTAAAGATTTGCTCAGAAAAACAACAATAAGGAAACTTAAAATGCATCAGAGTATTCGTGATCATAATTTGCTGCTGACTCTTTTCTGATTAAACATGTAGATTTTTTGGGGGTTATGTTGAAGATTTCTACTTTTGGGGAAATTTTTGTCTAAATCACAGAAGACAATTTATGCTCAAAAATTATTTTTTAATATTCTTAGGATTTTATTGGTTGATATTCTTTATTTTCTGGAAATTTGTCAGAAATGTCTACCTTTCCTTGACATTTTCAGCAAGGGGAGAAGCTTTATTTTGCCATCTTTAATAAACTCCTAATATTTTCCTGCTATTCAATACTTTTTTGCCTTTTATATTTTCATTACGACCCAGAATCTGGGGGATGAGGGAAGAACTAGGTACTCAAATAACTGGAAGAGAACAGAAAATAAAGCACTATTGAGAATTCCTTTGGGATGCTTCCCTTGCTGACTGGAGTTGAATCCCAGCTGCCAGGCAGTGGTTGCTGGATGTGGTTGGTTCTCCAGAGAAACTGAAGGTGCTCAGAGGGAAGAACCTTTCTGGGCAGTGCCTGCAGCTCTCAGGATCCTGCCAGCCTGTGAGCAGCACCCTTGTGCCATGGGATTCCTTTCCCTTCCTTTTCCAGCACATCTGGCCACCAGGAGTCACTGCAAAGTCTAACACACCATTGCCCACTAATCTGTATTACTTGTCATTAAAATTAAGGAACCTTATTCTTAAATTTTTATTTCAAATCTCAATTGGCTTCCCCAGAAGAACTGAGATGCCTCGAGTGTGTATTACACTGATCTCTGTTACAACTTTTTTAACTGTTTTTGGTTAGCAACACTCCTCTCACTCTACTAGAAATGCTTTAATAAAAAAGATACTGTGTAAATCAAACAAACAAATAACCCACAAGCAAACTGCAGATTTGTCCATTCTCATCGTGAGCCCAAGCAGGCTTTGGTCAAACACCTGAAATCTGACATGAAAGTTGTTCTGATATCAAATTGAAATCTTTTGGCATCTCTATAAAATTTCTCCCAAATCTGGCCAAGCTGTATGGCACTCAAAATATTTTCATTCACAGATATTTAGTAGAGGCTTTTTAGGGTTTGGCAGCCAAATTCTCTGAAGTTTTCATCTCATAATTCTTTTTCTTTGCTTCTAGTGCTGTCTCTCAAGTACATATTCAGGATAAATAATAGGAAGAAGCACTTGATGGGAATTCCAATAGAGAAAATGGGAGGGAAGTAGGAAGTAGAGGAAACAGCAAATGATCTGAGCTGTTAATTCTGTTGTCACATATCTGTTGTGAAGACTAACCTTTTATCCAATGTGATACTTAGATGCTTTGCCAAAAGGACCCTAGGAATGCCTGTGAGGAAATGGATAATTCCATAATAAATGTGGAGTTTAAGGCTGTGTACAGGATAGAGCCTGGGGCTTGCATGTAGAATGGAAGAATAGAAAGAAATTGAATAACTGCCTGGTTTTGAAATCGGTGAGCATCTCTACAGACGGCTCTCTCCTGCACAGCCCAGATTCTTTCCTCACAATGAATGAAGTGGTGAGTTGGTGGAAAAGAATTGTGCATGATCATGTAATGGACACCTGAAGAGCTGAATGAAGTCTGTGGCATTTCCTAACTTCTGGAATCCTGGCATTGCATTGTCATTGCTATTATTTTAGGGCAATGTTTGGATGTCATAAGTAAAAGCAATGCCTTCAAAGCCTGTACTCCATCCTTAGCTCCAGAGAAACAATCCTAATCATTGTCTGATTAGCCTAGAGGGGCTTGTTTGTCATTTAGTGACAAATTGTTCACAGCAGCATTTTAGAAAACAAACCTCATGCCAAGTTTACAAATGATCCTCCAAGAACCTGGGACAGTCGCTTCCACACTCAGAAGATATTTCCATGCACAACTCAGGAGGTGAGATGTACAGTAACATAGCTGGGATGTCTGTGTGGATTTGAGTGGCTTTCTTCTGGAAACTGCATTTGGATTTAATGCTTGAAATATTATGAAGGCCCACGTCCCATTTCCCTTGTAGCAAAAGGGCCCAGTCCCTTTGTCAGTGTATGGGAGCGCTAATGAGGGTCCTGGCTCAGGGCTGCCATCTGTAAAAGAGTTAAGCATATTCTGATCGTTGTTATATCATTAAGGGCATACTTAACCCCACCGACTTAATGAGGAACATACAGCCTTAAAGGTAATCACATACATAAGTGCTCTGCTGAAAAGGGATTGATTTAAACCTCATACAACTCTGTAACTCATCCTGTACACCAAGCACCCATTCAAATTCCTTGCTTAACTACAGGGCCGGTGTACACCTTGTGGACATGGCTTTGAGCAGCAGCAGTGTGGAGCTGAACTGCTTCTCTCTGAGTTGTAGTAGCAAAATATGGCTGAAAAACACCTGCAGAGGTTCTTGATCACAAGGGTGCTCAGCTGTGGTCTACAGGCTGCAGTAGTGCTCACCCAGAGGATTAAACCAGTTTGCAAACTGCTCCTTTTCTTTAGATAGCAGCTCAGGAGCACAGAAAGTGTGGAGTGTTGGCTTCTAGAGTTGTTTGGATAGTGAAAACCCAAGATCATGACTCCTGTTTTCCTCGTGGGGCTCCTGGACTTGCATTCCATGAGGTGCATGCTGCCAGATGTGAACTGCAGGGAAGAATATCAGCAAGGTGTAGGGTATCATCTCTGGAGCAGTTCCTCTGCCTTGTATCTTCCCAACTCTTCCCTCCAAAAACAAGGCAACAACTGGGAACAACCTCATCAAACAGATCCAGAACACATTTCTGACCTTTTTTTTTTGTTTTTCCAAGGGAGTGATGTGATTCTTAGAGGCTTTTCTGTGTGCATGGAAAACAGATTCTCCAGGAAGTGCCATTCCTGCTATCTGTGCACCCCAAATCTTGTAGGGGAAGGTCAGGAAAAATGATCCATCCAGCCAGAATGTCTGAATGCTACTCACCTAGTTTGCTTCCTTGCCAAAATGGAACTGGCTTTACCTGCATTATTCCTGACAGTTTTGTGTTTATATAAATTTTTTCTATCATTTTAGAATAATCATTGCCCTTTTTTTAGTAGTGTCTCAGAACAAAGGCATGAAATTTTCCTCCTGTCTGTTAATTCAAGGGCAGCAAGCACAGTATTACTGTGTGTTGTATCACAAGGCAGAGACACATTTGGTCAGCAGACTGTGAATCCTCACGGGAAGTGGCACAAGGGTTTTCCAAACCTCAGAATTTTATGTTGAAAATAATTGTCTGGAAGGTAATAGTCCCCCAGAATGGACTAATAGCCTGTCAGGTTTCACGTTTCCTTGAGTCACATTTGAATTCATAAAACATTCTGAAAATACTCTGATCCAAACTTGGTGCTCAAAACTGTCAGCTTCATGTAGGATGAAGCTTTTCACTTCAGGATTTTATCTGATGAGGATTCCTGTTTTCCTTTCTCCTTTGGATTGCTGGAGACAACCAGGTGAGTCAGTTTGTGTTTACTATCGTAGAAACTCTGTGAAAGCCCTAATGAGGCTGTTGGTGCTGTGAGTGTCCAGCTGCTAAAATGCAGATGTTGTCCAACGAAACTGGATTGATCCAGATCCAGAATGGTATTTCTCTGGCAAGGTTTAGCATTCTTAATGCAAAGTGAACCCTCATAGCAGGGCCTCTTATACTGTAGGGTTTGTATTTTAATGAGGTAGATATTTAATCAATTTTAGGGTATACTGGTATCTGCCTTTTGCACATGTTTCAAATAACAATGAAATTTATCCGCAGATGAAGTAATTGAGGCATAGCCTGATTTCAGAAGGGTGCACAGCCCTTGCTGCAGTGTAATTCTAAGAGATTGGGGATCAATCAAAATGTTTTAAAATTAAGAGTTTTCTGCAGCTGGGACACTCCCAAGTTGAGCTACTTTGGTTTCAGTTTATAGCTCAACTTTTTTTTCCCCCAAGTCAAATGGTTTATTGTACCCAGGATTTTTTAACTGTCACATCTGAAAATGAAAAGCATCTTTAAAAACCCCGATATCCTGTAGAGATCTAAACCCATATTGAGCTGTGTGACCCAAACATACCCTGAACTTTAATGGCATGAAGTTTAAAATTGAAATCCAGGTCCACATTTCACATGAGTTCCTATCCTTGTATGTCAGAATTTGAACACAATATTCAGCTAAAATACCTCGGAATTTGCCTTTGCTTAACTGCTCTCACATGAGTTACAGCTCTGGCAATTGTTTATTGCCTCTAAGCATGATTTTGGTGATTATTTAGAAAATAACCCTTATCCTTGTGGTGGTTCAAACCACACCATTTGGTTTATATCTTATCTGTAAACGTTGGAATATTTGAAATCCAGATATGGATTGTTGGGCCAGAACCATGGCCAGATTTTTCGCAGGGTTTACAAATCCTCTTACTTTAGTGTAGTGTGTTCTCAAACTTTCTCAGTAGAAGCGTAGTACTAAGTTTTCCTCTGAGATCCAGTTTCTGATACATTTTCTTGCAGTAACACCACATTTTTGGACTGGGAACTGCTCATTCTGGGAATAAGACAGGATGACTTTGGCCATCAAGGTCTCATCCAAGACCCTCGGAGTACAATGGAGGCATCTCATTGCTTAGCAGGGCTTTATATGTGGTTGAGGAACAGGCTGATCAAGTCATCAAAAGTAAAAATGAAGACAAATTGCATTTAACTGTAGTTAAACTGTTCATTTAACTGTGTCTCACAATGATATGGGTGGTTTCTGTTCTGGATTCTGAACTTTGTAGTTGACAATTTACTTGGAATCTTTCTGCTAGCAGTCTCATCTGACTGAATGTCAAATATTCCTAGGTGAGTTTCATGAGAAAATTCCAGGGGGTCATTACAGGATTGGGTCCTGCAGTATGGATCCTATAACACACATACAAATGAAACTGTATTGAAAGAATTACATTGAACAGGAAAGCATAGTTTAGTTTTAATGCATTTTCAGTGATTTGGAGCAAAACACTTAAAATGTTTCAGTGGGTTTGTTGCAAGTTTTTACATGGTCTGCTATTAAAATTTGCTATGCCATTTGAAAGAATTTACTTGGCATCCTTCCTATTAATTCAAACTGTTGTGAAACAGTGTTTCAGTAGGAAAATCCTAAAATAAGCTGTGTGCCATATTTTTCAGAATTCTGTCTCTTTCAGAGCATATTGCTGAGTGGAGCTGTTAGATGTAGAATGCACATTTTCAAAATTCCTTCAAAAAGTGTTTGAGGATGATGTATGCAAGTCAGAGATAAATTATATATTACATCTTTAGATCTTGTTCAGCAGCAAGCATAAATATCAGGTTCTGTAATGGGACATAGCAGCTGGCAGCTAGCATGACACTCAGTGCTTAGCACTATTTCTTTCTCTCCCTGGAGTTATTATTTATTTAGTTTTTCTTCCTCACCTGCCTTTTAACTCAGCCTGCAATGTCCCACACAGGTTACACCATGGAGCAGGTGGGAGCCAGGCTGGCCTGGGGGCTCAGATTCCCTCCCTCTCCCCGTGGTGGTCCTGCACCCTCTCCTGCCTGCTCAGATCAGGATTACTTTTTTGCACCCTTCTGTGCTGCTAAGGCAGTAAAGAGATGAAATTGGGGTCACTCCTCTCTGGATATACTCACTAAACCTTCCAGTTGCCAATGCACTGGTGACTGTAGTTTAGAAGGACTTTCCATGAGCAAAATTCTCTTATAGAATATTATTTGCAAGGTAAATTGTGTAGTTAAGTGTAGTTAACAGTGTAGTTAAGTGGAGAAAAACTCCAAGCAAGCCATAACAAATTATTTAGCAAAAAAAATATTTGGAAAAGTGATCTCAATTGTTCCCTTTTTGTGAAGCATTGATGGAGTACGTGGGGAAGGTGAAAGCACATTGTCAAGTCTATTCAAACTTTAAAAAGGAAGAGGAGAAGTTTTAAAGAGGAGAAGTTTTCCTCATGGGAAATATCTGACAGCAGCTACTGATCCTGTACATGGGGAACACAGGGGTTGGAGATGCAGTGTTTTAGAACAGAAGATTCTCTGTGTTTTGTCATTTCCATCAATAAATGAAAATAGAAGTTTGTGGTTAGAATATGGCTTTAAGTGCATAGATAAGAGCCCAAGTAAATACTAGCACTCCTCCAGTCCTGAGGGAAGTTGGTGGCCTGCCCATATAATTTGCTGATAAAGTCCCATCTGTTAAAACAAAGTCCTGCAGCACAAGTAATAAATTTTAGGCAAAGACCATGAGAGGTTGTATTTGCATGACAGTCTTTGCTGAGCTTTATTTTAAACCAGAGAAAGCATGTGAAACTGAAGTAAAGGTTATGATATTGGCTTTAAGTTAGCTTTACACTTTTGGAGAGCAAATGAGAAATCCTGCTCGGCTTTATTTCCCTGGTAAACAGTATGGCATGATAAACTGTGAGGAGAATAAAGTCATAAGGAAAACTCTGCTTCACAAATGACATACGTAGAAAAACAGCAGATGTCTGATGAAGTAAAGACCCAACTTATTGCCAAGTCTTTGGAAAACAAAATTAATTTCCTTTCGTCTTTGATAATGATGATGTAATGTAGTTAATAGGAAGAGCCTGCCATGCTCATGGAGTTATTAAAGAAGAAATGTTAGACATGCAGCAGGTCAGAAATATGGGTTTACTTACCAGGGCCTTTTCCATGAGAGCATTTATAGATGTGGAGGAAAAAGAAAGATGATAGTGATGTAGAAAGTTGCTTTCTGTCTTATTTGAAGCATAAGATACATGTAATGAAACAAAACTTGTGAACGTCCTCTTAAGAAGTTCAGAATTCTGGTGATCTGTGCAAAGAAGAAAATTATTTTTAGTTAGGTAGCTTTTCCTGTTGAGATATTGCTGCAAGGAAATAAAATATTTTTCTAGAGTGAAACTAAAAAATAAATTATTTGCCCTCTGATCTTCCCTGATAAGGGTTGAACCAAGTAAAGATGGTGGATGAGTGGACATGGTATTGGCTAATTTTATGGGTTGAAAATGTCTCAACAGCCACAGCAACAAAATGGATTTGATTTTAACAAAACAGAGTAGGAAATAGATGTGATAGTTTATTTGCAATATCCTTTTTCTGTCGCTAGATGTCCCTGCCTGCTGGGAGGAACCAGGGGTGAGGTACCTGGAAACAAAACAGGTGAAGGGCAAAGCCAGGCTGGGCAGAGTCCTTGCGGGTGTGGAATCATGGAGCATTTAAGCTGGAAAAACCCTCTAAAATCATCGAGTCCAGCTATTAACCCAGCATGTCCAAGGTCACCACTGACCCGTGTCCCCAGGTGCAATATTCAGGGATATTTTTGATCTTTGCGTGCAAAGATCAAAAAGAGAGAGGTAGTGCTGGAATGTATTTTTACAAGAGATACAGGATGAAAATTAGATTTTTTTTCCATGAAAAATTTTGAGGAGCTACTTACTGGAATGGTTGAAGCAATCAAGTTTGGTTTGGCACAGCCTTGGTGACTCAATCTCCTCCCCAGTGATTAAAAAATACAAAGTGTTTTTACTGTAACCAAAAAGGTGCTATTTAAAATTGGAGTTTAATTGCTAAGACATGAGAATAACTTGGATGCACATACATATATCTGCAAACATGTGTGTGTATGTGTGTATACCTGAGAGAGATCCCACAGCCCTGCCATCATTGGGGCAGATGTTTGTTTTAACAATGTCCACGACAACAATCTCAACAATAATGTTTTTTATCACACAGCAGATTTTTCCACTGTGTGACATGACTACAAGTAGCCCTTAATTAACCAGAAAGCTAATGTTGAAGAAGATTTGCATCTATTTCCAAGATTTCTCCCTTTCAGTACAAAATGCACACATTTCACTGAATCTGACTGCTGAACTCCACCCTGGTGTGAACAGACACGATGCTGGAGTCTTGTTCTCATGCAGGTTGTAGAATTGGCTTTTCCTTTCCAGTAACAACCCGTTTGCTGCAGATGGAAGCCAGGACTCACTTTGTGGAAGGTCAGCTCCAAGGAGAGCTGGGACAGATGTTGTTCCCTCCTCAGGACAGCTTTGGGCTTTAAATATTTGACAGTTGAGTGCAGATCACAAGTACAGAAAGCAGAGCAAAACACTGCAGAAGTGATTGTGGTTTCCAATTAACAAGTGAAAAATAGTGCCAGAGTTGAGTGTAAAATACCAAACATAACTCTCCAGAGAAAAAGCACATGTGACTGAAACAGTTCCTTTCAGCTGAAACGTGGGCATGGGGACTGCTAAACAGCTTTTATTGTAGATTTTTATTTTTTGCATATATGGCTAAAAGTTTATGGGCATTTACTTTAGCTTTAGTCTGCCCTATTCCTGATTTGACTTGCCACAGGTTGTTGTAAAAATAGAATTATTTGGGGTTTTTTGAATACCTACAAAATTGTTACTGTTATTAAAACACACACAAGCTGATAGACTGCATGTTTATTAAGCTTGGATACTTGTCCCTTTGGAGCCCACCTGCCAGTGAATATTTTGCTCCAAAAGAGTCAGTTAAAGTTCAACAAGTTAATTTTGCAGTGGGTAAGTCATGCAGAGATGAGACCAGCTAAAATGCCATCAAAATGTTGACAGCAATCATAGTTTGCTTCACTAAGCTGAGTTTCAGGAGTGAATTTTATTGATGTTGCAGACTCAAGAAAGTATCTTGTCCTGGAGAGCTGCTTTCCTGCCCATGGAATTCCCAATCCTTTTAGGAAATGAAAATCTGAAGGTTCTTTGTCATTTACCTGACGAGTTCAAACCACTCTCTGTCCACACACCTCCCCTCCCACAAATACTTTGTGGGTAAAAGAGTTCCAAAGAATAATTTCTGTTGTGCTGTATTTGTTTAGATAAGGGGACCCAGGGTTGTACAAAACAGATCCTTTGAAATTTTTGCCTTTAGTACATATTTGTTCTAATTTCAGCTGGATAACTAATTTTTTTTTATTGTGCTAATGGGCTGTTATGCATATGTGGAAGCCATTTGCTGCATGCCCTGGGTGGAAACAGACTCATATTTCATCTCTGAATATTTAACACTTAATAAGCTAACCACCTGCTTTTAAACTTATTCCAACATATTTGAATGGCCTTTACTGCTCATTGTGAACACCGAGATTATTTTTGATCTCCTGTAATGAAACAAATAACCAAACCAATTGAAGCACTAAATAAAAAATTAAAAAAAAAAATCTAGCCCCTTTATTTTTCACTAATTCAATCCACTTTCTAATATTATAAATCACATAGGAGGAGTTCTGTAACTTTAAAAGCAAGGCTGCACGTGGTGAAAGTTTGTCCTTCTCACCACGACACAGTGAAACCACAGAGTGTGGAGCAGGGTGAGGGCAGGTGCTGAGCTCTGCCTGTTCCCTTCAACCTTCACCAGAGCTGTCTGGATCATTCCTGTTGAAACCTCAAACCAGGAGAAACAATTCCCTGCATGTGTTCCACTTTGCCCCCAAATTTTGTCATGGCTCATGAACCTGCATCTGGGGAGAATGAAATTCACAGGGAGGCGTTGCAAATGTGGCTGGAAGCCGTGTACTTACTCCTCACTTTGGAGCTGGCTGCTTAGGACTTCAAACAGCTTGAGAAGTCTAATTTACAGGGATTGGCATGGCTGAGGAACAGGATTGGGTCGGAGTGGTGCTTTATGTGGGGGAAGTGTTACCTTAATTCAGCATTTCCTGTTCCTCTTGGTTTTGCTGTTTGATTTTGATGATGACTGTACAGGACAAGAACATGATTAATGCCATATTATCAAGCTCTGAGATGCCAGCCTTCTTCAGGCAGTGCCAGCAAGGCTGGGGATTACTGAGCTAAGTTTCTCTTCTGGGAATAGTTATCCTGTTGCCATTCCCTATGCAGTCAGCTGCCAGGTTAACACTCCGTTGGCTGCTTCAGTGCTTCACTTCTGGTGATTAATTGCAAACCCCCCATACTTCTTTTCAGTTTCAAAGCATGGCAGTGCATGGATTGTGTAAATGTGGGGAGAAAAAGGAGGGAGGACTGCCTTTGGTTTACTGTCTATTGGATGGGTTGAGCAGTGCATTTTTCCTATGGAAAAGAAGGTTTAAGATGGGCTTGGATAGGAAGGTGAAAGTGCTTGTGGCTGGCTTGGGTACAGCAGAAAATATTCTACTGCCTGGCAGCTCTATTTCCAGGGCAATAATCCTCATTTTAATATCAGCTGTGGCAGTATCCTTGAGATGGGAACTATGGTGGTGGCAATAGGCTTCT
Organism: Certhia americana; assembly: GCA_018697195.1. Taxonomy (NCBI): domain Eukaryota; kingdom Metazoa; phylum Chordata; class Aves; order Passeriformes; family Certhiidae; genus Certhia; species Certhia americana. The sequence continues at coordinate 60,053,466 of CM031861.1, forward strand.
GGACCAGTTTCCTTTAGGCCATTTGGTCCCCTAAAAATAAGAATGAGAACTTTCCTCCAGTCCAGAACTCCCTTTACATCCTTCCAGAATATAAAGAAGACTTATGAGACAGCTGGAGAGAGGCTTTGGACTAGGGCCTGAAGTGACATGAAAAGGGGGGAATGGCTTCCTATTAAAAGAAGGCAGGGTTAGATGGGATATTGGGAAGGAATTATTGGCTGTGAGGGTGGGGACGCCCTAGCACAAGTTTCACAGAGAAGCTCTGGCTGCCCCTGGATCCCTGGAAGTGTCCAAGACCAGGTTAAATAGGGCTTAGAGCACCCTGGGATAGTGGAAGTTGTCCCTGCCCTTGACAGAAGTTTGGAACAAGATGGTATTTAAGGTGCCTTCCAAGCCAGACCAGTCTGTGATTCCATGAATTTAAGACAGTATTTTGTATCGTATTTAGTATTTTGTGGCTAGCTGGTGTGATAGCAAGGAAACAACCTGCCCACATTTGCTGTGGGAAAGAACTTGTGCTACAGCCCTTGGTGCCACCTGAAGGCTCTGTGATGCCAAAGTTCCAAGTCCAAATGGGCTACAATGCCATAGTCAGCTGGAAAGTGAGGAAAACATTTATCTCTCAGGCTGGGTCATCACATGGATGTAACACAGCCTTTTGGCTTATTAGAGATGGTAAAAAGTGCTGCTGACAGATGTTGCTGTGAGACAGCTCAGTATCAATAAGAAGGAAAACTCCCAGAACACGGATTCTCCTGATAATCCATGAGCACGTGTCCAAAGGAACTGCAACGCTCCTTGGAGCCTTTCCCTCTGCAAGCCTAACCTCTGTCCTGCTGAGCCTTAGCCCTGGCCGGCTCCTGCTCTTCCACGTGCTAATCTTGGCGAGACTCTGGGACAACTGAGTGTCTGTTGTGCTATCCTGGGCTGTAAACAATAGGCAGAGCCACGTGTCATCTCCAGGCTCTCTAATCCAAACAGTGGCGTGAGCGCCTGTGCGCTGTTGGGAGCAGTTTTGTGGAGTGCTCGGCATTCGAGGGGGACAAAGGGTGCTCAGCCTGCCAAATATCCTGAGCACAGACGAGGCTCAGACACGTGTGTTGGACAAAAGCAGAGCAATAGTGGCAGAAGGATCAGTAAAGCAGCTTGTTACAGCCACTGGTTTTCCTTCTTTCGAGGCAGAGAGTAGAGAATAATGTTTTTAGGAGAATAGTTCCTCATTGGGGGAGCTGGTGGATGTCAGAAAAGGGTGATTGTAGGGAGGGACTGTCAGGATCATTGATGATGTTAGCAGAAAAAGACTGTTCTTTTGTTCAAACTTGTTCTTTTTGTTTAAAACTCAGGATTTTTGTGAAGAAAATAGTTTCTGTGATTTCAGAGTTTGCTCTCCACTTCTGGACTGAACCAGGGCTTTTGTGAAGCAGATGAGTTATTTCAACTCCTGGGTCGTATTGAGCCTTTTTACCCTTAAAATGAAAAAGATTAAAATCTGGGTTTTGTACAGCAGAGGTTACTAAAACAAGGAGAAAACTTGGTTCTTTTCCTGGGTTTTGAAAGAAATCTGATATGTAATACTGAGGAATTTATTTCACCGCTGTGCCTTTCTTTAACCATCTGTAAAATGGGAGTGGTACTGGCTCTGTTATGTCAGGTGTCTTAAGAAGTGTAGGACAAACGAGCCAGGGAACAAGCCAGATCCTGATTGTATTGGAGGATCTTTTAAAGCCCTGAATCTGAAAAAGCCTAACTGCACATGGATCTGTCATTTTCCTTCGCTCCCAGAGTCAACCCCACGCAGAATAACTTGAAAAAGTTCTGGGCTGTGAGGGTGGGGAGGCCCTGGCACAGATTGCCCAGAGAAGCTGTGGCTGCCCCATCCCTGGAAGTGTTCAAGGCCATGTTGGATGCCACCTGGTCTAGTGAAAGGTGACCCTGCCCATGGGAGGGGGTTGGAATGTGATGAGCTTTAAAGTTCTGTCCAATGCAAATCATTCTGGGATTCTATGAATCTGAAATTCCATTTTCATAAGGAGTACATACTTCATTGTAAATTTACAGTGATGGGCAAAACACAGCTTCACCAGTCAGAGGTTTTTCTCTTGGAAGAGTGAAGAATGCACAGATTTTGTAGCTTTAGCTGCCACTTATTTTAAACAATTCATCCCTGTCTGTAACAGGGAACAAATTATCTTGAGCAGCATGACACTTTGCATATTTTCAGTATATTCATCTTCCCAGAGAAGACAGAGCTTAAGCTTTTAAAGCAAGAGCATACAAAGTCTAGTTGTACTCTTTAACAGTCCTTCTGTGCCCTGTTTTCATGCCAAATTATCACCTCCCTCTTTCTTTTGGGGGTCACAAAGAAAGCTCAAAGCAATCCTTACACTGAGCACTGGAAGTGTGTGGGATGGGCACCTGTGGATACAGCACAGAGAAAAACAGGTGAGCAAAACTGATATCTGCTACTTGCCTTTGTTTGGTGGCAGAATTCCTCACAAAACCTGTATCCAGACAGAGTAAATTAGATTCTATATCGAGTCAGATGTGGTGCACCCCAAGACATGGATCACATATATTGTCCTTTTCTGTTTCCTCTGCTGTGTCTTCCTCTGTCTGCATCCTATGAATGCTGCAGGAGAGAGCCCTTAGTGATGTGCTGCTAATGCTGTGTGTGCTACACAGGCTCTTGGTGCAGGAATGCTGACACAAACAAAAAGGAGATAACTTGGAAATTCTATTGCTCCATTTATGTTATTATTGTAGTTAATGGTCTGTCAGCATTTCCATTATAAATCCCTATTTTCAGGGTTTTATAACTCAGCCGTAAAAATTCTCTCCAGGCTGAATTTGGCATGTGTGTTTTCAGCCTGAGAGCACATGTGTTGTTTTTTTTTAACAAGTTTTTTTTCTTTTTTTTTTTAAATAGTACTGCATTCACAATTTTTAAGATATAGAATTGCCAGGAAAAAAAAAAAGCACCAACAAAAAATAGGTGATTGGTTGCAGATGCTTTCTTTGCACTCATATAACTCAAAAATTGCTGAGTTATTTCAGCTGTAATTGTGGGTATGTGTAAGGTTAAAATGGTGGATTTAGTACTATTCCTTTCTTTATGGTGCTGGTATTTGACAAGCAAATAGAAAACAGACCCCGATACTGTATACACCACGTCTGAGCTGACCCGGGTGTAAACTGACCTCCCAAACCTGCCCCATGCTCCCCTCACCGAGGCCACATTGTTCCAGTGTCAGCAAGGATGGGGATGCTGTGAGAGGACAGTTTAGATTTGCTGAGTTTCTTTGCCTTTATTCCATCACTCCCAATAGTTATGTGCCGGTCTGTGGCTTCAGAATCCAGCATCCCCAGCAGCCGGGTGGTGTGAGGAATAAAGAGCTACAATAGACACGTGTTCCACATGCTCTGAGGCCCAACTTGGTCCACCTTGTTTACAGAGGGCCTGCCCTGTGTCTCAAATCACCCCAGAGAAGTTTACACAAAGATGAGTGTAAACCACATGTTTTACACAGAAGCATCTGAAAAGAAAAGAAACAAGAGGAAAGACCGAAAGATTATGTCTGAATTCTTTGCAGTCTGCACACACAGATTTTCCTTCTGTTCTCTCCACAGTACCTGTGGCTTTTCACTTGTGTTCATTCACCATGGCTGGAACAGAAAAGGGTGACCAGCATCCAGAGGCATTTTATTTTAGAATCTCCAGTTTTTCTAATTACCCAAGTGAATTTGCTTCCAAAGGAATTGATTACCCCAAGAACTGACTCCAAGAGCAGGCTGCAATGGAGTCCATAGGTTTTTAATTTCTCTTGCATTAAGAGTGCTTTCTGCATAACATTTTACTGTGCATAAAACCATCTCATGTCTTCCCAAGAACGAACAGTTCCTTTCATGCTAAGAGGAAGTGTGCAATAATTGTAGCAATTCCATGCCATAGTTATTCCTGCCATTACTGTACTTTGGCACCGTAAAACCAGTGGTGTCTATAAAAGTGTGTCAAATAATGATTATGGAAATTTATTATCTGCTTTTCTTTTCTTTTCTTTTCTTTTCTTTTCTTTTCTTTTCTT
>CM031861.1:60057647-60188958 GCA_018697195.1 Certhia americana
TCTTTTCTTTTCTTTTCTTTTCTTTTCTTTTCTTTTCTTTTTTTCTTATCAGATAAATCTTTTTGTAAGTATTCAATTCTTTACATTTTTGCTATCCATATTGAATTTTCTCTGTGATGTTTTTAACATCCTGTGATATATAACATCCCATCATATCTTAAACATTCCTTTACATCAGTATGAAAGGTCATGTACTTGGACTGTTTTTCATTTCACGAACATCTGGGCTTATGAGATTAACAGAACAGTATAGCATTGCCTTCTTTTTGGTCTCTTTTATTAATAACTTGTGAATAACACTTGTCTTCTACCATGTGGATTATACTTCTGTTGGGGTAATTTCCTCACTATAGTAATGGCTGCTAGTTAACCCCTTACTCACAACTGCTGCTGCTATCAGCTCAGCTGTATTTCTTTTTGTGTTCAGATGTGTAGTCCTGTATGTTTCCATTGGGTGGGAACAGGTCATTTCCCTAAACACAGGCATCTCACAGCATTTCCACGTAAGGAATCCCACCTGGGCTCCAGCTGTCACTCTGGAGAAGGCCTGAGGCTCCTGTAAGTCTCTGGTGTATCCCCCAGCCCTGTGCAGATGTCCCTGAGGCTGAAGGTGTGTTCAGTGACACTGGGTGTTTGTGTTTCTGTCAGAAAAGTTATATCTGTGGTGTTCACAGTCAGGAACTGGGGTTCTCCAACAGTGCAATGGGATGGCAACATGATTTAATGATGAGGGACTTTAGACAAGTGACAGGACAAAGAGGGGAATGGCTTCCTAGTGACAGAAGGCAGGATTAGATGGGATATTGGGAAGGAATTCCTGGCTGTGAGGGTGAGGAGGCCCTGGCACAGGGTGCCCACAGAAGCTGTGGCTGCTCCTGGATTCCTGGAAGTGTGCAAGGCCGGTCTGGATGGGGCTTGGAGCAGCCTGGGATAGTGGGAGGTGTCCCTACCCGTGGCAGGGAGTGGAACTGGATGATCTTTAAGGTCATTTCCAACCCAAACCAGTCTGTGATCCTGTGATTTTTCATTAATAAAACCATGAAACAGGAATGAGAACAATTTAAAATGTGTGACAGTAAAGTCTTTATTTGATTGTGTGTTGGTTTCATATTCTGCAGAGAACACATAGCCAGTCATATGAGACATGAGAGGTGATCTGAAATCATCTGAAAGTCCATAAATAGCTTTTCTATGCATAGAATCACAATATGGTTTTGGTTGGAAGGGAACTTAAAGACCATCTCATCGTTAATTACATCTTTTACTGGAGTTTGTTTGTCAGAAGTGTGGACAAATTGGTTCTGCACCTGCAAACAGAAAAACATTTAACAGAGGACTACAGACTTGGAGACTAAAAGTCTCTATACTGTGTCACTAATCTTTTAATCCTTTGTCTCCTCTTTTTTTCTGTGTATTTATTGTGTGTTTTGTGGCTATATTGTATCTTCTATAGTAATTCCATCAGGTTTGGCCACAAGATGGCATCTGATTTCATAACCTTTTAAAATATCCCTTTTTTTTTTTTTTTTTTTTTTTTCTTGTTGGGGTAATCCCCAGTTTTCCTGCAGCAAATTATAACCTACTTTCCTTCTGCCTTAGGGAATGCCTCCAGGGGAAAATGAGGTAGGATTTTCCATGGCATTCTTGGTTGGAACCACCAGCAGAGATGATGGGTGACAGTTGCTGTGAGTACTCTGCTCAGTAACCCCATTCCTCCACCCTTCCAGGGTGTAACTGCTGCCTCTGTCATGATTGTTGCATGGTAAATGAGAATTGACACAAGAACTTCAGCTCATTTCATTTGTGAAATGATCCAGAGTCCCTCAAAGCTGTTGAACATAAACTCTCACTGACATAGAAGAAACTTTACCTGAGCCTCTGCTTACAGATAAATATCTTACAATTTTTTAATTCTAACTAAGCTGCCCAAAGTTAGGGGTTATGTGTTTCTTCTTTTCTGCTTCAGAGCATCTCCCATGACCCTGCATTTGGGGAATGAGGAACAAACAGATTTGAAGGATGAACAGACAAACCAGCCAACCCTTCTGAGCAGACTGGGAACTCTGCCTCTACAGTGGCAGGAGAAATGGGTACCTGGGATTTATCAGGGGATCAGACCTACAGCAAATTTCAAGAGTTGGTTCTTGGAATGGGAGTTGGATTAAACAGTAACTTAATTTGCAAAGGGAGATGTAAATTATTAAAAAAATGTTCAAGTGGGTTTAGCATAACTGTGAAAACCAGCGATTCAAGGCAGCACTATTTAGATAAAATTCTGTTTGAAAACTACTGGATGATGTGAGAGAGTCCATTTTACCTTTTTCTAAGGAACTTTAGCAAATAACAAAATTGTGAATTGCTCTGGAATACTTTATCATAGCTCACCTACCAACTTGGTGGTTTTTGCAGGTGTTTGTTGTAACCCTGGCTCAGAAGCTCCTGACCCCTTTGATTGCTGGAAGCTGGTGGGGTTCAGACAGAGCTGTGCTGTACTTGGCTGCCTTCACAGAATCCCAGAATGATTTGGGTTGGAAGGCACCTTAAAGCCTAGCTCATTCCAACCCCTGCCATGGACAGGGACACCTTCCACTAGACCAAGTAATTCAGAGCCCTGTCCAGCCTGATCTTGAACACTTCAGTGATGGGGAGTCCACAGCCTCTCTGAGCACATTCTTCCTTCAATATCTGCTACTCTCTCCCCTCTTCCCTCCCAGGGACAAGGGTGAACTCAGTAGATTTTGGATCTGACATAGTGGGCATTTTCTGTGCTCTTCCTTGAGCTGTTTTGGCCTTAATCCTGATTGATGTCTATGATGTTGTTTTGGGGTTTGGAAAGATGTGTACAAAGACTTCCATTCAGAGCCACACAGTCCATACCCTCTGCACTGGACAGCCACAGAAACCATTTCCTCTCTGTATTGCAACAGATCATTGAAACAGGAACTGTAACACCTGTGTCCTTGGCTGATCAAACGAAGCAATACTAGAAGGTGCCAAATGCACTTTAATTTTTAAAAATAGCAACTCAGTAGGATTGTTTCAATCCAGCTGGAGAAAGAACCCTCAGGAACATTGCAGAACCAAGTGTCCTCTACAGTCCACCAGGAAGGACTGCAGGGACTCTTAACAAATCACAGACTACAGGGGTAGGAACCTCTGTGAGCTGGGCTGGGAGAGTAAGCAGGAATTTCAGAGATGGGTGGAACTACCCAGGGAATGTGGGACTGGAGGTAATAGTTTGTCCTCACTGTTGCTGCTGAACTGATAAATCAAGAAACAGGGGAGATTTATCTATGCAGTCTGGTAACCCTGTATGAAATACAGAAGAAGAGGTAAATGAATCATAGAATCATGGAATTGTCAACATTGGAAAAGACCTTTAAAGTTATCAAGTTCAGCCTTCAACTCAGCACCACCACCATGTTCATTAAACCATTTCCTCAAAGTGCTCATGAAAGAGAGTAATAATGGCAAAGTGATAATGGCTGAAGCAGTGAAAAGGATTTTTATAATAAGGAATTTGGCAAAGAGTGGAACAATAATCGTGGTCCCTATATTGGTGTGTGTTATTGGATTTTCTGAATTAAGTTTTTTCATATTTGGGGCAGAGCTAAGTCCTCTTTCCCCTGTGGATTCCTGGAGCTTGGTGAGGGCTGAGCTTGTCCCACAGGTTTTTCTAGTAGTGTGACACTGCCAAGCTTTCATAGAAGAGGTATCTTCTTTTAAAACATTGAGTGTCTTTAATTTCACTGAAACCTCTTCCTCTCAGTCTAGGCACTAATGACCGAAATCTGCAAGTGAGGATGTTTGTGGAGAGGTCAGACCCTGTATGATCAGAAAGCTGAGCTAAACCCTCTTTTTTTAAAAGACATTTTAATACAAGCTCTGTTAATTTCATTAAATGTCTCTGCTGATACTTACCCTGGCATCTTAGAGACTTATCTTTATTCCTATTGCATTCCACAGAAGCAAGGAAGGGTTGACATCTTATTTTTCACTGGAACAGCTGGAACAGAGAAATTTTAACTGAGATGACAAAGCTATTGAAGTGTATAATTCTGAGCAGTAACTTAAGGCTCTGTAGAAGTAGGCCTCTGAAGGATCTGGATCCAAGCAATTTGCTGAAGACCACACTGAAATTGTGTATCAGAGTGAGGCCTGACTTCCCTACACCTGGACACCCTTCTGTTCATGGAGACAGATACTGCACTGCACAGCAGGTGGGGTGGGAAGAAGGTTGTGTCAGAGTCCAGAACACTCCTCTGGCTGTCCTGAATGATCTCAGACCCAGACAGGGGGCTGGGAAATCTTGGCAAGGAGTCAAAACCCCCTGTGCCTTCCATTTTAGCCCTTGGGAGAAATTACCACCTCTGTGTGAGGATCTACAGACCACGAGACTTTAAGTAGAGTGATAGTTAGTTAGTCACAGGGTGAAAAGTAGATTTATGAGGTTTTTAAACTGATAAGCAGAAGAAGACAACATGGAGGCTCCACGTGGCTTTAGGGCTTCTTATTCCTTCTTCACCTTCATTTTCTTCGTGGTGTTGGCATCTTTGGTTGGTTTAGAGCAGAGTCTGACTTCCTAACATGAGAGATAGGCATTGGGAATCTTTTATAAACAAAGTAGATGTAATTTTTAGTATAAAGAAACTTATTCCCTGTGAACTGACCTGCTGCACAGATCTCTGTGAGTCAGGGAAGAAAATGTATAGATATGAAAGAGTAAACAACCTTGGAAAAGCAGAAGAGACAGCTCTCAGCATTTCCTTCGATCTCGGTGCTGGGGAAAAAGACTTTTGGATTCTTGGGAATCACAAAAACACACAAAAACCTGAGAAGGTTGGAGCCAACCTGCTCCAGCTGCTCTCCTGCCCTTCTACCCTGTCACAGCCACCCCAGCTGTCCCTACAAGGTGCTTGTGGATGTCCCATGCCAGGCTAACAGAGCAGGGCTATTTTAAAGGGTGTGAATAGCAGACCTTTGCTAATTCTGCCTGTTATCCAGTGCTTCCATGAGCAATTTTCCTAGGAAGCTGACAGGGCTGAAGGCTGTCCCATTTTCCACAGGTATTGCTGGATCCAGGAGAGGATGTTTGCAGAGGCTGTAACTTTGCACATTTCCATTCTGCCTGAGCCTCCCTTCAGCTCTCTGCGGTTGAGAAGTCAAGGAAAAGCTGCTGTTGGCAGAATTCACACTTGTGCTGAGATTTGGCCTGAGGAGCTCAAGGGTGTGTTTTGGTGAGGTTTGCTTCAGGTAATTATTTGCCTCTTGGTGCACTTGGTGGTACCAAAGCTCTATGTGAATGTTTAAGAGTGGATTTGCAAAGAGCTTACAGCTAGTCTAAAGAATATTCCAGCTAACAATTTATTTTGAAAAGAACTAACTCTCTTAGTGAGAGGGGCTGTCTTTGTTTGGCATGGAGGAGTTTCAAACTCTTCCACTCCAGGTCTTAAGGAAAGAGATGACTGCAACACTGAGGAGCTAAGGACAGCTATCCACTGACACCTCCATTTTCAGCTTTCCACATCTGGTTAAGTGCATTATGGCATTTTTACTTTTACATATGAATCATTAGCTCTTGGCTGTGGCCTGTAGGAAAAAGAGACAGCAATTTTCATGTGCCTGTCCATATTCTTATACAGAAAGGGGATAATATTTTTCTAAAATACACTGTGTGAATGCTGCTCTTACTTCTCTCATCTAAGTATCTCTAAGTTCTCTGCAAATTGTAATCAAACCAGCTGTATGATGAGACAATTTAAACATCAAGGAGAAATATCAGATCAGCTTCCATTTCTTATATGAATCCAGAGAGAAACACATATTTCTTTCCTGCTAAGCAATGAGAAGTTCCTGTTTTATTCGGATGCACTTGAAATGTGAAGTGGGACTACAGTTTATCCATACTCTTGTTTTTCTGCTAATGTGCTCAAAATGGGGTTTACTTGGAAAATGTGCTTTCTTCAGCAGAACTGGAGTCTTCATCTAAACAGCCTTTCCCAATCTAAGCAGGATAGTAAGTGGAAACGGAGGTTATTCCTCTATTAATCTCCTGTGTGGCTCAGTAAAAGCTCTGGCAGCTTCTTGTGTGACTTTCCTGTGTCAAATGGGAAAAAACTTTTGTACTTTCTAGTCCTCGCTTCTGTACTTCAGTCCCAAGCCCAAATTTCCTTTGCTGTCAGCTGCCGCCTTTGTTCCCTTTCAAGCACCGTGGTGAAACCCGGCGAGATTTGAGCTGCATTTTTGTGCTTTGTTGTCTCACCTGCTCCTGTTCCAACAGCCTGGAAGGGGTGAGGGAGGCAGAGCAGCAGCTTTCTGGAAAGGCTCAGACTTGGGAAACCTCTGGTAGCACTACAGGGACTGCTGAGCTCCTTGGCAAAGCCACATGTCCCCAGCGTGACTTCCAGACACTTCTAAGGTTCTCTGGGAGTACTCCAGTGATCCTGGTTGGATGCCCCACAGGCTCACTGTGACAGTGACACTTTCTGCCATATCTCCTTGATCCACAAAACCACCCCAAAACAGCTGCTGCAGAAAACTGTAGCTTTTTTTTTCCTGTAGCTTTTGTGAGACAGAGCAAATCTTACTGCTTTATAAGGAAAAGAGGCTTTTTGGGTGTCGGAGAGGAGTTTAAAACGTGGGATAAATCTGTGTCTCAGTTATGAGTCTATTCAAGGGATGGGAATACTGGCTCTGTTTCTAGAAGGAGCATTTTCCACTGAGCCTGTGATTCCATAGCAGTTTAAGCCAAAATAAATTGGTGTGCTGTGGTCTAGTGCTACCCCTAACCTCTATATGCACATTCCCACTCCCAACTCCTTCCCTCTCTGTTCCGTGCCTGCAGCTGTGGATGGGGCAGGGCTGCTCCCTTCATGCAGGGGGGGTTTGCAGGGTGGCAAGAGGGCAGGGCAGAGGTGCTGTGTTTCTGTAACACCCAAAAGCTAAGTCACCACCTGGCCAAAAATTCTGGGAACTTGTGGCCTGCCTTAATCAAAGCCACATGTCCAAACAGGAAGCCACTCAGTGCTGGTCTGCAGTTCCATGGGCAGCCTGGGATGGAGAGTGGGGAAGACACTGTTGAGTATTTTTCCTAGTTCTCCCACTAATTTATGCTCTTTCTGACCTTTGGCAAAACAATTTAATTTGCAGATGTCCAAACTGTACAATGGGGCTATCAATACATTTCATCCCATAGGAAACTTGCTCAGTGACACTCTGCGAGCCAAGACATCTGAGATCCCTGGACAGAAAGGGCTTCTGTATTGCTATAATTATGATTTTGTTTGTTATTGCATGTTTGTAAACATGGGCCAAGAAGTCTGAGAAAATACCATAAATCAAGGACTCTGGAAAAATGTCCAAAGGAAATATATCCTTTGGACATTACTTTCACTCTGGAGTTTGTAAATATTAGAGTCCATAATTAGAAAAAATATTTTTCTGCATTCTGTTGTCACTGAAACTGCGGGAAGAACAGAGTGACATCTTGTCCCCATGTAAAAATATGTAGATCAAAATTAAAAATGGCTTATAATTATTTCCACCTTGATTCTTTTCTTCAGAGGAAAAAAAAAGGAATGTTACAGGGAACCCAGAGCATTACCCTGTCTGGGCTGTGCTGCATGGGGCTAATTCAAAACTGAATCACAGAATCATGGAATGATTTGGATTGGAAGGGACATTATAGATCATCCTCTTCTAACCCACGATCCACAAGATCCAGCAGAGAAGAATAAAATAATGGGAGCTCAGCCAAGCATCTCTGCTGGTCCCAAATGTCGGAGTTTATCAGGGTCTAAACTCAAGTCTGGGCTTTGTGACCCTCATGAGAAAGGTAAAACAGGTTACCAATCACGGAAACACGCAGAAACCCGGTTTTGTTTCCTGTTTAAATGTTTCTGCTCTCGCACATGTGCAGCCAGGGCGTTTCCATGGGCAGCACTGCTGGAAGTCTGCTTCCTCCTGCCGCATCGGGGCTGACAGTCAGCAGCGAATGCGGGAGACCGGGTTGACAAAGAGCTGAGTATTATCCTGAGGATAAATGAGTTAACCCATCACTGCAAACACTGTGCTGGCGGATTTTAGTGCAATTAGCTCCACAAATACCAAGACATGCAGTCTGCAACCAGACTAAAAGGTCTCCTAAACAATTAGGGGACCACGGCCCCATGGACCCCTGTCATGCACATTAATGTCACTGGCCTTAGCAAGGGGGATGTGTGTGCTTTGATGCCAGGGGAATCCAGCGTTTGACTGCCCCATAAACTTCATCCCATTTTTGGTCCCACGACTCAGTGGCATTTTATTTACTGCACCTAATAACATTTAGTCAATAAACACGTACAGGTTGGAGAGAGGGGTCTAGTGTGAGCTTAATTACCTCAACTCTCTGCCTTCTCTTTTGTTATGTACATCATGGATACTTGACAGCATTAACATTCCTGGAATTGTATCTGCCATCCTTTGTAAAAGGATTGAATACTACGCATTAGTTCGGGCTCGTGGGGCATTTGTGTCTCCAACAACAGCTTAATTATGGACATTGTTTACTAATCAGTATTAAATTGACAGACTATGAGGGCTAATCTGGAGATTAACACAATAGCTTGTTTTCATTTTGTTCTTCTAGCAGTTTATTGAATGCAAGATTTAAAACAAGACCCTTTTGTGAGCTTTACCTTCCCCATCACAGCTCTGTGAGTGGAAAGATCTGTGCATTTCCTCTCTGTAACTTTAGAGTTTGGGTGCAAACATTTTGTTCAATATCTAAAAACAACCATAAAAATATATTTGTTGCATTGGATGTAAAAGCAGTACAGGGTGTCCTTTCTGTAGGATCAGCAGCTCACAAATCTTTAGGCTCATTTTAAGCCTCCTGTTTGTTCTGTTTCATGAACTACACAGAGTATCATCACTCAAACAAATGCCAACAGACCTCAGGCCCCAAGGAGTAATTTGTGTAGTGAGAAGATCTGATGTCACTGTGTACAAAGTCATTCAGTGAAAGCTGCGGGCACCTCTGGGCCATCTGTTTTGCCCATACAAATGACAGAATTCCCTGATAGTTCTGATTTCTGATGGAAAGCTGCCCAGAGCTGAGTTTATTCGGCACAGGCAGGTGCCTGCCTGTTTGATCATGAGGAATACCAGGCTTTGTTTAGGGAAGGACACACATGTGAAAGGATCTTACACACATTGAGTGTCTGCTCTTGTCTGACTGCAGCACTGGTGATTTACAGCCATGACACTGATCTGCCATGTCAAGTTTCCAAAATATTCACATCTGTATCCCACTTGGCTTTTCCAAACTGCTGAAAACACCTCGGGTTTTGTAGTCTGGGAATCTTTGCTTCCTGCAGGATTACTTATCTGATTAAGCATAAATGAATGAAAACTCACATAATAATAATAATAATGAGATAATCTTTTTCAGGTCTCTTACTTTCTCCAAGGGCAATGTAGAGTGGAAGAAAATGATGCCACATTGCACTGCACAACACCAGTGATGGTGGCAGAGTGGATAAGACAACCAGGAACAAGAGGAAAAGGGCTGTTACTTCCCCCTGTCCCACACATGGCAATTCTCCTATGCAAGGTTTAATGACAGCCTGACACTCCAAATTACATTATGGAGCAACAGTCATTTTACTCCTGGCAGGAAATATGACAAATCCAACAAAAAATCTGACAAATATTTCTGAACTGCCCAGCAGAGTGTCTCCAAAATCAGCTCTCCTCTTGCCCATGCACTCCTCATGCTGGAAGTAATTAGTATAAAAACCCTAATCTTTTTTTGCATCCGAGCCACGCGGTATAATCCAGCCTTTCAGAAGGATAAGTCAGTATTTCTGAGCTCACTTGGATTTAATGTAAACAATAAAGGGCTAATTCAATAAAATGGCTTTGACCCATCAAAATCTACTTTCAGGAGCTGTACTGCAGGCTGGGAGCCCACATGGGGTGTTGTGCATACAGCAGTCTTCAAACCTGCCTCTTTGGAGAACAGCTCAGAGTGCAGATGGACCAGTCCTAAGGAGAGACACTTGTTAGAGATTTTGCACCTTGCTTTTTGGGTCATTCTTAAAGAATTTGCTTGTCAAATACAACATAAAACTTTCCTGATATTTTTGCAGGTCTTGGGAAAAACAAAAGAAGAAAAGAAGTAACTGCTTTTTTTTCCATTTTTAAAATTTTTGATATTGAGCTTCTTCAGAGGACTTTAGTGTTCAAGAAACTTTGAAGATTTCTACTATCTGTCTCCAAAAAAAAAAAAAAAAACCCTCACAAGAATGATGTTAAAAAATAAGGCATTCAAATGCTCTTGTTGGATTCTGAAAATTGAAGCTAGAGGTCTCCAAACATTTCAGCTCACAGTCTCTGACAAATCTCCAAAAAGAAGTGTAGGCTCCTGCCTAGTGAGCTTAAGACCATGGCAAATAGGGTCTTTTATAGTTATGCTGCTGACTCCTTAAAAATTGTCTGTTAATCACAGGTTGAAAGTGGTGTCAATGATTAGTTATTTAGCATAGGTGAGTTTTATTTACATTTTACTTTTGCTCTTTGCTGCTTAATTCAAGGGCTTGGGAGGTGTCCCTTCACATGGCAGGGGATTGGAACTAGATGGGTTTTAATGTCCCTTCCAATCCAAACCACTCTGGGATTATATGATGGTGTGGTTGTTCTTTTACACAGGAGCAGCAGGATTTTACAAACTGATTCATGTTGACTTCATAGCTGTGAATATAAATACATAAACCAGGTATTTTAACTATTATGCACACAGGTTAACCACTCTGGTCTCTGGATCCATCGTTTTTGCTGTTGCTTATATTCAATCCTTTTTAAGCAACATTTTTGGAAAGGTGGGCACTTGAATGTTTTTCTGAGACTCTTGGGAAGCTGATAAAGTTTTCCAGTTAATCCAATAAAGCTAAGTCTGTTGCATCAGACCACATCAGTCAGATCAGTTTACATTCTGTCTTTTAAAGCAGGTCTTTGTTTATTTTCTTAAAGAAGTACCTGCTACCTGTACATGTGCTCTCTGGGCAGGAGGGACCACCCCACTGATCATTTGTTTCCAACCCCTGTTTCTGTAAGCCACAGATTTTTTTTTTGGAAGCTGGATTAAAGTGTTGAATTACAACAGTATCTGGTCTTTCTTAAAGGCTAAAGAAGAACAAAGTCAGCCAAATTCTATACTAATGTGTTCCAATATTAATAATAGTTATTACAAGGAAATAACTTTTTGTTTTAGAGTTGAATTCACCTGTCTCCATGAGGCCACTGGATTTTGTTATACTTCCATTAGATCAAGAAGTTCCTGGCTCTCGGGCCACTTCTCCATGCATTAAGCTCAACAGACTGAACTCCTTAAGACTCTTATTATAAGCTTTCCTTTTCAAGATCTGAATATTTTTTGGAGCCCTTCTTTGAATACTTAAGGAATATTCCAACCTCCTTCAAAGCATGAGCAGCAGAACAAAACAGCTGCTCTAATAGATGTCTGATAGATGTGTATAGAGGCACTGTTGCATTTGTTTTTATTTCATAGATGTCTTATGATCAAATCAACTGTTTTTTGGCACAGCATCTCAGAGATTTGTGTCTGTCCATTTCCCCTTGAAGCCTTAATGTTTTTCAAGTCTCTTTCCCATCCTGCTGGCAAAACCAACATGTTATATTTCAATATATATTAAAATGGTCAAGTCACCCATCCACGGTAATACAGTTTTTCTTTCTATCCACTGCAGACAGAGGCTTGAAAGAAGCTTTTCTCACACCCTGATGACAACTGGAAGCACATTACTGCTCTCTTAGACCCTTAGAAGCATTCAGGCTTGTGTGTTTCTGTACAATCTCTGACAACCTAACTGGTAAGTGTCTGCAAAAACCCAAATACTCTCTAGTTCCTCCTTTCTTTGCCTAAGGAGATGTAATCACTGGTTAAGTGACTTATCCCCAAGTTTCAACTGTAAAATCCTTTCTTCTTCAGGGAGTGAAGGAAAGAAAAAGAGGTTTCTGACACCTTTTTACTACTTTTGCTATTAAAACATAGAGGTTTTTAAACTTAGTCTCTCTTAAAGCACAACACTTTAAAATGCCTTTGGACATTGTCTTCTAGGTCTCACTGTGCCAGTTTAAGATATTATTACCTCAGCTGTCCTTTACCACTGGCACATAAAGATTCCTTCTTCCCAGCTTGCCAAAAAATGAGCCAGATTAAATCAGACTGTGTGTCCAAACAGGTTTAGTTTTTCTAAACCAGAACTGCCTCAGCAATGCACTCACCTCTGCTTCTCCTTCTCCTGTCTCCCCCCAGACTTTAGTTGCCCTCAGACAACACAGTGTGCAGTGAGGCAGCTTGGAGAAGGCAAACCCATTAATAATTACTCACTTTTCGTTGGGGTTAAGCTACAACCACATTTGGTTTCTTTTATAATGCAGGGAGAAATCTCTAGAGAGTAATCCAGACCACCTAAATTCTGATTTTCTTCCTCTCCTTTTAGGTAAGCCGAGGGTAAAGTTATACGATACAGTTGAGCTGACCTAACATCTTGCCCTGCTGTTGAAAGAGGCAGTTCTGCTCCTCCCCACTTCTCACTCCACAGTATCATGATTATCCCATTCTCAACCTCCATTTACTCAGTTTGTTAAGAGATTCTCAGCCCATCTTCCAGGAGGTTGTTAACCCTCTGTGTGAGAATAAAAACCCTGCTCTCTGTAAAAGTTGTTGCACTGTGCAACAAAATCAGTTTCCCCTCCTTCACTGCTTCCCTAATGAGCTAAACTTTCAATTACTGTTCATGGCCTTGCTTGAGAAGTTTTCTGAGAGTTCCTTTAAAAACCCTTTTCTGCAGTCTGTCAGGAGCTCTGGGAAGGTGCCTGGTGTAATATCATGGATGTCAGTGTGGATTCTACTCAAGTACAGCTGGACTTGATGATGTTAGAGGTCTTTTCCAACCTTAATGATTTTGGAATGCTATAGTCCTTCCTGAACTTGGAATCTTTCATGTTCATTGTAATAATATGTTGCCTTCATTCCTGGAAAACTACTGATTTTCTTATTTTCTGCCTTTTGTCTCTTGCATATCATCCTAAACAGTCTCCTTTATGGAGTTCTCAGGCATGACTGAGAAATTTTGGGTTATGTCTCTGACTCCTGAACAAACTGTCTTGTTTGAGCCAGTGGCAATTTTCAAGCAGTTCCTCCAGCTCATTCTTGCAAGACAATTTCTTCTTATGTCTACTGTGTCAGGTACAATTAAATACACACAAGGATAAAGATTTTGGGCTTACTCCTTGCTCTGACATGTTTTCAGTCATCTTTTGTTTCCCTGTCTATGCTTTTTATGTGATTCCTCTGGGAGAGAGTGCAGGAGGCCCTGTGCAGTGATTTGGACCTCTCACTTGAGGAAAGATACTTCTCTCAGCCACAAATCTTCTCCTCCACCTGAGCTATTACTTTGTACTTCATAAAGGCAAACCCATTTTTCTTTTGAAAGAGAAATCAAAATTTGGACATCCAGTGTAGCAGCATAAGTTGATGAACCTCTGTCCACCTGTTGCTGATGGGAAACTCTGCAAAGCAAAGACTCGAACTCAGCTCTGGGAATATTCTCAAAAATTCCATAGCCAGCCACCTGCCTTTCACACTCCACACTCCCTCAGTACTATCCCCTGGTAAAGGGTTGCAAATAAACTTAGGAAATCAGAACCTACAGCACACCCTTGTTCTTGATTCCAGCTACTCAAGAATCCTAAAAGCAATCCCACCAACCCCAAAAGACCCTGAGGGTGAGCTTTGCACCCCCTCAGCTGTGACTGGGGTTCTATCACTCTCTGTTCACCATGAAGAGGAGTCAGGGGTTGATAACTGTTTCCTGCTTTTCTCAAAGCTCTGTCTGTACCCAGACGAAGCCAAACCTGTTTAAATTACTGCCAGTCATAGAGATGCAAATGTCCACTGGGCTTTTTATTGGATTTTGCCATCTATAACTCCACCTTTTCCTTGAGCAAAGGAAGCAGTGAGGGAGGAAAGGAGCTGCTCTTCGTTAATTAGAGACTTTGCTTTTCCCCAGTGACAGACTATCACTAATTACAACACATCAGTGACCCCCCACTTGCCTCAATAGTGCTGCTTCGTGAGCTAATGAGGGGGAGAGGAGGAGCTGGAGCAAGAGGCTGTCCTGAGTGGTTTGAAGTGGTATAGGGAGTCTTAACTTCACTCTAAAATGGAGTTTGAGCTGTAAGGTTGGGGTTTGCAACAACAATACTGATATGTTCTCGTGACTTGATATAAAAGATGCTACTAGTGCTTTGCTGAATGAATTTGCAGCATGTGCTTGTCCTTGCCTCTGAGTGGAAACAGATCTGTCCCCATTCCTTGTTTGTGTGCAGATGACCTGCTCCACCTCATTAGCTCTGCTGGTTGGTGTGCTGGGAAGGATGATCCTGAGAGATCCACCCATCTGAAAGGGATGAAGAGCGGCAGCCCAGACAAAGCTGCCATCCCTGCTTCCCCCACAGGAATTGATTCGGTGAGGGCACAGGAACAGGGATGCAAAGGAGCAAAAAACTCCCATTTCCCTTGTGAAATGAATGAGAATGTTCCTGCTCTGATTCTTTAAATCATGCAGATGCATTTTATATTAAACCAGATTCTATAATCAACAGTCCAGGTCCTGATTTGAGTTAAATAGTCCTCGGCTGGGGAGCTGACCTTCCCATTCCTGTGGCATTTGAAACTGCCAGCTGCTGAGTTATTTTAGGTGTTTTTTCAAGAACACAATGCACAGCTAGATCCGATGATCAGCCCCTGAAGGAAGTGCTGTCCCCTTTAGTTTTGTACAATTACAAATTTAAAAGACTTTTGATCCTTAAAGAAACTCCTCTGTAGCTGGATGAAAAATACCCCTTTCCTGAAAGGTAATATAAATTGCAAACTAATCAGTCAACTAAAATAGTAGATTCACATTTCTCAGAATTCTCTAATTCACTTCAGCTCTCAACACCTGATATTTAAAAAAGGTGTTACTACAATTCAAAACAATTCAGTGAATTTTGCCAGATGATGTGGTTTAAACAATACACTAGATCTCTTCTGACACCAGTGAGATTTGGCTGTTTACTCAAAGGCACTACAATATTTTGCTGAACAGGGATGTTATAAAATATGTAATTAAATTAAAATTATTCTTAAGAATGTAAATTAGTAATGTTAATATCTGCTAGGCTCAGTACCATTAAAAGGGAGAATTATACACTTAGGAGGGAGAGAGAATCAAGTTCAGGGTGAAATGAACTTTTCTTGTCTGCAAAGCAGTTGTTGAAGTCTCAGGAAGAGAGATTTGTACTGGGAATGCTGTTGGCATAGTGATAACCATCAAACTGAATGGACTCTTGGAAAGAACAACACTTGATAACAGCTGTGTTTGCATTAAACATTTTTAGAGTTCAGTTCAGAGCAGTTTTGCACCATATATGTAGAATTTTTATGCAGAATTTGCATACAGAAAGCATGGAATGCTCTTTACTGGGTAAATTATTTGCTTCTGCTATTTATTACACTCTACCCCCCCCCCCCCCCCCCATCCCCTGGGCACACGTGGCTGCAAGGATTTGAGTTAGTAGAGAAAACAGGTGTGCCTGGTCAGAAGAGCAAAAAAAAACAAGTATTCAAGGGAAAAGTAGGATTTTTGTTTGGAGGGAGATGTATAAAGCAGCCCTCCCTCTGGGTCCAGCTAAAGTGACCTTTTGGCAAGAGTGAATCAAGGCACAGATACCACAGGCTGTATTTACCTCAGCTAATGCAGATGCTTTAATTCTCTCCTTATTTGGCAAAGCATTTTAATACTATCTTAAGTCAGGAATATTGCTGTACCAGGCTTACTCTCTCCTCTCAGCAGAAAGGATTCCTTTAGATGCTTCTTCAGGTCATCAATGCAATGGGTGATATTCCCTCACTTTGGAGAAACCTCAGGGAACTTGCCTGATAAAACTGAAACAGTCCAACATCTTATTTCAGGGGACAGGGGCATTCTCACCCCTCTTCCTTGCCCTTCTTCTCAGCGATGTGAATCGATTTCCTCTGTTGCAGCTGCTCCCCTACTTGCCTGACTGCATAGTAAAAGCTGAATCAACTTACAAATCTGTAAGAAAATAATCTTTTTTCTTTGGTCAGGTGTAGCAAAAACATTCCTGCAGGCTGAGGGAATAGCATCCGAGGTCAGGAGAGTGCCAGGGAACACATAAGGAATACTGCGAGGTGATAGATTCTTTCCATCCAGCACAACTGCCCTCAGAAAATTGTCTCCTGTTTTCCAAAAAGCCAAAGATAAAGTAAACCAAAGAATCTGACTTCTGCTTTCCAAAAGGTGAAGCATCAAGTAATCTGGTCTAGTGGAAGGTGCCCCTGCTCGTGGCAGTGGGATTAGAACTAGATGATCCATAAGGTCCCTTCAAACCCCAACCATTCTGTGATTCTGTGATTCTGTGATCACAGCCCAGTGCTCTACACCCCACAAGCCTCACCTCATGTTATCCCCGGGTTTGGATTCAGAAGTGGAGCTTCTTTGGAGTTACTTCTGGCAGCAGTGTTTTCCCAGGAGCCTCCAAACAACTGAAGGTGAAGCTCCCAGAGTGGTGCAGGTGCCTCCCTGCTCAGCATAGCAGCATAGCCTGGATGTGTTGGAATTTGGCTGAAACACTAAAAATATTCTTTTTCCCCTGTAATGTATCTTCTGATTTTAATGATCCAGAGTGTTAAGTACCTGAATTCTATTTATCATGTGTAAGATACAATTTCTGTCAGCTACTGCCATTAACCCCATTTTGGGTTATCTCCTCTTCAGAGGGTGCCCAAGACACTGAGCTGGTCCCAGCTGACCTGCACAGCTCATGACATCTCAAATGTCCTGTGATGCACTGATTTCACCTGTGTCTGAGGTAACCAGACCACTTTTCTTTCCCTCTGAGGGAGAGGTCCAATGAGTAATAGCAGATATCATCAATTCTTTTGGTATTTTTGCTTTTCAAATCATGAAAAGATTGGAAACCATCAGAATCTAGAGGAATGTGTTCCAGTCCAGAGCTCCTTGTGCTCTTAAACTGGAGATTCAGCTCAGCTTATTTCTTTAGTCTTCCTTCAGTGCCACATAGGTGTGGAGGTGACAGTAGGTACCACTTGGGGTCTAATGTCCCCAGAGCTGAGACATTTCCTGTCCCAAAAGGCTGAACTCTGGGACATGATCAGATTTCCTTGTGGAGCAGGAGTAAACTATCTTCCATGTTCCCCCTTTGTGTGCAATCTGTACAAGGCTTCATTGTTTTAAAAGAAGGATTCTGGGCTAAGGGAGTGCTGTGCACTTTTGGAAACATCTTTTTTTTATTTTTATTCAGGCTGAGAACAGAATTCATCTCGTAAGGCTGCATTTCATGTGGAGGGAGGCAGCTGTATTCCCATGGTTTGAAAGGGATGGAGTGTCTATGGGGTAAGACCTCCCCACTCTCAGTGTCCCCTTGTGCTTTCCAAGTGCTTAGAATTCCTTACAAATTACAGTCCTTTGTGGTACAGAAAACTGCTATTTTAACCGATTGGAAGGGTGGTGGTGCTGGGGGGAATATAATAGGCTGAGAAGTATTTTCTTACTGTGCTTGATGGTTTGTTTAGGCTTCTGTCCTGCACCAGGGTCTGAAGGAAGAAACCCTTCCAGGCCCAGTGGGACTCACTGTCCTTTATCACATCCTGAAGTGTGGCTTCACATGTAAAATCCCCTGTCAGCTGCAGCACCTCCATATACTTTAACTGATGAAACAGAATAAAGAAAAGGAGTTAGCAGATATAAATCCCAGAACACTGATTGTTCCTGAGCAGTGGGCAGGTGCCAGTGTTCATTTCAAGTGGCAGAATGATTATTGAATCCTAGATCACTTGAATCCAACAGGAGCTGTAAACCCACCCCCCCAAAAAAAAAAAAAAAATCAACAAAAAAACCCACCACACATGAGGAAATAGTTTCCAAGATGAAAAACATTTAAGTTTACACTAGAGAGACAATAAGCAAATTATTGACTGCAAGAATCCCATTTTCAGGAGGCTGTGAAAAGTGTCAAGAGAAGGGTCTGGAGATCAAAAGGAGCCAAAAATGTTAACAGATCTTCCTGAGAACAAGAATGTGGCAGCAGGAGTCTTGTCAGAGCCACCAGGGTGACAGCATGGAGGGCAGAGAGACCTACATTCTCTGTAGGGTAATTTAAAGAATTTGGCCCTCCCTGCTCAAAGGCAAAAGAGCTGAGAGCTGGCAGTGAGCACCAGTAAGCCCTGGGGAACTGCTAAGCAGCTGTATTGCATATATTGTTTTTAAGATTTGTTTTCTCAGAATAGTTTGGTTATAAGACCTGCCCAGAGTCTGACAGTGGAAGAAAACAAGAAACATCCTCAGAGCAAAGTATTTTTAGTTAGAGACTGACTCTATGTATCATCTGGGAATCAAATGTTTTTCTATCTTAAAAAAAATATCTTTACTATCCAATTTTTCAAACTTACAGTGAATTCTCACAGCTTTGCCCACAATTCACTTGTCCATCCATCTCTTCATCCACACAAATCCAGCTTAAATCATAAATTCATGCATAAATACAGGTGAGTGCCATTTGTGTAACATCTTTTGAGTTAAGGTGCAATAGGAGGGAGCACATGAACTGATGTCAGGAATCTGTCAGGAATAAATGCTATTGATAATAAATCCCAAATATGCAGCAAGTATATATTCATAGGAGACAGCATTGCCTTTGTTTCTGCTCTTCTATTATTTCCTTCATTTTCATCCATACCATGTCCTAATAAATGCAGGATTTATTCTGAAAAAAATCCCTACAGTGTTCTGTCCTTTAGAGGAAGAGCAAGCTCCTTGGTCTGAGGGTAAGAATGTATTAGAGGCAGGAGAAAGTTACTGGAGGAGAAGTAGGTGTTTCCCAAAGGTATGCTGCTGTGGGAGTTGAAAGAGGAAAAGAATTTGCTGCAGTCTTGTGAGAAACAAACACCCCTTGGGATAATCCAAACTAATAAACCCTCTCTTTTACATTATTGAGAAATTTCTTCCTACATTCTTAATGTACCACATTTCCTGGTGCTAATGATGTGGGTACTTCTTTCCTCAAAAGTGTCATTCCCATTACATTTCTACTCAATAAAATCTCGTTGCTTCCCTTAAGATACAAAGGAACAAAAACAACAGGAAACAATTCTATATTTTGGAAGATTTCAAACTCTATTACTGTGTCCCAAGTAATTTAATAAAATAATAAAGTTTTTCCTCTGACTTTTGACATGTTTCTTAGTGTAAACTGTCCAATTAGCAGGATGTGTTACCAGGATGAGCTCAAAACACCCACATGCTCTGTGTTATATCCCAAAATGCAGAGATTAATAAGTTTCTAGTCATTATTCTGCATTATTCTTACTTATCTCCAAGTGTGAAGAGAAAAAGCTCATACAAATAGAAATAGGAACATCTGCTTTCTTTAAAGACCTGTCCCACAACTGAAAATCCCAGCTGTAATTCTGATATGCAAACAGGAGGAAGGTGACAGGGAACAGGAGGAACCAATGGATCCTGCCAGAAGGATCCCACCTCGTGAAGGTGCTGTGCTTTTGAAGAGGCTCTGTGTCCCTGAAGAGCAGTGCAGGTGGGGAAGGATTTCTTTCTTTGCCCTGGACACCTAAAGAACACAGCATACTACTCAGAGAGTTGGCAAGAAAACATTTTCTTCAAGATCACTCCTGTTGAACCTGGTAGGAATTGTGTTGATGCCTTCTGGAGGCTGAGCTGGAACAGAGACCAGACAGAGCAAAAGGATAAAGCAGGGATTTATTAAAATGCCTCAATGGACACACCTGGGCAGCACAAGAGATCAGCTGGGGCACACCTGAGATGAACCCAAAATGGTCACAAAATGGACAACTGATCACAAGGTGCCACACTTTGATAAGTTCTGGTCCATGAGCACATTGGAGTGAATTGTCCAACCACAGCTCCAGGTTATGAAACTCCATCCTCCTTGTTTTTCCTTCTCACTTCACCATTGGTTTTCTTCTTGGGCCTGAAAGTTGTCCTTGGTCCCAAGCTGGAGAAGGAATTGTTTTGTCTCTCTACCCTGTGATGAGAGCTGAGTAGCACTGAATATGAAACCTAAAACTACCCACCAAAAGAGCACAGAATCTAAAAATTATAAAAGCTAAAGCTTAAGGCATCAGTGTCACTGTCTTCAGTGGGACCTGGATCAGCCCTAATCTGTTAAAGAAGTACCAGGGACATGCCTGTTTTCCCTTCTGCCCATTCCACTGTTTATTCTTCCTCAGGCTGAGCTGGTTTGATTGCAGCAGCACAGACAGGATCCCTCTGACCAGCACTGCAGGATTTTGCTCAGCCAGCTCCTCCAATTATTAAGGGAATAGCCTCAAAGAATCTAAGGAATCACAGATATTCTGGGGGAAAAAAAGCTGTTGGCTGCAAGTGAGTGTGTAGAGAAGGAAAAGAATGATCTAACATCTTGATTCAACATGTCTGTTATATCGATCATTTGCTCTGAGTGGGTAGCAAAGATATGATCTAATAGGTGCAGGATTCTTATTTCCTGTGACAAGCTGAGCATGCCTTTTGGATGAGATCAGAATGTTTTTATTTTGGTTTATTCACTAAATATTTTCATCAGCTAACTTCAATGGTAATGTGGGAAAAAGCATAGAAGTCATTACGTTTCAAACTATATAAATCTATTTAAGATCTTACAGCTCTCTTACAAAGCTTTATGGTATATATTCTCTAAAATTTTTTAGTGATGTGCTAATTTTCTCTCTGTGTTGCCCAAGGTTCATCTTTAGGATAAAAGTTATTATTTTCCTTTAGGAAAATGCAACTAATAGTAGTGCAGTCATCCTCAAAGTTTGCTTCTCTCACATTCAAGAAAAACAGATGAATTAGAATGAAATAACAATTGCCATCATCTGCTCTGGAAATCAGTGGTGTATTTACAGTGATTAGCAGCTTGATTGACATCCACAATCATATTTAGGCATCTCACTATGCATGGATTTCCCTGGGAATTCAGACAGTTAATTAGGATTTGGTTTGATTATCTCTGCACACCTGGCTCTCTGCCTGGTATGAAGTGTTAGCAGGATCAGCCCCCTCAGCTCATATGCTCAAATCTGCCATGATCCTTCTGTAGGCAAGGCCATGTGCTCCCCAGTGACTCCAGTGGAGTCAGGAGAACCTGGAAGCTGCTGCTGTGCAGCTCATTTTGGAAGCTAAGTTTTATAACGAATGAGGAGCTTTCCATCTTTTTTTTTTTTTTTCCCTTTTATGCCTGTGTGGTGATTTCTTTGCCTTTAAGGTACCACAGAAGCAGAAGGGTAATAGGAGTAGGTTAGTAAAATACAAGATACAGCAAAGAATTGTTTTGGTAATCAACTTTAAAGGACTGGGGCACTGAGTTCCCTTCAAGGCTGGCTCCTTTCCTTCCCTGGATAACCATTAGAGCTTTCTGTAGGCAGCACAGGCAGTGTTAGGCCAGTGGAAACATTTCGACTGGGAAAGGTTTGGAGTGACTTGAAGGCAAGTACTCAGATGGCAAAGTTGTAGCTGATATATCCCACACAGGAACCAAAGAGCTGCCAGTGCCAACCAGTCCTGCACTGCCCTTGCCAAGCCATGGCCTTACATCTGGCTGGATTAAAAGATGTGTAAATAGACAAAAGAGCTTCAACCACCAAATAACCCTCATCAAATGCATGGATTGACAAATCCTTACTGTTATTCTTTCCTTCACCCAGCTTTGTGCCATCTGCAATCTTTAGCAGCAGCAATGCTGCCTCCTCCTCTGAACTGTGGAAGTGATTGAATGGCACTGTCCACAGTGAGATCCCTGTGCTGTTACCTGTGCACCCCTGGCAGTTCCCAGACTCTATTCTCTGCACCTTTGGATTAGATTTCCTATAGGGAGTGTTTTCTTGACCATGTTTATGCCATGAATTGGGTGTTGAATCAAGTTTTATAAAGTACTATTTGAAAACTGATGTTGTGTGAAGTGTGCCTTGCAGATTTTTTTGATTTATTCTGTCAGCTCCACTACTCTTAACAAAAAAAAAAAATTACAAACATAGAATTCCAGAATGTTTTAGACTAAAAGGGACCTTAAAGCTCAACTTATTCCAACTCCCTGCCATGGGCAGGGACACCTTCCACTAGACCAGGTTGCTCCAAGACGTGTCCAACCTGGTCTGGAATACTTCTAGGGATGGGGCAGCCACAGTTTCTCTGGTTATGAAATCATGAAATAATTTTAAGAATTTAAGGCTTGTATTCCATTTCATCAAGAGGATTGATATCATCTAGGTCATGAACCTTTGGCTTTAGAACTGAGTGCATCTCCTCACAACCTTATAATAGTCTTACCTGGAATTGATGCTGTGTTGATCCTTCTACAGTTACCCTGAGTGCCCAAGTCGTATAAAAACTGGTACATAAATTAATTTCTGCACATTCCTGGGTTTTGCAAGCATTCTTAAATAAAAGCTGTACGAGCTCAGAGTTCCTTGAGCAGCTCTTCAGACTCTTAAGGATAAAGTATCTCATATCTGAATCCAGGTAACTGTGTGGTAACTGAAGCATCAGGGAACTGAGGTGAGGAGCAGGGAACTGCCTCTCTATGGAACAACCCTGTGTAATCTGCTGCTTTTTTCTCCACATCCAGGACCCAAAATGGTTCCAGCAAAAGATGTTGCAGCCTTGACCAGCTTTTTCCAGGCTCCCCTCCTTGTACCACAGCTTGGAAAGGACTGTGTGTAAGACCAGTGACATTACACCAAAAGGGAGCTTCCTTTCCAAGGCTTGGAAACCAAAAATTGCCACAGGGTAAGAGATAGATAAATAGATAGATAGATAGATAGATAGATAGATAGATAGATAGATAGATAATGAGGAAATCCTTTCTTATGTTTTCTTCTCCTTTGACATTGTTTTCCAACTCATCTTTGCATTTTGAGACTTTGAAGTTCAACCATTTTGCTGGTTAACACTTTCTGCAGACAGTAAAAAACCAAAGTGCAGCTTCATCTCCAAACAGTTAATGCACATTTCCAGAGGAGATGGCTGAGAGAAAGGTGCACTATCTTTATAAAGAAAAGAAAGGAGAAGCCCACTCAACAATTACTTTTCAAGACAAACACTTGGGCAATTTGCCAGAAATACATAAAATGCTGTCCCCCATCTGCAATGTGCATCTTGCTCTTGCAGCTTGTCCCACTGACTGCTTTCAGGCCTTTGAATAGAACCTAGAAAAAGTTGTATTTCAAGGAATAGCCAAGGAAAGCTTTGATTCATTGCTTATGTTCAGGATTTGTGAGATGAACTGTAATTGCATATGTTATTACTCTTGCAATATTTTGTATTACGTTACTGCACGTTTATAGACCAAAACTTTACAGACAGATAGAAAGCAGCCTGAGAAGGAGGGGAGACATAAATCAAGATATAAAACTGCCCTGAAAAATATTTTATGTTTTGCTATATTGACCCAGAATTACAGGATAAAGACATTTTCCACTGGTGCCCTGTTCTTTTCTTGCTTTCCCTGTGTGTGTTTCAGGTTTGTCAGAGTTCTCCATTAAATCCAGAATCTGTATCAAATGAGCTGCAGTGTGCTGCAGCACAGAAAGGTTTCAAAGCAACAATTACTCTATTATTTCAGCAGAGATTACCTGTTTGAAAGGAAACCCACACTGAATCCTTTCTGACCTGGTCCTTATTGTGATACTGATAACAAGCCACACTTTCCAGTCTTTATCTTACCTCCTACAGAGTAATCTTTTCTTCTGGAGCTTAATTCTGCTAATAGCACCCTTGACTGGTTGCCAGACAACAAACACAAGCAGGTGAAAACTGAATGGCTCCAGTCTGACCGCTGATAAATCATAGAGACTTTTTATTCTCAGAATTCCCTCCAAAATATCCAACTTGACCAGTGGATAATCAATTGCATTCCTTTTATGCATCTCCTTCCTTTAGACTGGTTATTCTTTGAAAGAAATTGTGATGATCTTTTCTACAGTTTCAGATTCTTTTTTCTCCCCTCCTCCAAACAACAGTAAATAGTAATTCCAGATGGTAGAAATTACTTTTAAATTAAAGCAGTTAATACAGGGAACGTATGCTTATCTAATTCTCCTGTTTTAAGTGGTAACAATATGATGAAAATGGGAAAAACTGATGTGCACTTAAGGTATGCAAAATAGCTTGAGATTTTTAAAATGCTTTTTTCCTCCCCTTTTCTGATTTACTGTCCATGAAAAAGAATTATAGACTTGTGAAGAAAACAGAAGTTTTTATTTGCTGAACTCAATAGGCAGCTTTCTGGGGACTTGAACTCTGCAAAGTGCTGAAAAAAAGATTACTGCATTCCACGGACAATTTCTCTGTTTGAACCAAATGGGAGGGATGACAGGGTGCTGTGCTCTGCCTTTCTGCTTCCTGGGGAAAACCTCAGACTGTTCATTGTTCCCCTGCTGTGTGTGTGTAAAAGCACAAAAAACTTCTCTGAATCCTGTATTTGAGCCTGGGTTTACCTTTGGTTGTGGATGCCCCATCCCTGGAAGCATTCAAGGCCAGGCTGGATGGGGGCAACCTGCTCTAGTGAGTGGCATTTCTACCCGTGGTAGGGGGTTGGAACTGGATGATCTTTAAGGTCTTGTCCAACCCAAACCATTCCATGATTCTATGCTTGTATGATTTAACCAGTTCCTTTTAAAAGCAATGAGTGTAGAAGACACTCAGCACCTCACAGTTTTTCAGACCATGAATCAAAACCAATCATCACAAGGAGAATGGTGTAAATGGACCTGAAATCAGTGAATGTGCTTTAACATACACCAGCTGAAGGTTTGATGGGCATTCATTTGCTTTTTCTAAAGCGATTTTGCTTTTACCATTTGCTTATATGACTATAAGGTAACTAGTTAGTGCTAAGGGGGAATATGGTTGGCTTCACTGGAAAATATAAAAGTATCCACTGTTCCTTCAGGGAAATCATTTTAATAGATAACAGCATGTTGTACAATGTTTCATCAGTGATATTTAGATCTAAATTAGGAGCAGTTGTGAGATGGGTTGCCGATTTTCTTGTGATAAAAGGGAAATAGTTCAAGAAATATAGACCAGATGTTATCTTAATCCAATCCTCATGTACAAGAGCACACTATGAGACAGTAATAATAGTCCCTTCTACCTGTTTCTAATTTTCCTGCTCTGAAACACCCCCTGTGAAAAATAGATTAAACCAACACATCATTTATGAATCGGCACTAGCGGGTTGGAGTTTGGATGGAATGCAGCATGCGTGGCACCGACCGGAGGGTGAAGCCACCAGATTTTGATCCATGTTTAAAAATGCTCCTTTGACAGTAATGTTTAAGACAGCAGCTCTCAGTGATTTAAAAGGAGAGTAGCCAGTTTGGGTTTGAATCAGGTTTTTGGTTCAGCGTATCCCAACACAGTTTCAAATTTGTCATCAGTGTTTCTGGGCAGTATATGTTATACAATCCTCAGCAGGCCAAAAAAACAGGAGATTGATCCTCAGCTGCTGTAAATCAACACTGATCCACTGATTTAGATGGAACTACACTGATTTGTACCATCTCATGGTCTGGACAAAGTGTATTAACTTTCCCCATGAAAATCCTCCCCAACAAAAAGCTCCATTCACAGTCCTACTGCATAAGCAGAAACTAATGTGTCTCTGTTCTCGTAATAATGTTTAATACCTGCATCATTTCCTACTTGCTGGGGCAGCCGAAACATTACTCTTTGCATTGACGTAAGAGGCCGAGTGCTGTGCATTTGTAATATTTGGGACAGCTTTTTCCATAGCTCCCTGCCTGAGCTCGAGCATTTTGTTGGAATATTCATGTCTCTTGGCATTTTCATCCCAAGGAGGCTTTTGGGCAGCTCTCTAGCAACTCAGGAGACAAGACTTTTATTTTCCTTTGAGGAATGGAGTAATATGAAAATAATTTATTCCTCAATATTCAGAACTGTAAGAACTACTGGAGGGGGGTTTGTTCACTGGAAATAGCAACCAACAACACTGTTAATTAGACTGCTTTATCTAGGCCAAACACCCTCACATTTTAGAATATTCCAAACTGTTTAGCAAGTAGAATAAAATCCTGTTTTCCAGATCGGATATTTTCATATTTCTATGAACAGAGGAAACAAGAGCAGGCGATGAGACAATTAATCTTCAGAGACAGCCCACACAGCTGGCTGGCTGCTGCAAGGATTCTGCAAGGACAGAACCTAAGCTTTCCTTTTGAAGTGAACTCCTTTGCTGCTCTTTTATTTTACAAAGAATGTATATGTACAAGAGAGCTGGAGAGGGACTTTGGACAAGGGATGGAAGGACAGGACAAGAGGGAATGGCTTTCCACTGCCAAAGGGAAGGGTTAGATGGGATAGTGGGAAGGAAGTGTTCCTTATGAGGGTGGTGAGGCCCTGGCACAGGGTTCCCAGAGAAGCTGTGGCTGCTCCTGGATTCCTGGAAATGTTCCAGGCCAGGTTGGAAGAGGCTTGGAGTAATCTGGGATAGTGGAAAGTTAGAACTAGATGATATTTAAACTCCTTCAAGTCCTAACCATTCTGGGATTCTTCTGGCCCTTCAGAGCCATTCTTTCCAGCAAATGTTTGCCCAATTATCTTTAAAGATGTTTTTAACAAAAAAGAAACCCCACATCCCAAAAACACCAGAGAATCCCTTTGCCATGCTGTACCATGGAATTCCAAAATGGTTTGGGTTGGAAGGGACATTAAAGCTCATCTCATTCCAAACCCCTGCCATGGGCAGGGACACCTTCCACTGTCCCAGGTCACTCCAAGCCCTGTCCAGCCTGGCCTTGGACACTTCCACGGATCCAGGGGCAGCCACAGCTTCTCTGGGCACCCTGTGCCAGGGCCTCACTACCCTCAGAGCCAGGAATTCCTTCCCAATATCCCATCCATCCCTGCCCTCTGGCAGAGGGAAGCCGTTCCCTGTGTCCTGTCCCCCCATCCCTTGTCCCCAGTCCCTATCCAGCTCTCCTGGAACCCCTTTGGGCCCTGGCAGGGGCTCTGAGCTCTCCCTGGAGCCTCTTCCAGGTGAACACCCCCAGCTCTCCCAGCCTGGCTCCAGAGCAGAGGGGCTCCAGAGGTTGTGTGCTCTCACTGAAGAGCTGGAATCTCCTGAATTCCCCTACAAGACTCATAATCCAGTTGTGCAGCTATAAAGACCCATGGGTGATGTATCAACACAATAGGGAAAAAGTGGTCAGTATTTCTGTAGGAGAATGTTTTTATTGACTTTTAACCATTAATCTAATAGCTGTCACTTTATTTATAGTGTCTGTACTTCAAGGCCCTACTTACCCTACTTACCTTTTGAGGGTCCAGATTTGTTTGGTTCTGTGCAAATCCATTGAGGGAAATTGTTATGAATCAGCCAGTGTAATGAGATGAGACAGGTGGATCAACAGGAACAGGAGGTGATGGGGTCATAAAGGAACAGGACCAGAAGATGCAAAAATAGAGTCCAGGTTGCCACATGCCCTGAACTGCTCACATCAGTGAGAAAGCTGTAATTTGGGATAAGAGTGCTTCAGAAATACAGATGGAAAACTTGATGGATTAAAGCAGCTAATGAGAGAATAAGATGAGAAGAAGAAAAATGTGGAGTGACTGAAAATAGTTATAGGGAAGAAAATCCACCTGTGGCTTGGGAAGGTTTGAGAGGCTGCAGCAGCAGAGCTGAATGCACACAAGTGATCAAAATGCAAAGTGCAGTTTAGAGATCTCAGTGCTAAAAGGCACTGGTGGTGGTGCTGGTAGTGGGGTATGTAGGTTAATACTGAAAGTGTGTTATTAGTAATGACCAAAGACCTTTAGCCTCCTGTCCAAAATCCTTTTTTACTGTATAGAATGGGAAAGTAAACTCGATCATGTTGGGCTATTTAGTAAGCTATTAGTGCATTCATCTTTTCATCATTTGACAGGTGGAAGTAGTAGTCCAGCTTTTAGTTTTAATTATAAGGGATTCCAGATGTAGAATAGAACATAAATTAAAACCAGATCTACTCATATGTCTTTTCAAAGTAAGCCAACTTCAAGGTATCTGCTTTTCATTTCAAAATGTTATTAAAGCTATTACTAAGAAATTCATAGTCTTAGCATGCTCCAATAATTGACACCTTTAAAGTGACTAAACAGATTTAGAGTGTGCAGAAAAGTAAATTTGTCTTAGAGAATGACTCTAATCATCCATTTACATAGAACGGACAAATCAGTGTTTGTGTTGGGAATGGCTGGGCGAGCAGCCGGTCCCGATGGCTCTTAACTGCCTCCTCCTCCTCCGCCTGGCCTGGCTGCTGGGTGTTAGCTTGTTTCCATGATTGTGCTACTAGGCAAAGGCAGATAAAGAATTAAGGGTTGATCCAAAGCCAGTGAAAGTCAACAGGAGCCTTTTGATGAGTTTTCCGTCATAGTCTCCTCCTCTCATGTTGAGCTATGTTACATTATGTTGGAAGTAGCATTTTTTTTAAAGAAAATTAAATCCAGAATCACTTTCTTTTTTTTTGTCCACAGTGATAGTGTTTTTAAATCCCTAGCTGTGTAAGGAAACCTGCAGATCCCTTTCTAAAATGCCTTGCTTTCCACAAGACCTATTTATCTGGTGATACGTTACAACCATGCAAATAACGCTGTACATCTGACTTCATAAAAAGTCTGAGGTTTCCAATAATTAGAATGATAGCTGGCAAGTCTGATAAATTAGAGAAATAACTTGTTTGGTGTAAACTGAGCCTGTTTCTGAGGCAGAAATGTTAGGCTTTTATCCTCTGGAGTGTGATTGAAAGGGTGAGAAGTTAATTTGGCAGCTTCGCTTCTATGGTTTCATAATGTTTCTCCTCCCCCCTCCCCTCAGCTTCAGGGAAGGACTGTGATTTCAGTACTTTGCGCCTGCCCTCATACAAGGCAAGAGCATGACCCGAAACGAAACCCCTCTCCCCAGGGCACATCCTGAGCAGTAACAGCTTGGCTCAAGTGTTTCTTATGAACAGCCGTCCAGAGCACTTGATCTAAATCATGCCATTTCCTTCACAGTATGGCACAGTTAACAAGTCAGTGCATCAACACAATCTGCAGATGGCAGTTCAAAAGGTGCACGTTCCCCAGCAAGATAAAGGGCAATGAGTTCCATGGGTTAGCTCATTACTTGGATTCAGGCAGGGGCTCCGTAGGGGTGTGAGGGAGGAAAAGGGGGCAGGCAAACCTTGAGAATGCATGTCTACACAAATAAAGGCAGTGTTGCAAGAAGCATGTTATTGAAGTAAAGTGCAAACAGCTTGCAGAGCATGGCTTCCTTCAGAGGTGGCTTGTTTCAGGTCTGAAAAACAAGAGGAAAAAGGGAGTGAAACCAGTGGCGACATGCAGCCTTCATTTATCCACGAGGCCTGGCAAATAGGACATCATTCCCTAAGCAAAGCCTCAAAATTCACAAGAGGCCAGCGAGTATCAGCAAAGGGCTGGGGCTCGTGGTTGCTCTGCAACCTCAAGGACTCAGGGCTCTGAGCAAACTGGTCTAGTGAAAGTTGCCCTGCCCATGGCACAGCAATTGGAACTCAGTCATCCTTAAGGTCTCCTCCAAGCCAAACCATTCTGAGATTCCATGAATCCATGCTGCTTGGGAAGGAACCTGTTTTCTGGAGCATTGCAGAAGGGCTTCTAGAGAGCAGTATGCACTCCTGCACAAATTGCATTAGAGCTAAACATCCAGTGAAGAATCTCTGAGACATATTAGTTCTTTAGACTTCAAAACAAGCTTAAATTGGAACCATATTGCTGGAATACTTCTTAGCTAACATTTATATTACTTCAGTTACCGAATCCAGACTAAGTCCCAGGACTCGGCAGGGGAGAACATAATATATTAGGAAGTAAGATGGGGGTGTGCACTTCTGGCCTCCTATTTTATATAAATGTACAAAAAGTTTCCTCACACTAGCAAGGAAATGACTACAAGGCCCTAAAACACTGATTTCCAGCGGCAAACGAGGGAAGTCCACTGCCCCTCCTCCCCTCTCTCCCCTGACCATTCTGTGTGTGCCATGCCTTGGGGATAGTTTGGATTACTTGGAGTAAGACTATTGCATAGGAGCTCAGGTATCAGAGCAGATAATTATACACATATAGCGAGATACAGCAAAGGTCTCAGTGAATTGTCAGAGGATGAGATACATCTCGGGAGACCAAACAAGCCTCCCCTATACTGATCTTTGTAAATGAATCTCTTTGGGAACTATCAAGATGGTGCTTTACCACGATTTTCACTGCTGAGGAAAAAGGAACTCTTCCAAGCTGTTTGTTTTCCAGGTTGTATCAAAAGCTGGCGAGGGAAGATTTTTTTCCCTTTCTGTGCTTATGTTGGTTTGAATGCCCTAACGTATGTGCTGAGCTTGGAGTTCCTGCAGCAGGGAAGTTCAGGGCAGGTTTGGCAGGAGAGGAACTGTAACCCCCCTCCTTTCCCCTGCCCATAACTCCAAAGCTACAAAGGCTGACTTTCCGGTGAACTCCCTGCTCTCCATCGCAATTCTTTTGGAGAAACAGTGCTAAAACTGGGAAGGGCAAACCCTGAGTGGCTGCTAGGCAGAGGTGTGTTGAACTAAGGTCATTCCTTGTGTAATTTGATTGATTTAGTAGAGTTATGCCAGAGAGAAATTTGGCTTTGGGCTTTTGGGTGATGTGTCATGTTTCTTTATGTAACTTATCAAACAGGTGCTTAGCAACAGCATCTTCCTCTGGTTTATACAGAAATCTTTGCTTTTCTTTCATTTTCTCTTCTTTAATACCCTTCCAAGCTGTGCTGAGTTAAAAACTGAGCCAAGACTTTAGGCTGTGCCTCACTGGGGCATGTAGGGATGCAGCACATTTCACCAGGTCCTGTATCCATTTCTTCCTTGCCACAGTGCCTGGTAATTGCTGATTTTCTCTGAGAAAATTCTGATTTTCACTGAGATAAATGAAGAATAAAGAGCTGTGAGTCCCAGAGATTTTTCTGGATTTGGTGAATTCAATCTTAAGCTAAAGGAGCTGAACTTTTTTTCATTAGGAATGTTACATCTTCTTCTGAGACCGGCAGAAAACAAATTATCTTTGCTATTTCAACATAGTGCTGCACAATGCTGTGCTGAGCATTGTGTGTCCCAGGGTTGTAAGAAATACTGTATTTTTTTATCCCTTTTCCAGTCTCTCTTGAGAAGGCACGAAGAAGGAGAGATGAGCAATCCTTGTGCTCAGATTTTTCTGTGTATAAGCACAAAGCCAGGTGCCCTCTGTGCTCTGTGTTGTTTCTGGTGTGGAGCACAACTGGTGTTGATGGCAGAGGGCCTCATTCATGAAATCTGTGGCATCCGAACCCTGCCTAATCTCATCTCTGTGGCTGTACCCTTCACAAGCACTTCTTGCAGCCTTATAAAATACACCTGTTTGTTTGTCAGGTGTGACTTATGAAAAGGATTATATGACACGGTTGTTTGTAACAGCAGGAAGCAGAACATGGTGAATTAAGTCCCTTCCATCCTCATCTTCCTGTGATTTCCCTCTAATGATGGATGTCAGAGAAGAATATGGGTTATTCTGGTAGTTCTTGCTGATCAGTGTGCTCATGTTTCTTTGAATTGCAGTGGAAATCTCTGGTGTTGTGTTGAAACAGAATCTCAGACCCTCACAGTGCCTTTGTCCTCCAGAAAACATTCTCCATCTTTATAATGAAATATTTGAGTTATGATTGTACAGAGAAGCCCCGAAATTGCTCTGCTGTGCAAGGAGCCGTATAATAAGATATGAAATAAAGAGATTGATCTCATGCAGGCAGTCAGCAGCAGGGCACAGAGACCTGGCTCTCCTGCCTCCCAGTCCATGCTTTCATCGTGAAATCACTCAGTTCTTTCAGCTGGATCTCCAGGCTCTGTTCTTAGCACTGTAGTTTCTCTGTCCCTCATGGAAACCCCAGGGCTGGGCTTCACAGACTCTCTGCAACTCTATCCCTTTGGACTGTAATTGATTTGGAGTCAGGTGGTGGTGTAACATAACCCGTATGGAATCTGCTGGTGAAGTTTATGGCCATTCAGCTAAAAAAAAAAAAAAAAAGGGAGGAAAATAGAGGGGGAGTAGGAAGTGAATTGAGTTTAAGTTCTGGGATGTGAAGCTGTGCTCTTTCCCAGCCCAAAGAGAAAAGCTCATACAGGCTTTGGGTGTGGAGAAATCTATGACCAGTTCATGCACCACAGTCCTGCTCAGCCTCTGCATATGTAGAAGAACCTACAGAGAAATCTCTGCAGAGATTTCAGCCCAGCTGTGGTCAGCCTTTGGACCAGTGTGGAAAAGCAGAGAATTGCAGAGGGAATGTATAGAATACTTAAAGAAATTTTAAAAATAATTTTTCAACTGTTGGCTCTACACTGCCTGGCTGTGTGACTGCAGTACACTTCTTGATGTCTGTGTCCTCTTACCTAAGTTTGCAGGGCTTTTTTGTGTAGTAAAGGATATTCCAGTGTCACTCCTAGGTGTCTAAAGGCACAACAGGCAGCCTCATGTTATCTGCAGATTTGAACAACAGATTCTAGATTGACAGTCTTGAACTGAACTCGCACAATCTCCATTGACAGCTCTGGATTTTCTGATTGGGCTAATTCATCTGGGGTGAGAGATGAGAAGCCAAAAAAATTGTTCTTTCTCTGACAAAATAACTTTTCACAAGGTTTTGTAGGGGTTTCAAGACATTATTCCAGGTGCAAAAAGTTCTAGAAAAGATTTGTTGCCCAGCTGGTGGGCTTCCCCTCGGAGCTACACTGAAAATACCAATAGTCTTACGTGATAAGCATTATGTGACAACATTATGTGGTGAGTATGTGATAAAACAAGGCTGTAAGTTTGTCCAGGTATCCCTGCATTGCTGAAATCCCAATAAACAGAGTGAAAAAGGCAGCTGTGAGAGCTCAGACCATGACTGTACATAAAGTATTGTGAGGCAAATACTCGTAGCTTTGCTGCAGCCTTGGTGATTTACTGGTACACGGGAAGCAAAGGCTGTGTTGAGCACTAATATTTGTCAACAGCCCCATTTGTACAGCCACAAAAAAATCCAGGCAGGGCTTTGAACACACAGGCGAGGTATTATTCTTGCTGCTGTCATTGCTGTAATCTAGGATCTTGCTTTCCAGGAGGAAGGGAGGAAGCCAGTTCTCACCCCAGGCTGCAGCAGAGTTCCTTTCCCTGGGCTATTGGATCAGTCCTCATCTTGTACAAAATGCTGCCTTACAGGGTGGCCATGCAATGACATCCTGCTGCTGCCACAAGTCACGTTGTCACTCTTGTACACAAGTGAGGTGTGAAGGATAGAAAAGAGAAGTGGAGGAGAGAGGGGGTTTGCATTTAAGCACTTTAAGCCCTGAGTAATGAGTGGTATCAAAGTTGCAACAGCCACCCAGACATCCCAGGAGACCTTAAGACCTCTTTGATTACTCTCCTGTGGCACATTTTTCTTCCTTTGCCTCTCAGAGGCTCCTCTGGTCAATCCTAACAAGAGGAGGTTTCCTGAGGAAGGGGTAAGATAGTGACAGGTAAGGGGGAATGGCTTCACACTGATGGAGGGCTGGGCTAGGTGGGATATTGGGAAGAAATTCTTCCCTGTCAGGGTGGTGAGGCCCTGGCCCAGGGTGACCAGAGAAGCTGTGGCTGCCCCATCCTTGAAAGTCCAGGTTGGATGGTGCTTGGAGCAATCTGGGATAGTGGAAAGTGTCCCCCCATGGCAGGGGGCTGGAATGATGTGATCTTTAATGTGCCTCCCAACCCAAACCATCCTATGAATCTGTGATTCTGTGATGTTTCAGTCCCTCTGCTATAAGCCTATGCAACCTGTGCTGTGAGTCCAATATCCTCTGTACGCTTCCTGCTGATCCTTTTCCAGGAGCTCTCCTGGTCCCTCTTATCAGCCCCACTCTGTGGAGTCACTGTCACACATGCTGCACACCCCAGGATCCTGGCAGATCCCTCTGTCCCCGTGATGTGTCCCAAAGCACTCCTGGGCTGCAAGCTCTGTTCTGTGCTCTTACCCTGTTCTACCTCAGTGGAACATGAGAGGTAACAAGGCTGAACCCAGTCAATCTGTAATGAAAAATAACCTCCTAAAGAAAGGTACAAATCAGTAAATGAAAATTCTAATAGAGACTTCTGAATTACTCTCTGACTTTCTTAACAGAGGTTATCATTTCCCATTGCGTTTTGTTGGACAATTCCCACATCTGTAGCTTGCTGCTCCTTTGCCATTAAGCTCTACCAGATTCTTCCATAGGGGTGATATTGTTTTAAAGAGAAAATACTGAAGCCCCATGTGAAAACAGGAAACTCCATGAATTTTTTATAGTGAAATTTTTCCACTAGGGAAACATCCGTATTTTACAGTTTGCAAAATGTGTGGGACCATAAACTGTAAAACCGCATGGAGAACCACAACTCCTTTGTACTTTAAAAATAGACATAAAAGTAATTTCTTCAGAAAGAAGGAACATATTTTTAAAGGTGAATATTTGTAGGGCTTATAAAAGCTATTGGCCTGTTCTTGGAAACGGAATGATCGTGTTTAAAAAAGGAAAAGACACAGATTGTGGTGAGTTTACTGCGACTGAATCATCCCCACAGTATGTGCTGAACTGGAGCAGCCATAGCACAGCTGCATGAGGACGTGCAAGGTTCCCACCCAGCACGAGAGCCTCTGGTTCCCCACTTCCCCCAGAGATGAGGGGCAGGAGTGATGGTGCAGAGATGAGCAGGCAAGTGGTGAAGAAAATCAGGAAGAAGCTCTAGGTATTTAATTTCTCTCACATTGTGCCAGCCAGTAGAGTTGAGCTGGAATGAGGGAAAAGCAAGATGGTCTGGCTACAGGATTGCCATATTTCCCCCCACTCTGCAACATATAGTGAGCAGGGAAGGGGTGATAACTTGATTTTCCCAGTTCCTTGGGGGTGATGCAGGAATGATCACACTGAAGGCTTTGAGCCAAAGCTCAGTCTCACCCTGTGGCTGTGTAATCTGTAGCAAATGAGACTGGCCCTTCTCTTTGCCTGTTGGGGTCAGCTGGGCTGTAGCTATGCCTGGGCAGAACCTGACAGGGGTGGTCTTTGGACCTGGCCAGATGGGACATGGTGCACATGTAACAGGATGGTGGATTTTAGCAGATGCTTTGTGCCATGGGACAGCACAGGGATGTCACCATGGGATATCAAAAGAAATTTCAGACACCCTGTGTGGGAATGGGCAAATGGAGAGAAGGGGACTCCCCAGGATTTAGTGCTGGCTATGGTTCTGTTGGTGAGAAGAAACACCAAGGGCAGGATGTGTTCCTTGGCAGACTCATCCATCTGGTCTGAATATTGAATTGGACCATGATTGTAGTTCTGGGCAAAGCAGTTTTGGAGCTGGCAGACTCCTGGCCCTGACACCCACTCGGTTTATGCCAGACATTCTGCCAGAGCCATCTCTTCCACTACTATGTTGATGGAGAAGTTGGGATGCTTGGTGGAGATGGCCTTTCCCAGCAGCAACGGCAGCTGTCTTGCTGTCCTCTCTTCTCCCCAGCAGCAGGAGCAGCAAACCTTACACTTCACAGCTCTTAACTTTTCCCTTCCTCTCCCACTTTGTCCAGGCAAGAAGGGCCAGTTCCTGGCATCGCCTCCTCTGTGGGTGACAACATTCACTCTCGTCTGTGTGGCAGAGGACATTTTGTTTGACCCACAATTTGATAATGAAGTCCTGTTTATCAGAGTTTATCCTGCCATTTCAGATGGATAAGAATGCACTTTTCCATGCACAGCTCAGTCCTAGTGCTATTGAATAGTTTAATATTCTGGTCGGCTGTTTGTTTACAGCTGCCTTTCATCTTCAATTATCCACTATATTTTAGCAGTGGATAACTGACTGATTCCTGTATTCAGGCCAAATCCCACTTGTTTGGTTCATGTGAGTAATCTAAGGAAGTCTGACACTTTGTTCCTTGATCTGTCTGGGAATGCTTGCACGACAAGGGGTCCTCAGGCATGGGACCCGTGAGCAGGAGTGCAGTCCTGAGGCTGAGACCCATCTTCCCTTCATTCTGTAGGCACTTGACGAATGCACCAGTCCCTGAGTGTGGCTTTTGCTCTCAAAACTCATCCTGTTCCTGGCCAGCTGGATAACATAAATTTTTACAGGCTGTTGGTGCAGTGTGGGATATACCAGCTGCCTTTCCATTTCCAGGGAGGGGTGAGACAAGGCCTTGGGCAGTTCCAGTTGGACTTGGACAGCACTCCTGAAAAGGGCAACTAGATGGGTTGGAAACATGCAAAGTTACAAACTTTCCCAGTTCTTTGCAGTTGTCATGGTTAGCACAAACAGGCTGGTGCTGCCAGAGCTGCCTGGCTTACCCACTGCTGAGGCTCCTTTTACACAAAATCACTGCCCTGCTCTGCTGGCAAATGGAATTTTCTTTGGATGCCTTCCTTTAGCTGAGCTGCAGAGTACTGATAGTACTTTATCTCAGGATGGGACTGCAACCACTCCATTTTTTCTGTCTTATCTGCTTAAACAGATCTGTGATGTGAGAACTACAGAGGTCTCAACATGGACCAGGGTGAGCTGTGTGTACTTAAAACAATTAATTTCTTTCTGTCACCTGCCACCACCACTTCCACAATGGGATCACCACCTGAGAGAGGAGGGCTGGTCCATCATTACAGCATTTCCTGTGGACCTGGGAGACATGGGTTCAGTTTTCTGCTGTGACAGATTGTCTCTGTGAGCCTCAGTAACTTAGATTCTCTCTGAGTAAATGTCTTGTGTAAAATAGTGGTACAGTCTGACCCTTCATCACTATTGCACATAAAAGAAAGTGAATTAATGTAGAGAGTCAGCCAGTAAAATGTTGGGAGCCCAAGGGAAGGAAATCTCTACCCTGAGGAGATGAATTAATTGGGAAGGACTAAAGTAAATGGATGAAGTAGTTGAAGTTTGGGGTGAAAGGGGTAAAGGTATGGACAAGGTGAGGCAGGGAGATGTGGTTGCTGGAAATATTTGGCAGATGTGGAAGAAACCTGTGGATGCTGGAAGTCACAAGGAGGGGAATGAATGGGAGAGCAGGAGGTATGAAAAGCCCTAGAAGAAACTTTTATTTTTGAGAAGGAACTACATCATTCAAGAGCATTGTTCTGAGTATCTGGGGTAGGAAATGAAGGACAAGAGGATGTTGGGGGATCAGTGCCTGTCCTCTCTGTGCACACTGAGGTGGCTGCAGGAACATTCCCTGCCCTGTTCAACAGGATCACTTGGGTTTGATAACTGAAACCACACCATCAATGTCCCAAGCTGAAATGTTTATCTCCAGGGTCTATCTTTGTCTTGTTTATTTGTTGGCTTACTTGGATTTTTCTTGAACAAAGTCCTCATTGTCTGCTTTTACAAGACCTAAAAAATTTGGAGTGTAAACTGGCAGTGTATGGGTAGAGCAATGAGTTTAAGGTTTTGGATGTTTGCAGAGCTTTTGAAGTTTCTGTGCAGAGAGCAAAAGCAATCATGCCAGTTAAGATCTCCTGTGTCTGAACTGAGCAGTTTGGCTGAGCTCTAACCATTTCTATGTAAAGACAAGATATTCTCTGAACAGCTGCTCCATGGGTCACTTGTGTGAGCTTTATAGCTTCCAGCTTTCCCAGTCTTTTCCAACATCAGGAGGGTCAAATGTAACACCAGTTTTTCAAAAGACTTTAGCCAGGATTCAGAGAACTACAGAAGTGTAATATGGATATTTGTATGGACAAATTAGTAAAATGTAATGGACACATGCATAAAGATGGCTCACTTGGGAAGAGTAAACATGGCACCTACGAAAGGAAGTCCTACCTTAAAAATGTCTTGGAGTTCTTTGAAAGGATCAACGAACAAGTGAACAGTCTGATCTGATAGATATAATCCACTTGAGAATTCCAAAAGACTGCACATAAAATTCTCCATAAAATGCTCTTAATGAAACTCAGCATCCATGGGATAGGAGAGAAGTTCCTTGCATG
Organism: Certhia americana; assembly: GCA_018697195.1. Classification (NCBI taxonomy): domain Eukaryota; kingdom Metazoa; phylum Chordata; class Aves; order Passeriformes; family Certhiidae; genus Certhia; species Certhia americana. The sequence continues at coordinate 60,095,821 of CM031861.1, forward strand.
GATAAGTAACCAAATACTCAATTCTTGCAGTGAGGGGAGTTCATCAGTGGAGCCCTGAGCTGGAGCCTGTGCTGTTCAGTGCACTCATAAGTGGTCAGAGGAGGAGAGCAAACAGTGAGAACATCTGGTGATGAGGCAGGATTTAGTCAGAGGAATAAAGTTGTTGATGGATAGTGAAAGAATGTGAAAGAGCTTGGCAGGAATGAGTGATTGATAAACAAAACAGAGGGTGAAATTCAGCAGACCTACCTGTAAATGGATGCACACTGGGAGGCAGGATCTGGGCTTCCCTATAAAGTGAGGAGCTTTAAGCTGACCACTGCCACTTTAATCTGGCCACTACTACTCAGGATAAAAGATACAATGATCAATAGAGTTCTTTGTATTTCTGTGGAAATGTCAATTCAGTGCTTAATAGCAGCCAAAAAGCCCCAAATCATTTATTAGGAATTACGAGGAAGGGAGTGGAGATGAAAAGAGAAGATCATTACACTGTTCCATAAATCAATTTATTGCCTGCTCATTCAGTGTGGTGTGGACCTTCATCTTAAAATCCCAGAATCATGGAATATCTTGAGTTGGAAGGGACTCACAAGGATCATCAGGTCCAACTCCAGGCCCTGCACAGACACCCCAACAATCCCACCCTGGGCATCCCTGAGAACATTGTCCAAACTCTCCTGGAGCTCTGGCAGCCTCGGGGCTGTTCCCATTCCCTGGGGAGCCTGGGCAGTGCCCAGCACCCTCTGGGGGAAGAACCTTTTCTCAATGTCCAATCTCAACCCTCCTGGCACAAAATAGTTTCAAGGGAGTCTTTACAAGCAGTTGTAAGAGAGATCTGTGAAGAGTTTCTAAACAGAAGAACCATGGAATTCAGCAGCCTGAGCACAGCTGGAGCAGAACAATATTCAGACAAGTATCAGAAATGATTATCCTGTTCTTGCTCTTTCCTGGATGTCTCCTTAGGATCATTACTGGGAAAAAGACATTGATGCTTGCTCTGCCCCAGTGTGGCAATTCTCCTGTTCTCACTTAAATGGGCTGTACAGGCAAACACCCACTGGATTTTCAGATTCACACACAGTTTTGTATTGGAGGAGAGCAAGGTCTAATCTCTGGAGTGAGGACGCAGCTTAAATTCAATTAGATCTTAAGAGATTGTTCTGGTTTGAATTTGTATTCTAATTAGAATTTAAGTTTTCTAACTTTCTAGGGCAGAAGATCATCTAATAATGATTATCCCATAAAGAAGTTCAAGGCATGTGGTCCCTAAGAAAGTACACAGTATGGTCAATAATCTTGAAAAAACAGTTTCTAGATGCACCTGTATTGACAGTTAGAGGTAACAGAAAGTTTTACCTTTGTTTCAGGACTAAACTTTTAGCTGAATGTATTCTGGCCTCTTTTAACAAGGGAGGCTGGAAACTTCTCCCTGTGCAGACTGGAAATGCTATCCACATTCCCTCCAATTCCTCCTAATTCAGGAAGCTGGCACAAGAATGAGCTAAGAAGATTTGGAGAGTCTTTGTTAGCCAAAACAGTATTGGTTTTCTGACCTGAAAAAAGTGATGATCCATTTAACGCTGGTTCTTTTCACAGAGGATGTGATATCACTTTGTATCCCCATTTGCACTGTTGGCATTCCACAATTTATCCAGGAAGTTGTTAATTTTGTTGGGGCAAAGTGAGCATGCTCTTGAAGGGCATAAAACCTAGTCCTTAGCTGTAAGGTTTAGAACAGTGTCTCTTGAAGATAAATAAATGAAATTTTCTACCCAGGCCTATTGTTATGTGGTGATTCCACCCAAAAGGCAGATTCAAATTGTCTGAGAATACCTGCTGAACTGGTAATGAGCCTTTGGAGAATTGAGGAATGCTCAGTTTTTTCACATCCCTGTTAAAAAGGTCAATAAAAAGCTTCAAGAGGACTTACTTACCTGGAAAGGAATTATTCTTTACCAAGCTTTTCTCAAATTTTGACTATGCTCAGGAGACTTTTTTTTACTTATCACCTTTGTGTTGTTCTTTTTCAATTGTCCAATAATTCTGATTTCTTTTAAGCAATAGCAAAGAAGAGCACGGGGAAACCCACTACTGGTAGATCTCCTTCATCTTTTCTTTTCCCAAGGATGACATTTTATTAAGACTTATCCTGAATTCCTGTCTAACAAATTAACATATTTTCACTTTAAGGATTCAAGTAGTAACTGCATCACTTATTTTTGGTGGAATCCTGAAAAATCAGGGACAGGAGCAAGTTTAAGAAACAATATATAGATATAGATATAAACTAGATACCATCACTTTAATTAATTGGATTATGCAGTTTAGATCCTGTTCCTGTAGCAGATTGGAAAATAGGAGATGGAATTTTTCAGTACTGAGATTATTGATTTTGGCTTCCATATATCTCTAGGGTTGATGTTACCTGACAGTCTTCCAAGAAGAATTGCTTCTTGTTTCACCAGGAGGGCTTAGGCCATTTGGGGAAAAACCTCTGTGAGGGAATTCTAATTGTCAATTTTAATACTTTCATATGGGTCATATCATTGTTGAAACATCCAAGCTGCAACAGATTTGAGAAGAACATTTTGCATCCATTGTAACACTTGTGATGTGCAGAGGAATATATCTGGAATCGATAATCACTGGGAAAAGAAGAAAATAGTCCCTGGCTTGGACAGAAACTCTTAGAAATATGCTAGACACAACCTCTCCTTAGCTTGCTCCCAGGTCTCACCACTGTAGGTTCTACTATAACTTACATCCAGAGGAGAGAGAATTTACAATCAGGAGACATTGTTTTAATTCCTGCTATATTTTCACCCACCAAAAAAAAAAAAAAAAAAATCCAACTGAAAAAAAAACCAAACCAAAAAAACCCAACCCCCCCCAACAAAACCCATAAATCCCCTCCCCCAGAAAAACCAAAACAAAAAAAAAACCCCAAAAAAGAAGAAAGATTTACCATCCCCTCCTGGGTTTTGAATATCTCAACAACTTTCCATAGCTTTTCAACACTCCTCCCTAATACCTCATTACAGAGCTGGTGGCAAGATACTGTCTTTCATCTGCTCGTTCATTCACTTTACAGCAAGTACCTCGAGTTACCTGTAAGGATATCTCACTAGGATTCAAGTATGGATTTTTCTCTTTGACCTTTTCACAGCCCTGAGGCATTCAGCAGGCATTTTGTGGTCATGGTAGCTCGTCTGAAGACACAGGACACACAAATCCAGCCATAAAGACATTTCCATAGGCACTGCTATCCTAAAGACCTCAACTGCCTGTATGGATACATGAGAAGCAAAAGTAGAATCCATGTGGACAACACATCTTGAACTGTAATTACCATATGGTAAATAGTCATTCTTTATTGTATTGTCAACAGGCAAGGAACATGCTCTGATGTGGAGGCTTGGGGTACTGCTGACAGAGTTAATGGATGAATCCTGGGGGAATACTCTTTTTCCCACTTGACACTCAAGTGACTTTTCTTAATTGTAAAAACATCTGTAAGAAGAACCAAATGAGTTGTAGGCCTTGACAGCTGATCTTCCCATGACTCATCCCACAAGGACAAACTTGTCTTATGCTTGTCCCTTATCTTCATCTGAAGCATTTGCCAAGAGGAGTGGCTGCATTTTGATTAAATTATAATATTCGGTTTCAGATTTTCCATCTGAAGCCTTTGCTCCAGACAGAAGGACAAGAAGGGGAGGTTCATATTGCAGCAGAAATAATGTTTTAAGGATTATTTTGGGTAGAGACAGTATTTAGGAATTCACTTTGGGCTTTTTTATCCTTGTGTATAAAGTGGAAAAAAGCTGTTATTCAGTTTAGGTTGGTATGAATTAGGTTGGTGTAAATTGACACAATTTTTACTAGGATGTTAATAGTGACAATGGGGTTACATAAAGATGGTAACACAAGTTGCCTACACCTCAGCTATTTGTCTAACTCCCAAAATACTGCCTGAAGAGAATTAAGGTGTATCAGTCTTCCAGACATAATGGTTTAAACCAACTCAGGCTATATGTTTTCCCTAAATTATCTATTTCATTTGTTTTCCTGAAAAGCTCAGGGATAGATATCTCCTATGTAGGCATCTAAGGTGACTTTAATAACCTTTCTCCATTATGGAATTTGGCAGATTTTGTTCCTCAGAGCCTTTTCACTTTCACTGAAAGTGAAAGGCAGGCAGCTCTGAGTCTTTCCAGCAAGTATAAATTAAACAAGGGCTTCCTAATTTCAATTAGATTATCTTGTCAAAATAAGATTGATAGTAAATTATCTCAGAGTACAAATACCTTCACAGATATAAAACACTTAGAGCTTTTTTTTTTTTATTTATTGGAAACATTTACTGGAGAAACCTGCTAGCCAGAAGCTACATATATTTGAACTGAAAATGAGACCTTTCTTCATGAAAGGGGTATTTAATAATTAAAGAACTTAAGGATTGTAGCAAAAGGCTCAATAGATTCTCCATCTTTTGATGCTGTCATATCAAGACCAGCCGCCCTCGTGAAAGGTTCGTGTCAGCTGCGAGCGACGCTCGGTCAAACACAAATTATTGGGTTCAGCACAGGGGTAACCCAGTGAAAGTTAATGACCTGTGATATATAGGAAATCACACTGGATGATCTAATGGTTTCTTCTGGCCTCACACTCTATGAATCCATGAATATGTATCCTCTGAGGTTGCCTGCTGGTTGTATTCCTAACCAGGGGAACAGGCAGAGACTGCTGTGGAAGAAAGGTTTGTATTTATTTACTGGCGTCCGTGGTTCTTTAGCTACATATTCAGATGTACAGATTCACACCCAGAGTTTTAAAGGAAAAATTCCTCTGTGAGAGGATCTGGAGCATTTGGGAAAGCATGGTTGCTGGTAGCCTCCCCAGTGAGAATTTGGTGCTTTGAGAAGTGATTCACACAGTTCCCAAAAGGCACTGCCTTCCAGAATGTTACCACATCTTGGCAGCGTTTGAAGGGCACCCTGCGAGCATGAAAGGCAGGAGTGGTGACTCAGAGAGCCACAGTGAGGGGCAAGAAACTCTGGTGGAATATGAAAACACAAAAATACATATCCTTGTGTTCAGGGCTATTTGAGGGTGGTACAGCCTCTGTGACTGGGCTCCTGTGTCTCTAGAAATGGCTGTTTTGGTCACCTGTTTAGCAAAGAAAGGCTTTTCCCCACATTTATTTTCTGAAAAGATGGTGGGAATCCGGAGAACTCTTAGAATCCATGAGCCATCCTTGTGCCATGCTGTGGCTGCCCATGTTTACTTACAACAGCAGCTTCCTGTGGCTGGTTTTGTTGTGTTTTCCAATTGGGTGGGAATACTATCTTTAAACAGACAAGAAAACGTAAACAACTGACCTAAAATCTCTTTCAAAATAATAATCTAGGAAGCAAGGATGTTGTCAGGAGGGAAGGAGTAGTGACTGATGAAGAGATGAGCAATTTGAGGGAAAGAAGTGGCAAAGACTGGGGGAATGCTGGGGGGGAAGTCGTGTCTGTTTACAGGCTCTGTTTATCCACACCTGTGGGTTAGAAATGCTGTCATCTGAGGAGTGGCCCCATATTACAAGAAGGTCAAGCACCAAGCAGACCTAATTAAAAGCTCATTACAAGAGACAATCTCCATTAGCATGCCAAGTTTCATGCAAATCCATTAGCACCAGGGCTCTCTTCGGAAGCTTTAAATTCCAGTCCTGTGCCCCAGGGACTGGAAACTGTGGCCGGTTAATTTGCCATTCTCAGTCTGTGAACATTAGGCACAGTCCTCTTACTTTCTGGATTATTTCACATTCCAGCAAATTAGTTTTATCCGTTCTGAGAACATTTTAACAAAGAAAGTTCTTTTGGCATCACATGGATAAAATAACAAGGGATAAAAGAATGAGCAGTTCCCCCAATCAGGAACAAATAACTTTAAATCTCTCCTGAAAATGCAGCCTTTCCTGTTATTCCCACCCCCTCTTCCTTTCATTTATCTTTCGGCAGTTGGATTTTTTAATTACGTCTCAGCAGCCAGATTCCCCTCCCTCTCTCTTTATGATGGTGTTCTCAAGAGCCATGTTTTTTCTTTATGCCATTGTAGCAGAACTTGACTAAAGATCTTCAAACTTGTTAAGTATAAAAGTTGGTAAATGATACTATTGTTTGAGTTAAGGTGGGGGGAGAAGGGGGAAGGCAGTTTATCTGTGGTGGCTGTGGGGAGGGGGAAGGTTTAAAAAAAAAAAAGGGGGGAAAGAAAAAAGGCTCAAATGAACTGAAATGGATCAAAGTAAACAGAGACATCTAAAAGCTTTTGTAAGTTGAAAGTGGCTATCTGTTGCAAGTCCTGCCTCATTAACTACTGATAGAAGCACTGTCTTGGCCTTCCCAGATATCTAACGCTGACCGCCTCTAACGAGATGCACTCCGGGTTATTCCCTCTCGCCGTTCCCTGCACCACTGCTTAACCTCAACCTCTCCACAAATGTTTATCCTCTCCCTAGGACGGGAGAGCCCATCCCTAAATCTCAGTCTTCACTCTAAGGAAGAAACAAGTTCAGAGAGGAGGAAGGAAGTGGGAGAAAGAGGGAAACATCCCCAAAGTCAGTGTCGTGCCTGGGTTTCGACACACCTTTTTGGGAGGGTGAATAGTGAGAGACAGGGTTCAGTCTCCACATTCTGGCTTCCAGTATCCCCCATGCCGTGCCCATTCCGAGAGGAAAGCAAGCTGAAATGCAGGGGCTTGCCTTGGGAAGCAGGGAGAGTGAGGAGGGCTGGGAGGGGGGAACACGATGGCCCTTTGACTAGGACCAGATAGGTCTCTGTGTAGAGTAATATTACAGCTCACTCTCTCATAAACAAGCTGCATGCCGGCTTCTAAAGAGCCCATCTGGCATAGCTTTGAGAATGGCAATAATTACAAGCTGATGATGGACATGGAAGAAAAGCCCTGCTGAGCTAACTCATAAGGAAGTACAGGCCAGGACTGTAGGGAAATTACAGGCTAAAACCCTTTCTAGTTTAGGCCTTTTGGTGTTCTTAATCACAGACTTTAAATGTTGTAATAAACACTGTTGCATTTTATTGACCAACTCCCATGACAGGCAAATCTTTTTTATTTTATTTTATTTTTACTATTTGTTAGTTCAGAAAGCAGCTCGAGAACAATCGTTTCTTCAAGACTGGGTCTGTAGATTTACTTCATGAAAAGTGATCCAAACAGCAAGAGTCCCTTTTGTTACTTTGCAATTAAAAAAGAACAAGGGGAAAAAAAGGGAAAGAAATATTTTAGAGGTCCACTTACCCCTATGCAGGACTAGGTCACTGATAATGCCCGCTTTGTTTTGAGATTATCATTGAGGAATAAAAGCTCTAGAATGAGTTATTAAGTTTTTAGGTGAAACTCCTGCTGATTTCACTGGCGGTAGGATTTCCCAGGAAATAAAGCAGTTTTAGGTATGAGAGGTATGGCCTGATCTTGTGCCCAGTGAAGCTCATGACATCCTTGCTGACTCCAGAGGTCTAAACCACTGCTGGTGGAAGCTCAGAGGCCTCATCTGTGTCTGGGTTTAAATCCACTCTCACTGTTTGAACCAGAACCTGTTTCTAAATATAAGGGGAAATTCCAGGTTACTGGGGCTCTGTTCCAGAGTCCCATACAGCTACCAAACATAATTTTCACAGTGAAAAACGTGAAACACATTTTCACAGTGGAACATGGGAAACATGAAACACAGCAATGCTGATGCCCAGTTTAGGGCACCTGCCAGGGCTGTGATTGCCAGAGGAAAGTCCCTCTGGCACCAAGTATCCCAAGTCTGGAGTGAAAAACCAGTACCTTTTGAGAACGTTGCCACCTCTGTGCCTCTAAATATCTGTGCTTTGGGTGTATGAATTTATTTATCACATGGTTTTATAGGCATCTGCATGTGGCAATGCCGTCTCTATGGACTAGGGGTGGATGTGAACTCTCTCTGTGGATTTAAGAAGGAGTGCAAGGGAGTTGTGTCAGTTAACACCGCCTGAAGTTCTGCTTCAGAGAGCCTACCTGTTTTCCCAGACTAATTTCACTCTCCTTTTCCTTCTGTGGAGTCTAGAAGATCAAGAGTTAAACAGCTCTGTGAGTTTTATTTGACTCGAGTGCAATAAATCTCCCAGGGTGACTGATAGACTGATAACTCTCAAAATCCATTCAGTACTTTGTGTGTCAAGGCAGCAGTGAATATGGAGTGCTGTCAGTTGTTTTAAATAACACTGTTTTGACAGTATGTTGTTTATTACAATTCAACACGTGTGATTTGTTTTCTTGGAGGAAATCTGCCTTTATTTTACACTGGGTTTTATTTTAGTTTAGGAACATCGGTCACATATTAGAAATGCTGCATAATGTGGTGGGCTGGGTTTACTGATCCAGTTAAATCTTGGAAAAGTATCTGTGTTTTTACAGGACCCATTCTCCTATGAGACTCTAAATAGCAGAACATTCTGTTCCTTTAGATAAATGTTTGCCTGCAGGTATAGCTTTGTGTTTGTAAATTGTTTCATGTTGCTCCTATTTCTGCTGCAGTTCTTTCACAGACCTTCCAAAGTTTCTGGTTTACTTGTGGCTGTTTGTATCCCAGCATTTCATAACACAGATGCTTATTTCGTTTTCCCGATTACCATTTCACTATTTATTCAGGCATCAGATTTTTTTCCCCCCTTTTTGTTGCAAAGTTGAAGGAATGTGAGGTCAGGGAATGGAAATTTACCTATCCGAATGCAGCCCTCATTTCTTTCATAAACTTCCTCTGGCTTCTTAATCTGAAACTTGCTTGTCAATGTGAAATGATTTCTTTATATTTAACTGTCTCTTTCCAATACAGACTGGAATTGTTCCTAACAAAAGAAGCATGAATTGGTGGAAACTATATATTAAATGCAGGACTATTTGTCTAGTTTTCATTAGGTTGCTGAGTGAGAAGCCCAAACTCCTCTCTTTTCCCAAGGTACTCGGATATCCACCAAGTGCCTTCATCCCATAGCCTTGTTTCCTCTCCCAGTAAACCAGCTTTCCAAAAGAATGCTACACTCTCTGCTCTTTATACTGTCAGCAGTGACAGCAACCAGCCACGCTGACATTTCTTATTGTTTACAAAGGATGAGCGCCAACAAGGCATCTCTGATCATTTGATAAACTCTCCTAACCCTCTCCCCCCGCCCAGCCCTCTGCTCCACTGACCAAACTAACCTTTTCACGGTACACTGCCTGTAATTACCAGTGAAAGATGCTAACCAGAAAGGATCAGAACTCCAGCTAAACACAAACAAACCAGCAAAACAGCTCTGAAGATAAACTGCTCACAACTTAACGTGGCTCGGCAAACAGGGCAAGCCAGGAGAAACGGAGTAGCTGCAGGCGGGGGGTGGGGAAGGAAGAAATCTAACCCTAAATTCCTTATGTGCATGTATTTTTCATATGAATTTTAAAATTGCTTGAAAAAACATGCTAGAATAGCATTAAAATAACCTTATTGTTTATTATCATAATCCTGTATATTTAATATCCTTTTCCCCCTTCAATTCCCCCCACTCCTGCAGAAACTCCCGCCAACACAGTGGTCAAACTGAGTTCATAGTTCCTCGTAATGAGCCCAGGAGTAATGCCTACACCAAAAAGAGTTTCTTTTCAGTAATGACATGAGTTTGGCTCTTACCCACCCCCTCCTCAATTCTTAGTGTGACAAGCAGATTCTTTCCATGCTGTTTTCCTGGAGGTGAGAAGCACCAGCACATGAAGTCTCTCTTTGCTCATCCTTCTCCGAGAGCGAGTTGGTGAGGAAGGTAGTATTGATGGCCTTTGTTTGCCAGGAATGCTGAGGTGGTGGATGATTATTTAACATAGTTTAAATTCCATTTTTTAAAAGATTGCATCTGCTGTTACAGATTCTACCTGAATCAGCTGGATGATGGGCTTGCTCTGTAAGCAGAACTTTTCCACTGAGTTTTTCAGTGGTAAAGAGTCAGATCCAGCTTTCAGGAGGGGGTGATTTTCTTTCCATAGGCTAAGCTGCATTGGTTCACTCTTTTCTTTTCCATAGTAGGAGGATTGTTACATGAAAAACAACATGAACAGTTTAGATCTCCAGCAGAAATCCAAATCTTTAAACTGAAGTTTTATTTCAGGCAAAATGGCAGCAGATCATCTGGCTCTGCAAAATTCCTTCCTGTTCTTGTAGAAGTCTTGTTTGCTGGGAGCCCAGTCATACCATGTTATCCCAGCCTGGAATGAGTCTTTTCAGCAGTAAAATAATTTTCACTTACTTGTGTTACTTCTGCAGATGCCATTGACTAAAACCTTCTAAAGAATAACCACAAGAGTAGAAGGGCCACTCCTGTGACAGGCTTTGTCATCAGCTCCATGCTGAACACCTAAGGGACCTCTCTTCACCTTTCTTCCTTTCAGCAAATTGCTGTTGTGTTGTGATGGATAAAATGGTTTTCACCTTAGCCCTAAACCCCTAATCCTTGGCTGGAAGCTTTAGCTGCAAGTTCAGCACAATCAATAACCTGTTGCTAAATGGAAAGTGGCTGAGATCTGTCCTTATCTGACTTTGTAGAGCTTCCATCCTTATGCTGGATCTCCTGCATGCTAGTCATGTCAACATAATTGGTCAAGGTAGTACGTGGTGGATTTCCTTTAATTTCTTTTAGTGTCAATTTTTATGGTTCTCTCTTGAGTTTTCATCTGTTCCAAGGAGATTTTACAGCATTGTCAAACTAGTAAGATATGAAAAGCTGAGCCTATGGAAGCAGATTTGAAAGCCTTGATTTAAGAAACATGAAAATCTCATTTAGAAGTATGTTTCATTTACTCTTATTGGCTTTCCTGCTTTCTCTATCAGTCTGACTTTTTTTTTAATCTGCACAAAAGTGATGATTCATGCAATTATGACACAAAAATTGAAAAATATCCATAGGTCTGAGATGTCATTATTTTTCTCAGAAGAACTGGGCATATCCCTGTGCATGTGATGCGCAGGAATGCCTTTTGTTTCCTCCCAGCTCTTCTTGTCACAGTGGGTATATTCCAGGGAATTGGCTTGCTCCTGTTGTTGTCTGGCAAGAACAAAGCCAAGTGTTGCATAGCAAATGCACTTTAATGTATTGACAAATAGGAACAGAATTTAAAGTTAGCTTAGGTATACTGGGAAACCCCCCACAAGTATAAGGAATATTTGAAATTTTTAGGCCAAACCATTTATGAGAGAGAAAAAATGATGTTCAAAATGGCACTGTTATTTAGCTTTTTAAACATCCATAGGTAGGAATTTCCTTATGCCAGTATTTATTTTACACAAAGTCCTCACTGGCCAGTGAATGTAGATGTTCAATTTTTTAAGGAACTTTTAAAAAAAAAAAATATTTGGTGAGGGGAGACTGCACATAAGTCTTATCAGAAAAGTGCTGAAACACTGCTTCGTCCCATAAACGTAGAAAGAATTTATAGATCCTAGGGCTAGAAGGGACAATCAGGGGCTGTGCTGTTTCTAAGATGTTGGCCAATATTGGTCCAATTTCTGAAATTAGAGACAGGAAAACCTATAGTTTGAGCCAGGGTAGGCAGTCCAGGACTCTAATCCACTGTTGGCATTGGACAGAGATGGAACACAGAACACGTGCTCATCTGTGAGTTACACAGTCACTGCAAACCACTTGGGTTTCTTTTTCCTCCTGCTGCTGCTGTAATTAGAGTTCCTGTATTTCCCACTACTGTCCTTTTATCTTGCCTCTCTTTCATGTTCCCAAGGCTCACTATCACCTTCATGCTAATGAGACACTCCCTGGCCAGTTAAATGCTTGTTGTTACCTTCCTACAGGTAAGTGAGCACTGGGGGTTTGCAAGTCTTCCCTGTTCTGGACCAACCTGATGTTTAATTTCTGTGCTTTGTGTTAGTGACCTGCTGTGAATGTGTTCCCAAAGCTCAGAGTTGCAGCTGAAGGGGATAGAGAAAGGCATTAAAAGAAAAATGTTTTAAAACCCCCACTTCCCTCTACTCTCATGTGCTTGTATTGTATCAATCCCAAGAAGTCCTGTGAATTAAGATGAGGATTTTCACCTCATCCAGCAATCCCTTGCCCTTTTATCTCCACTCCAATGAAGTCATGTCTTGCTGTTTAACTTTCGTGTTACAATTAAGATTTTTACTTCCTCGTGTGATTCACTGCAGGGGAAGTGGATTCAGAAAAATTTCAAGGGCCAAGAGACACAAGTCAGAGGAGAAAGTAGGTGGAAAAGGAGGTCTTTTTCCAAGTTACTTATTTCCAAGTCATTAAAAAGAACTGTAATAGCAAGTCTTGCTTCCATCAGCATTCAGTGGTTGGGAATAAGAAGGTATTTGAACCAAAATCTCCCTAAGTCAGGAGAAGATGCCAGTTGACTTCGAGGAGGAGGTCTGTGAGACAAATAAAGGTCAAGCACTTAAAAGCCAAAGGGCTAATCATTGTTTGAGCCCACAATGATAGATTTCTGTCTGGATTTTGGATCCAATGTTCAAAAATGTGATCTCTAAATTCATATCATTAATGCACAGACTATTTTACAATAAGAACTAAGAGTGTAACGATCATATTTAGGGTCATTTGTCAGGGAACTGCACATAGATTCTCTATCTAAAATGAAATGTCTTTGCTAAACAAAGCCAGTTGTCCCTGGGCTCTGCATGAAGCAGCTTTTCTGCTTTGTAGATTTTTTCTCTATTGCATTTGCAGGTGCCTCATATTTAGTCACAGACAGCAAATAATCAGAACTTATCTGAATAAATTTTCCTGAGTCTTCTGCCTGAATGTTCTCACTGTCAGTTCCCAGCCAAACTGCCTTTCCAGTTCTTTTCCCTGCATTTCTGCATAGTTCATTGCCCTCATTCCACCACTGGAGCCCGACAGTTTTGTTTGATGTCTCTCTTTTGTCTGTACACATCTGTTTGGGCCAGTGGCTTTCTCTGTGGTGCAGAGAGTCTCAGGATGCAGGAAAAGGAAGTTGCCACAGTTTGCCTCTATTGAGTTCCATGGGATGTCACCAGGAATGTAATCACAGTTACTGTCATTAAGTTCAGATTTGCTAGTACATGGCCAGTGCTTCCATGTGAAAACTTCAATGGACTGGAAATCCAAATTCATTGCTGTAAGTTGTGCTGTGGAGGAGGAGGAACATGTCCATGCTGCACAGCTCCTGCCTCATGGATGTGTCCTAGAAGACCTCTTCTGGGACACAGACACACAGAGAGACACACACACACTCTTCCTAAATAGTACTCTCACCTGAACTGGCTGATCTGCATTTATCCATTTAGAAATTACCGAGATGAGAGGTTTGCTGCTGTACTAATGGAGCATCTATCTCAGTGGATGTTGTGGGTCACTGGATTTTGGCTATTCTAGCCTTGGTGAGACAGGTGAAACAGAAACACCCAGCTAAGCATTTCCATCAGGGAATATCAGCATTAAAACCATAAAAACCAAAATTCCTTTTCAAGCAACCAGTGTTTCTTTCTGGGGAAACACTCCAGGAAAACACAGCAAGAAATGGGGTAAAAAAGTCTTTGAAATAGTGCTTTGGGGAATTTTGCTCACAACTTGCTGATCTTGTTGGTATAGATAAGTGAGAAATGAGGTTAACTGTATTTATATGTATTTGTATCTATTGTGGAACAGGATTTTCCTTGATTAAGAGATCCATTTTAGGGTCGACAATAAGTTCTGCCATGGAGCTTGGTGGAAATGGTCCATCCAGGGCTGGCCTGATGTTTTCTGTATACCATTGAGATGACTGAGTGCTGAAACAGGCCCAGAGATGTTGTGGAGTCTTCTCTCAACAATTGGGAGGCATTCCAAACCCACCTGGACACAATCCTGAGTGACACACATGAGGGGACGCTGCTTGAGCAGAGAGGTTGGACTCAGTGACCTCCAGTGGTCCCTTCAAACCTTATCCATCCTGGATTCTGAGATTCATCCCACCAGGCTCTGTTCCCTCCACAGTGAGCTCAGGCCTGTGAATACTCCATTTCCCCACCTCTGTCCTTAGGAAACAGCAGGGGTAGCTCCTTCTCTAAGGCATCAAAATGAACCAGTTACGCCTGTACTTGTGATGTTTGGAACTGCTGTGATTTTAAAGGCTGCTTAATGCTGAGTTTACTGGAGTTGTATAAATCTTTGCTTTAAATCCACTGTAAATATGTTACAGAATCTGCCAAACATGCATTAAATATTTTGCTCCAGATATGCCTATGTCTAACCTTTTGGTTCCTAAGAGCTTTAATCAGTAATCTTCAAGTAGGAAGTTATTCATCTTTATTGCCAGGCACTTCTCAGTGGCGGTCGTGGCAACAATCTTTTCATTGCTTCTGTGTTTAGTTGTTCTTTGACATGATAGAAGTCAGCTGCAGTTCAATGAGCTCACTATTTGTGCAACTTAATTGCTTGCTTCCTTTAATATGTACTCAGTTTTTCCTTTTATGAGCAGGGTTGTTGGAAAAATTAAGCTTAAGGATATGGCTATCCACTGTTAATTAACCTTCTTCCCAAACACATTAGTAAAATAGGTCAAATGGCTGTTGAGTGTTAAGTGTACCATTACTAAGGTATTTCTCAGCTGGAAAATGAACCCTGTATTGGATAAGAGGAGTTTTCCAAAGGAGCTTCAAGGATTTAGGTGTCCATATCGCACTGAAATTCAATTAGATCCGAGTGCCTAATTCCCTTAAGCTGGATTTTACAAAAGCTCTCAGGAGCATATGTTAAGGAGTTTGGATTTGGTGCATGTTGTGCAGGTTTAAAAATAGCCTCAAACTGCTTCCTTTTGCTCTTCAGTTGGGTTTAGTGGAATCTTTGGATGTGTGATCCATGCAGGCATGCGAGAACGTGCACGAGAGTGGGCAAAAAAAAGGAATCGTGTTCTTCCTTGGGATTTGTATGTTGCATTATTGAGGATACTGCATGTGTTTGTTCTTTCAAGAATGACTAATATTATTACTCAGATTTGAAATTCCTAGAATAGCTCTGTTATGTGAGGATGTATAAATAGTTTTGATGAGTATAAAATATGCTCAGTGAGGGAACTGATCTATCAAAACAGCTTTATACAGTGATAGTGTAATTTCTTTCCATGTCAGAGATATATTCAGATGGAAAAATCACTTTAATTGTAGTGGTGATAGCTTGATTGGAATTCTGCCCATTTGTCACCAAAATTGTACATGAATTTTAAAATCATATTTAAGAATGTGACTTCAGTTGGGAAGTTCTTAATTTTTTTAATATATGTATTTTACAAAAGGGTGGATAAGGTTTAAGAAAAAATGGAATTTGGAAGGTTTCCCACTGAGAGATAAAGGCTGTGTTTTGTTATGATAACATCTCTCAGTTGCAGTTCCCAGGCTAAGTCAGGAGACTTCTTCTAGAAAGGACTTCCCACATGTGTAAACTCTCCTCATCCAAATATTATCATACGCTACAGCAGTAGCCAGCCAAGATATTAGAAATATTAGATATTAGGAAAGGTTCTTGCCCCAGAAGGTGCTGGGCACTGCCCAGGCTCTCCAGGGAATGGGCACAGCCCCGAGGCTGCCAGAGCTCCAGGAGAGTTTGGACACTCCCAGGGATACCCCGGTGGGATTGTTGGGGTCTCTGTGCAGGGCCTGGAGCTGGACTCAGTGGATCCCTTCCAACTCAGGGAATTCTGTGACTCAGTGATTCTGTGAAGAGTCCCCTGTGCCAGGCATGGTCCATGTGTGTAGGAGGCTGCCCTTGCCTTGGAGAACTTCTACGCTGAAGAAGAAAAGGGAGAGGAAGAAAGGATTCCTGTCTGGTTTAGAGGGCAGGGATAAAATTCTCAAGGTCACTTGGTGGTTCTGTGGCCTCCTAGCAATGGCACTAGAAGGAATGTTACTCCTTTGGGGATACCCTTTGGGTTTGAGTTGCAAACAGGAGTTTTGCAGACTCCAGAACACAGAGAAATATATCATCTTTGAACAGGCCTTTTCCAGGCAGGGATTCCCAGCACCATGTCCCAGTGGGCTGCAATCCCCCAGGCCTCTTCCAGGTGCTGGAGCTGCATATTCCCCCCCTCCCAGAGAGTGAACTCTGTCCTTTTCAGCACAAGCCCTGCTTCTGTTCTATTGTTTTTCCCTGTTTTTCTAATATAACTTTATAAAGGGTTTGATAGATGCAAGAAGGGGAAAAATAAATATTATAGGAGGCTTGGCTCTTCCTTGGAATTATCTTCCCATCTCACCAAAGCCAAGGTGAGTGGAAAACTTCTGGCTTCCAGGATACAAGCTGGAGCTGTGCAATACACTGTCCCTCTTTTATACCAAACCAGGATGCTGTATAAAGGACATAAGGTGGGTGTAAATGACATTTCTGCCAAAATCAAGGCTCCTTTAGCCACTGCCAGCAGTGTAATGGGGCCTGTTAGAAATGAGCATTAAGTGCTCCTTTAGAGAGATGCACTGGAATTGCTGAAATGCTGCCAGTGTGATACAAGCATCAGGAAATCCCATTTATTCCATGTAGCCAAAACCCACAGAGAAGCTCCATGAAGCACTTCATTTTTGAGTATGGCTGTAAATAATGTAGAGAATAAATACTGAAGTTCAGAGAACAGCTTTACAGACATGCTCCCGAAAACAGGTTTTCACCCTCCTGTGGCTGATGGTGCTGCAGTTCAGGGTATGGATCTGAGGTTCTCCTGGATGGAAATGCACCTGTCAGTGGGCAGAAGGTGCAAAGTGGAGCATCTGCCAGCCAGGTGAGAGCTGTAAGCGTTGAAAATGAACGTAGAGTTGCTACTGTTTGCAGAGTGGGTGCTCCTTTCAGGACACAGGGAACTGATACTGGACCATAGTTTGCACACAGATACCTGGAGTAAGAGAAGCTGCTGATTTTTAGATCCTGGGATACCAGGCCAAGAAACACAAAGATAAAGAGTGATTTTAACATAGACATGTAGTGATAAAACAAGAGGGAATGGCTTTAAACTAAAAGCGAAGAGATTTAGATAAGGTATTAGGAAAAAATTCTTCCCTGTGAGGGTGGTGAGCGCCTGACACAGTGTGCCCAGAGATGCTGTGGCTGCCCCTGGATCCCTGGAAGAGTCCAAGGCCAGGCTGGATGGGCCTTGGAGCAAGCTGGGATAATGGAAGGTGTCCCGGCCCGTGGAGATACTAGATGAGCTTTAAGGTCCCTTCCAACCCAGACCCCTCTGGAATTCTATGAAAATAGTTCAGGGAATCAGCAGTTGCTCCTTTACTTACACATCTTCCTGCAGCGGAAAACAGTGTGAGGATTCACCAGGAGCTGGAGGGGAGAGTGGCACTCGGGGATGGAGCAGGGAGAAGTGACTGATGTCACCAAGACCCGAGTGCTTCCAGCTCTTCCATCTGGCAGACTGAAGAGCGCAGTTGGCGTTGATTTGGGATCACCTTCCAGTGGGATTTGGCTCGTGGCCACGCCAGCTGTACCCCCAGAGGGGCCGGGTGGGTTGTCCAGACTGTCTGCAGCAGGACGTGGCTGGTGGCTGGGATTCGTGTCGCAGGCCAGAAGGTGGCACTGCCGATACTGCGTTGGAGAGGTCCCCTCGGCTCTGGCCAGAGCCGGGAACTTGGGGGAAATGCTGCAGAAACGAGGCACCGTCAAGAAAGATACGTGGAAGCTTAGCAGAGTCTGAGAGAACTTAAAACGTGAATGGACAAGGCAGTCGGGATGCGAGTGGTGTGGGGGTACGGGAACACGCTGGTGCTTCATCTTCCACCGGCAAGATTTTAATCTCGTTAATCACAGAATCAGACTGTGTAAAATTGTGGAAACTTGCGGATTATTGCAAACCCCCAAAGCGAATGAGCCTGGCAGGAGGTTTAAAAGTGAGCATTGCAGAGGAGTGCTTGGTTTTGGCTGACAGTATGGAAAGCTGGGTTGTTTTCAGCTGAAAATGGGCAAAACTTTGTCTTTCCCAGCCCCTCTCTATCTGCCTTGGGAGTGCTGGGTGGGGAGAAATGCTCTTATCTCTGAACACCCTTTTGTCAGTGAATGCTTGGTAACGAGGCAGAAACTGATCGGCTTTGATTTGGCTAAAAACAAGAGACTGACATTGGAAGGAAGGAGCAGGTGAACAGCTAGTTGTGAGCTCTTTGCTAACACAGGTTTTTTATATATATATATACACATATATATGCACACACACATATATTCTCTGAGATTATACACCCGGCTTCTTCACC
The DNA here is from genome assembly GCA_018697195.1 of Certhia americana. Taxonomy (NCBI): domain Eukaryota; kingdom Metazoa; phylum Chordata; class Aves; order Passeriformes; family Certhiidae; genus Certhia; species Certhia americana. Next base: position 60,114,083 of record CM031861.1, read on the forward strand.
CTGAGACCGTGTGTGTTTAGAAGAGGATTTTGTGCCCTGCTCCGAGGGAAGCCTCCTAAAGACAATTTGATTGGAAATTACTGTGGAAGGCTAGTGGGCGATTCATCATCCAAATGACTTATCCCTCCCCCAAAGTTTCTCTAAAGTTTCCTGTCAGAGCTCATGTGCCCTGAGGAAAAGTGCTTTTTCTTTCTTCATTTCTTCACTCCTCACTCGCTACTTGTGTGGGTGTCCTGGGGTCTCGGAGAAAGTGGTGCTTTGCCTGGATTTGTCTCAGCTTAACTCGGCTCCGATTCCATCCAGACCAGTGAGAACCTGGAGACACTTATTAAAGTCAAAGATGTCCACTTATCGACAGGCTTAGTGGGCACATCAGGTGGGAGATTTACCTTCTCCAGAGCATCTCCCAGCTGCCTCCCCTCCATGGTCAGGTGGAGATACTTAAACAGGTGACAGGAGAATGAGGATCTCCAGGTCCTAAAGCTGTTAACCTTTGTGAACAGTCACCCTGGCCAGGATTTGTGTCTGGGTATGGTGTCTGGCTCAGGAGAAGAGCAGAGCCTGTGGAGTTTGCAGCCCTGTGGGGACCAGCTGGATTAAATCATGAAGGGTGACAGGTTCTCCTTCTGCTGTCCTGCTGTGGGTAGGAGCTGCCAGCAAATGGACAGTAATGAGCAGTTGGACAGAAGAAACTTGTGAACAGGGAAGATGCACAAGAGCTGAGAAAAAAACCATCAAGATCAGTGTTTTGACCCAGGAGCACCAGCCCTTTACCTGGAAGAGAGTGTGAGGGGGAAATAACTTGGTCTTTGCGCTCTGCTCTTCATTTGAACACGTAAGAAATGGCTTCACTGCAGAGGGCCAAGCTCCCAGACAGATGCAAGAGGCTTGTGCAGGGGAGGTAAGTCCTGCTGCATCCTACCCTACTCCCTCTTCCCCTCTGTGGGCAGACAGGGTGGCTCGCAGTGTGACCAAGCGTAAATGATGCGGCTCTTGGAATTGGCAGGGAGGGAATTTGATTTTTTTTTTTTTTTTTTTTTTGGGGTCAGGATTGCACTTGCAGTTTTTCAGCAGGCTGGTTTCTGCTGAGAGACAGATGTGACTTTGCTGTGCTGCAGAGCCAGCCCCCATCCCTCCTCTGTGAGCCCTGGTGGAGTCCTGAGGAGGAAAAGCCAGTGCAGCTCCTAAGGGCACACGTTTCCTGTCTCTTCCTCCTGGCAGGTTTTGTCTGCAGACACTGGCTTGAGTACCCCGTAATTACATTTTCGTATTTTTTAATATAGTAACACATGGCTGGGCTTGTGGTAGGGAGCCAAGTGATGTCTTTGGGTTGTGAGGACTATAAATAACCAAAGGGATCATTTTATTTGGTTATGGAAGGAAGAAGGTCTTTCTTCAGCAGTTTCTGTACAAACACAGCTTTGGAGCAAATAAAGAAGGTTTCTTTTTTTTTCTATATGTTAGGGAGATACCCATGGATTCAGCAGCATGCCTAAAAAGTGAAAAATCCTTTGAGTTACATTTCTTTACACAAGGCCTTCACGCACTGTCAACCTGCCCAAATTACAGCTTTGTTTTCATTTTAGTTGTGGCAATTATTGTGCTTTTGTTAAAAATACCATTCTGTGTCTATTCTAAGCTCTCAGTAGCAAGGACTGTCTTAAAATAGATATATGTGCAGTGCCAGGCACAACAGATTTTATCTGTGCCCAAGACCTTGGGGCACAACTGCCATATATACAGCAAACAGCTGGTTTGTGTGACAAGATGCAACTTTTCTGGTCTAGATCTTGGCACAATGAATCTTGAAACCCACAATTCCTCCTTTTTTTCCCCACATTGTACTGCATGGCATTCCTGTGTAGGCCATATCTGATTGCACTCTGCTGTCAAACAACCTCATCACTTCATCCCCAGCACATCTTTCCCTCACCGTGGTGATGCTCCCTGGATCTGAACCCTGATTCCCACATCCAGGCAGCCCTTGGATCTGTGTTGCTCTGACCAGAAGTGCTGAGCAGCAGACAGGAACAGGGCTGTGGCGCTGCCCTGCCTTCAAGGGAATTCCTGATGGCAGCAGCCTGAATCTTCAGCATTTCTTCACTGGGTGGGTGGCCTTGTGTCACCCAGTGCTGGGACTCACCCTGCTCTGAGGCCTCAGTCCTGGAGCACCACGTCATGCCAGGAGCTGCCATCCACCCCCACCACATGGCTCGTGGATAATTTAACGTGGAATCCCAAAATGGCTTGAGTTGGAAAGATGACGTGACCTTAAAGCTCATCTCATTCCAACCCCCCCTGCCATGGGCAGGGACACCTTCCACTATCCCAGGCTGCTCCAAGCCCTGTCCAACCTGGCCCTGGATAATTCCAGAGATGGGGCAGCCACAGCTTCTCTGGACAACCTGCGCCAGGGCCTGCCCACCCTCACAGGGAAGAATTTCTTCCCAATATTCCATCTAACCCCACCCTCTGGCAGTGTGAAACTGTTCCCTCTTTTCCTGTCACTCCAGGCCATCATCCAAAGTCTCTCTCCAGCTCTCTTGGAGCCCCTTTGGGTACTGGACACAACTGGTACACAACAGATGCTGAGATTCCTCGAACTTGTGGAGTTTGCTTTTAGTGTGAATGAGGCTTGGGGCAGGAACAATTCAGCCTGTTGTGTATAGCTTTAGTTCTGCACTGGAATGAGGCTCCCATGTCCCAGTGTCGGTGCCAAGTGCTGGATCTGCCATAAACAGTTTGCAGAACTTGAACACAAGCATCTCCTAACAGAAAAGAATTACAAACACATCTTGTGCATCTGCAGAGGTCACACACCAGAGAGACCTTTCTGTGCACCACAGACCAGGACGCCTGGTGCATCTACATATTTGTTAATATGTGTGGCAAAAACACAGCCAGATAAAACGGGGACATTTCCACCCCTTTTTTGTAGAGACAAAAGGTGACCAAAGCATATTCCAACACCCCAAAGGGGTGAGGAGTATTGTCCACAGCCTTTCTTATTTCCTTTTGGGGAAACACACACAATCCTGCACACGACCCAACTCTGAGCACCAACAAGAGTCCAGACCAGGAGGTCCCATTCCTGGCTGTGTGTGAGCTGCTGCATTTCCATAGGGAAGGCGCTGTTCCTACAACTGCATCGGTACAAAGAGGCCACAGTTCCATGATTGCCCTCAAATAGTGGTGCTGCCAGATCATTCCTAATATTTTTTTTTTCCCCGATGGGCACAGCAGTGCAGTGGATCTGGCAGTGTGAATGTTTGGATGGGGTGCATTGACAGCAGTGGTGTCTATCAAGGGGAACAACAACTCCACATTAAATAGCAGGGAGCTCTTTCTGTCACGATGGGGCAGTTTCAGGGAAAAAGCTCCCATTGTTTCCTCGGCCATATCGATGGGGCTGACACAAGGCCCTCTTGATTAAACGAACTGGCAGCAGAACAGCAAGTTCTTGTTAACCATACATGCCAAAAGGCCCTAACACAAACAATCCCCATTATAAATTAGGCCTTTTACAAACAATATTTCAAGAAACTACTTGTCCGTTTTCCATGCCATTATGCATTTTTAGGATGATTACATGTTTCTGCTGGATAATGGCCTTTTGCCAAGGGCAAAATGGAGTTTCAATAGGATTCATTATGAAGTGAAAAGTTTTTCTATTCCCTACCTCCTGGAAGGAAAAAGCCACTCACAGATAAAGCTCGAGATATAATTACGTTGCTTTAGATAACCAATGAGGCTGCTTCCCAAATGATAAGTACTTGTTTTTATCCTTCCTTAATCTCACAGGCCCCTTGTAGTCTTTTAATAGGAAGTGGTGGCAGCTGTGAAGGCCACTTGATCATTTGGGGTCCGTGCAGAGTGCAGAGGCTGCCCAGCTGATAAAAGCCAAGACAGCTTCGGCTATCAGGACAGCTATTAGAGGAGGAAGTGCTGTCTGCGAGGACAGGCCATGCTAGGCAGCTCTTCAATGCACTGCTAAATAATTATCTTCCATTATAAACCTTTCCCTTCCCCCTGTTGGTTTTACAGAGCTTGATCTCTCCTGGAATTAAGACATGTTGTTCATATCTGCAAGGGAACGTGAAATGCTGAGCTGTGGAGATGGGGATGTCAGGGCTTGATCCTGCAAAGGGCTGAATGACCACGGTAGGAGCCAAACCCTCAGATCCTGGTGCTGTGCACAGGAGTTCAGCAGTGCTCAGTGTAACAGAGGAGTTACACAGCAGCTTTGTGACTGGGCTCCTGACAAAGGCAGAGGTTGCCTTGGGGATTGGAAAAAAAATAGGAGGGGTCTTGTAGTTCGAGCCCTGATCTGGGTCTCAGGAAAGCTGGCTCAGTTTCCAGTCCTCCCTCAGAATCCTTGGTTTTGATCAGTCTCTCACTGCTCTCATTTCTTATTTGTTTTCATGCAGATGGAAATGATTTCTCTTTTAGGCCAACTCTTAGGATTATAGGATCTGAAGATAAAGACTGTCATCTGTACAGAATATCAAGATCAACAGGCTTTTGCCTGCCTTAGCTGAGTTTTTTGAGATGTTACTGTACCAGATCCCATTTCTCTGATTTATGTCTCATGGGACCACTTTTGTTTATAAAGATGCCCATCATTCCCCATTACATGCTTCCCTCATCATTACTGCAGGAATTTAACCAGGAGGGCAAACAAATAACTTGGTGACTGTGAGAACAAAAGCCCCAATTAATGAAAATTCATTTTGAGGTGGCAAAACCCATTTATTATACCCATATAGCAATTATAATTAAGTTAGTGGCTCCAGGATTTCATTACTATTATTAAGAAGACAAGCCATTTACACTGTTACAGTCTGAGATCTTTAAGAACATTAATTAGGGCTTTTCAACCCTGGAAGGAAGGAGGATCAGCTCATGTTCACTGGGAAGGGAGTAGGGAGTTGAATCTCTTGCCTATGTGACAGTGAGAAGTCTGTGCTGACATCTAGGGAGTTAGATGAGGTGAAGGTGAACTGAGGCCATCTCACCCTAATTCTACTTCCCCAGCTGTGAGGAGCCAGGAGAGCTGAGAGGAGGAGTAACCTGGGGGAAGGAATGTACAATCCAAACTGAGGGAAGGTGTGGGAGTTTGAGTGAGATGTGGAGGAGCAAGAAAAAAAAAAAGTGGGATTTAGACAGTGAGCTGCACCTTTCATGCTGCCACAGTGGTCTTGTATGAGGTGAGATGCTTTTATTGTCCTTATGTTTTTCTGGGTACTGAGCTTCATCTGGTTGCAGGTGAGCTTAATATTCTAACATGTGTACATGAAAAATTATACAAACACAAAGTACTTTGTAATATCATGTGCTGGACATGCAATATTTTTGACTTGTAGCGATGTCCTCCTCTTCATTCCCTGCTCAAGAGGGGAATAATTCCATCTGCTTATACCACAAGGGCGACAGAGCCACAAAAAATTAATGTGGAATTAGGGTGATGGGCTAGGGAAATTAGATTCTGACAGATGATTGTGTTATGGGCATGTAAGTAAATACACAACCTAAGCAATGCCCATGCTTTGTGTATTACACCATAAAATAGAGCAGGTGGACAGGGACTGTTCACACAGACAGGGGATTTGAAATAAACTTTTGGGAAGTTAGTTTTTAGGGACTTTATTTACAATATTAAGTGTGTTACTATATAATATGTATGTTACTTTAAAAAACAAAAATCGAAACCAAAAATGAAGGAGAGGGACTTTTCTATACTGGCAACTTCCACTATATAATAGTGATGGGACAAGAAGCAATTATTTTAAACTGAAAGACAGCGGTTTAGATTAGATATCAGCAAGAAATTTTTCCCTGTGAGGGTGGTGAGACCCTAGCACGGGGTGCCCAGAGAAGCTGTGGCTGCCCCTGGATCCCTGGAATTGTCCAAAGCCAGGTGTGACAGGGCTTGGAGCAGCCTGGGATAGTGGAAGGTGTCCCTCGCCTTGGCAGGGGATGGAACTGGCTGGTCTTTGAGGTCCTTTCCAACCCAAACCATTCTATGATTCTGTACAAATGTGTGTATGTTAAGAGCAGATGATTATTTTTGAAAATAAAAGAGATTAAGAACATATATATGTATAAAGTAATGCATGTCTGGTGAGCTGATGGACCAGACTATGAAATCTAAATCTCTCATGCTGCAGGCAGACAGAGTGAGTGCAAACAGGCATTGCCAGCTCCTGCTACCTCTTGTAGGCAAGACTGAAGCACCGAGTGAGGTGGTCAGGTCACAGTCAGGAACCTACAAGCTGCCAAAGGAGTGCTGGGAGAGATTTCCTCAGTGAGGGTGTCTCCTGTGTAAGTGTTACCACAGCCTTGTGCAGCCAAATCACATAATCCTGCTCCTGGATTTATCAAACTCCACCTGAAAGTGCCAGAGTGATGGGACAAGGAGTCTGCAGGCCTGACACTGCTGTCCTGACAGGACACACCCTGATAAAAGCAGCTGTGTACTCCCCAAAAGGCTGTTAAATGCATTAGTCATTAGGTATTTAATGACCTCTTTTCACCTGGACTCAGCTGACCTCTAATGACCAATATTTGTGCTCGAAACAGCAGGGATGAATTGAAACATGGCCCTGAGAAAGTCTAGGAACGAGTGACTTCTTTTCTAAGGTCATGCAGGAAGGCTGTGGCAGAAACCCCAGCCATAAAGCCAAAGTCATTCCTGACTGCTGGAGTCACACTGGAGTGCTGTGCTCCGAGTACCAGGCTGTATTCACGGGGACAAGTGAAAGGGAGGAAATCCTTTCAGAGCCCTGGGAACTGGGAGCTCCATCCCCTGCCCCTGGAGATGGTGGAAAGGCTCATTGTCTTCTGTGAACTTGGCATGGAGCCGCCACGAGGCTCTCCCACAGAGCACGTGGGGAAAGTGCAGGCTGGAAAATATCCTGAGATAATGGGAAGAAGGAGAGGGGAGAAGCTTTGCTGCCTGGATGGAGAACAGCCCTTTCTGATAATCTAAGAGCTGCCTCTGGGCCATCACAGCTACGAAGTCCTGATACAGAACAAAGTGATCCACATGGAAACCCCAACCCAGAACTTGTGTGTGGAGATCCTTTCGGTGTGGGAAAACCAAAGAATGTCCAAGAGGACATTGCAGAAATTTAAGTATATAGCTACTACACTGAAAAGACCAGGTTACTCTCTCCCAGTTAATTGCTTGAGCCAGATGGCAGAAAGAAGGATATTATTAAGAAAAATAAGCTTTATTAGGAAGGGGCAAGAAAACCTGAATAGAAAACAGATTGCTTCAAGGCATTTGAATTCTCTGCCCATTTTTGCTGTCAAAATCACCTAAAGTATATTGACAAACTATGAAAAGCTTAGGAAACCAAACAAATAATAAACCCTGATAATCAGCAAGCTCCCCAAAGACCCTGTGTGCCTCAGGAAGGGGAATTCCAGTGAAAATCACTGCATTTCCAAACTGTTGGTTTCAGCGTTAATCTTCTGGAGCTGTTTTTAAACAAGGTCTGCAGCAACTTATGTAGCCAGCTGAGCAGATGATGTGAATAAAAGAAATGAGCCACAGATCAAAAAAAAGTCTACAGGGTTTGGCTTTTAATTTTACCTCGCCGTCTTTCACCCAGATGTGGTTGTGGGTAGGTATCAGCCAAGAAATCGCAGGTGGCACGGTTATCTTGCTATTTACTGAGCGATGATGCTGCTACCAGCTATTCAATAATAGGAAATGACTAATGATGTGGTGGAAATTATGAACCAGGATTAATAAAACTTGAAAAGGAACAGTCTGGTCTGTTTGATCCTCTGAAGAGGAAGTCTGTCTGTGTACAAGTCTTTTCCCTGAGGTGGTGTTCTTATTAGTCTGATCTGAGTATGGAGCAAAGGGAACTGAGTTTGGAAGTGGCTTAAAAAGAAGACAGTAAAAGAGGACATGAAGTATTGTTGAAAAACATCCCTGGGTGACAGGCTCCTTTCTAATGCTGCCTTGCAGGAGGGTGGGGGTAAGTCACAGGAAGGCAGCTCCAGTCTGCGCGTTGCTCGCAAGTGAAAAGGAATTTCTTGGAGAGCTGCATTTGACTCAGGTCCGATTTTGCTGTTCTTTCTCCTGCCAAATCCTCCTTGAGTCATTTTGCTTGATGAGGGACTACAGTCTTAGGCTAATTCCAGTGCTGTGAGCAGCCTGGTGAACAGGAGGTGCCACTTCCTGAGTGCCGTGGCAGTACTGTGAGTTAATTTCTTGGTGGAGAGCTGGAGGCCTTTCACAGGGCTGGTGCAGATGCTGTGATTTGAAAGCAAAAAGGTGCCCTTAAAAATAAGGCCCAAGAAAGAGAAGTGGAGGGCCTGAATGGAGGAGACACCTGAAGGGATCCTAATGGAAGAGGTTTCAGGATATATATCCTAAAATGAGTGCATAGGTGTTGGAGAACTGGAGTTTTCCTGAGTAAAACCACCACCAGCTGAGATGACAGCAAGATGAAAATATGTTTGATGTGGCAAGACTGACATCTAGGACACGTGGTGGGTTCCAGGTTGTTACCACAGGAGTGGGGAAACCGACCTTCCCTAAGTTCCCTCCCATTTCCGAGTGAAGAGACTTGGGGTTTCCTGTTTATCTACTGATTATCTATTTCTTATGTCCTTTGATGTATCAAATTCCCATGACTGCTTTGGTGAGCAACTGATGTCTTCTGGTCTTCTTGAGGCAGGTCAAAGTCGTAGCTACACTGAAGTTCATTCAGTAGGGAACTGAGTAATGATACTGAGTTCATTAATGTTGGATAATGTGTGAAGGAAATGCTGTCCTGGAAGAGAAGATGCTGTGTCATTGGCTGAGATTGCAGAGATGTGAGTTCAATGTGGTTCTGTCTGGTCCAATATTTCTACCAAAAATGCTGCCAGAATTTGACAATCTTGAATATTTGTGCCCAGCACTAGTCCCTTGCTTTAGGTCTCCATAGCTTTGGCACTGTTAGAACCTCTCATGCTCTCAGGCACATGGTGGGAATATTTGGCTGTCCTGTGCAGGCCCAGGAGTTGGTATTCATGATCCCTGTGGGTCTGTTCCAGCTCAGCATATTCTGTGATGCTATGATAGTCTTCAAGTCCACCAAATTCATTAAGTTCATGTCAATCTGTTGGATACACTCTAGTTGCAGTTAAAACTTCAGAGAGTCTGTCAGCCTCATCTGGTCCATCAATCCAGATGGAGCTGTCAGCACATGGTGTTTGCAGCTAGGGCCTTACAGAGGAACAAACATTTGGTTTCATTTCAGTGAGAATGAGTCAACTCTCAGACTTTGGTGTTCAGAGTTTGCTGCTCAGACCAATGGACAGTCAGTAACTGGTGTGTGAGGTGGAACCCCAGTGGCAGTCCTGGGGTAGTGTGTGAGAAGCTCTACCCTCCTCCTTTCCCATCTCTTCTGTTGTCTCTGGTTCTTTCCTCTTTGGCAGCTTGCTTTTTCTCACTCCTCCTCTGGCTTCCTCTTAGTCTTTCAAATAATTTAGGTTTTAAAGTGAAACTCAGCTATGCAACTGGTTTTATATTTATAAATTGTATTGGGCTGACCCTCTTCTTACCTCAGAGTTGGTATTTTTAAAAGCCCCGTTATTTCCCACTGTTTCAGAAGGTTAAAAGTCCAAACTCATTACAAATGCCGTGCATATGTTGTTGTTTAGTGTTCTATCAGTGCATTACCTCAAACTGCACAGCCAATCATAACCCTGGTGGACTGTGTCTCACATCACCACCTGATGGTCTCTAAAGACATTAAATCCTGTTCCCTGCTTTGTAATATCTCAGGATCTTCTTTTTGTCCTTTTGGTAGCATCGAGCATTTTCCCTCTCTGCTTGGGCAATACAAAGAAACATTCAGGACTTGAAATCCCATAATCAGCTTTGATCATGCTGCTTTTGGGAAAGCAAGGACAGATGACTTTGTCTTGGTGGAATGTTCCTCCCTGCGAATGCTTTTGAAGTTCTTTTTCTTATTATTTCCCTCTTGATTTAAAACTAACCTACTAGATCTTTGTTACTGTTGTCTTATCTTAAACTGTGGCTCTTTTTCTTAGTTCTTTTTGCCTAAGGATTTATTTGATATCAAGTTTTTTATCTACTATGGTGAACAGAAACCTGCCTAATACTTGATCACATTAAATTTGCAGTGTCACCTGAACCTTTTCTGATTTTAGGGTTCTTGATGCTGAACCTTCAGTATCAAAAGTCTTTGCTTGTGTTTGGAATGGACATGGTCCTGTCATGGTTAAGTAACAATTGTATTTAGGCCAGCATATTCAGAATATGCTGTAACTGGCCCCCAGAAAAAGAGTAAATGATCATCCTTGATTGTGGGGAACATATTGTGACTTAGTTTAAGCCAGCAGGAATGAATGCAATGCCCTGACCCATTGCTGTTGATATTTGGCTACAGGAGATTCAACCCCAAAATGTCCACATGGGGTAAATATTACTCCAAAATGTAATGATGAAGGTGAGGCTCTCACAAACACCTTTGGCACCAATTTTGTCCATAGTAATAGTAATAATATTATTAATAACAATAAGAATAGTATCATCTTGGTGTTACTGCTTCACCCACAAAAGCAGCCTCAGCTCAGCAGTGATTCCCTCTCTTTGCTCCCTCAGAAAGTGCCCACTCTCTGCAAAAACTGATGCTTAAGCAATTTGTTTTTCTTCTTTTTGCTCTAAGCTAGATGAATATAATGTTCTCTGGAGCTGTAAAAGACTGTTTTTGTATCTCACAGTCACGTTTCAGTATCAGCAAATATTTTAGATATGAGTTAAGAGAGGTACCCCACTGACAGAAGAAGGCTGGCGGAGCTTGTAGTATCACATCGTAAATTCCCTCTTCTGCTATGAAAATGTAATAAAATATGTGGCATGGCAGATTTACAGTGACAATGCTGCTGCTGTGTTAAGGCAACTATTTTATCCCTTTGTTTTAAACCACAGTTTTTACTGTACTACACACAACGAGCCTTTCCTCTGTGCAACAATGCCTACAAGGCCCACATTAAGTCAAATATGATCTCATGGTGACTCTTCATCAACTCGTTACACCATTATCTCTCTGCTGCTAATAAATTTTAGGAGGGAAAATTTATATGCAAATGTTTTATTTCAGCTATGGTTATACTTGGCTTATCGTGAGCCTGGTAGTGCCCCCACCCACTGACATCATGCTTGGAAAAACTCTGTTCAATAGGCCTTTTATAGTCTTAGTGCAAAGTTATATTCCCAAGCATGACTACACACATGTGATGGGCTTCCCAGCTACCTACAGCCTGACCCTGCAGGTGATACAGGTGGGCAGGGCAGCTGTAGTAACTCAGATGGGGTTTTGCTTCTCACTTTGCCTTTCCTTGGTTTTGGGTTCTGGCCTCAAAATGGCCAGTTGTGATTGCAAGCTTTTATTAATCATACTTGAGACTTCTTCCATCCCCCACTGTTAGGTTGTCATTGAGATGAATGAAAGTTAACTTTCTTTCAAAATTTCCGACTCTTGTTAAGATAATAAAATGCGTTTCCTTTTAAGGAAATTGCCCAACTGTTAAGGAGATAACCCACAATTGTTTTGATTTACTTTAATCTTCTTCTATGTGTTTATGCGAATGCCTCAGTACAATGGCAAGGATAAAATTTTGGAGGTTTATGCCTCTCTGCTTCCCAAAGACACAGGGGAACAAGCTGATCTTGTGGCTCTTGCTTTTACTGTTGTCTCCAGGTATTTTTGCTTCATTGTCCAAATTGTACTTATGAAAATGTACAACTGCTTCCTCTCTGTGTTTGCAGCTTTGTGATAGGCTGGACTGGGAACATTCAGATAACTCCCAAAGATTAGAAGATTTCTAAAGCAAAGCAAAACTTTTCTTATTACTTTTCTACTCTGTCACTGGGCAGGCTGCTGACTGAAAGAACAGGAAAGGAGTTTGTAAGTACTCACCTCAGAGGCTGTGATCATTGTAATCCATAAATAAAGAATATCCTGACTATTCATGGGAAGAGAGCAGGGGAGGAAGCAGCAACTAGAAGAGTGAATAAAAATTAGCTACACAGATTGGCATTTTCAAAAATTCTTATCAGATTAGAAATAAGTGCTTCAGACTTGAGATTGTTCATCATTTGTACCTATTTGGGAACCTCACCTCAAGGGCTGAAGGGAATCTGCTTGGATAGGTGGAAGAAGAAGATAAAACCTGACATTCACTCGCCTGGTAAGGAGAGCTTTCCACCCAGGAACACAGACTTCCCTCTGTGGTTGCAGTATTTGCTGTGTCACTGAACCCATCTGCTGCACAACTGTCAGGAGTGTGGCACTTCAAACACATGGGGCAGAAATACCCTTCCTTTGACAAGCACTTACTCAGCAGATTAAAAATCACTAAAACAAAAGGCATCAAGGACCAGGAGCCCTGGGTCTGGAGTACACAAAAGTATTGCAACTACAACTGCATCTAAATCTTAGCTGTTTTCTCCCTAATGCTTAAGAGACCAGTGGAAAGAAGTAGCTACAGCAATGTGTCCCAGGGTCAGGAAAAGCCTGGCCCTATGCTTGAATTAATTCATAAAAGAAGCAATGAAAATCAAAGAAAGAAATGAATTTGCTTCCACTGTAACTCCAGGTCACCAGGAGAGGCTCAACCAAGCAGTGATTTAACATTAACAAGTATCAGCACATATGGACAACTCCAATCAAGCCAGGAACTGTTTTTTTTTCTGTGGCCATGAGGAAAATTAACTATTGTAACCCAAGTCATTTGACGTTTTTTCCAAGGAGCAGAATTTCCTTTCTTCTGCTGGAGAAGTTTTCATTTTGTGAGGGAGTGTGTTTACGATAGATTCCCACATCACAAATGGTGACATCAGTGATTCCTTTTGCAATTTCCCATCAGTACCCTGGGGACAGGGCTGGCCTTCCTTTGTCAGTATGTGCCGAAATCTGGGGACAGCAGGTGCAGTAACACACCAAGCGCAAGGGCTTTCACCAGGCTTTAAAGTCAGGGAAAGCACAGGATTTGCCTCAATGCTCAGCCTGTTCCAGGGTCTCTTTACCCTTAATTTCATGAAGCTCAGTGACAATGCTGTAGTGCAGCAGTGACAGAAAGCAGTGACTCTGTTACAATAGCCATTGTAATAGAAGGGACCTTGATGTTTGATCCCAAAGAAATCAGGAACTGAGGCATTTTAAAGTGAGCAGTCTGCAAGTCATTCCTGTGATGGCAAAGAGAAGAGGGGCAGATTCAATGGTTGGGTGCAAATTATTTCTTGCCCACTTCTTACTGCTCCTTCTTTCTTTACAGGTCCTGGGGCTGTCAGATTAACCCTTTCCCAGACTGCAGCCCCAGGAGGTCTAATCCTCTTCCTTCTCTCCCCTGAGGCAGGAGATGGAAAGAATCCGTGTTGTTCCAGGATCTGTATGTGTTTGCCATGCTGGAAGCTCTGTGTAACTCCCTATGCTGGTGAACATGCTACAGGTGGTCTGGGCATGTGGGCTGTCTGTAGTTGTATTTCTAAGGGCACGAGCTGTCTGGCAAGTGAAAAATTGGCTTTTCACTGAATTACACTAAATATGACTCTTATCTTCTTTTTCTTTTTCTTTCCTGCATGTGTGGGGGATGTCCCTGTCAGGATAAGACACACTTCACATGATGCCTGGAGATTTAAAAGCACTGTGAAAAGAGATTTGGCTTGCTTAGGATTTAATGAACAACTTGTTGAGGTCATTTGGCTCTCCATGATTTAGCAAACTGATAAGTGATTAAGGATAATTTTCCAGTTAGCTTGCTGCTGCTCTTTAAAGTGTCTGATGAACATCAGCAGCTGAGGTGATTGATAACTAATCATCTAGTTTGGCACTGCTAATTGCTTGTTTAGCCATCAAGCTCCCTGTTTGTTAGATTTTCAGGTGGCCATCAGAAACAGTTTTCTGACCACTCAGTCATGACTTAGATGTGGTGAGGTCAATCAGCTGTTAATGAATTTTCAAACCCAATCTGTAGAAAGTCACTTGCATTCCCAAGCAAGGACTAGAATTCCAATGAATTTTAGACTATTACATGACTTTCCCATGGAGACACCCCTCACCAGAGGGGCTTTAAAGGTTTGTTACCAAGATGGTTGGAGCTAATCCTGCTGAGGTTGAGGGTGGAAAGCATTTGTGTGTATTTCTGTATCCCCACATACCATGTGTTTCTCTTCTGTGCAGTCAGGAAGCAGATTTGTCCTCCTGCCATGTATATTCATCAGGTGTTATCTGACCTCGGGTCCTACTTAAGGAAACATCTAACTGAGGTTGATGGAAGACTTGCCCAAGTAATGACATCATTAACAGGATTTGTGATAAAAGTGGAGTGTCACCCACAGTGATTGCATGGAGCATTGCATGATAGCTGGGATGTCTGTAAAATCTGTACAAAATTAACTACAGCTGCACAATAGGTGATTAAACTAGTTTTCTCATGCTGTAACTCAGCCCTCTTTAATACTCATTTAAGAATTCTTTCTTTTATAGGATTGTAATATGCATGAGCCCATTCCTTTCCACCCTCCCTATTACTCTACAGCAATGCCTTATTTAATACCCTGCTCTTATTTTTATTGCTTCTAGCAGTCAATCTCCTCTCCTCGGCCTCTGTCCTGGGTAGCTTAGCCAAGAAATGGGGAACTTCTTGATGGGGAAAGTGATGGAAAAGGAACAGAACCACTCCAGACTTGTTGAACTAGTCCCACAGCAGAAGTAGTTTTCCCAGAGGAAGACTGGCACAGGCAGGTTCCCTTCTGTGTGATTTTTCTTTGTACCTCTGAACCTGCTTATGTGGAGTCCTTGCAGAACAGGATTATGTCACTTCTTCAGTCTCCTCAGGTCCTTTTGTGGGATAAGAGGAAATTCCTACCAAGCCTTTGTGAAGCTGGTCTGTAACTTTTGTAAAATCTGAGACACGAGGTTTTCTTGCATATACCCTTTGATCTGGTAACCCAGAAAGAGGGAGAGGAGAAATTGTTAGATATACTTTAGGTAAAAGCTTCATGTAGTTCATCTCAAGTGAGCTGACCATGCTGGCTGAGAGCTCAGGATCTGTTTCCTATCGAGTGAGAAATGTCCTGTAAAAAGGAGCCATAAACAAAGCTCAAAAATATTGGATGCAGTGCGTCAACATTGCCAGTGCATGACATTGAAAGCTCATGAATTTGTCACCCCAAGCACAAAACCAGAGCACTTTGGGTTCTTTTCCCATCAGTGAATAGTCTGAGGTCCCTGGGAGTGGTTCTCAATTGTGATCTGAGAAATATGAGAATTTCTCTGTGTGATTCCCAAGTCAAGCTCAAAAGCCTGTGCACCAGACCAACTACTGCTTACAGGAGGACCATTTCAATGATCCAAGAGGATCATTTCAAGATGTTATTCCATCTTGAATTAAAGACTTCTAATTAGAAACATCTTAACATATCCCAAAGCTGATTGGTGCATTGGTTGACTGTAGGCAGGTACTGAAAAGTAAAATCTATATTTCATTTTTTTTTTAACTTAGGGATTCATCTTTTAAGATTTTCTTCATGACTCTAAGGATTAGAGACCTCTTTTAATTTTTAATGAGCTTGAAATTTTTATATAATAACAAGTTGTTGGGACATGGGACTTTGAACAACATATTTAATAAAAAAAAAAGCAATAAAATGGTTGGAAGGATGGATACAGCTGAGTTACCTCATCTTTCCAGTAGCAGAAGGTAATAAGTGAGTTATATTGTTTTTACTAGCAAATGACTGAAGTTATTTTTCTGGAAAATAAATCTAGCCCCATCAAAGAGACGCCTATCTAGTGAAATGAAACAGATTTAAAATAGATTTATCCATTAAAACACTGAGCTAAGCTTCCCTTGGTCCCTACTGAGCAGAAGACGCCTGTCCCATCCACCTCTAATCTGAGAAGCTCATCGTGTCTCCCAGACCTATTTGCAGCGAGACACTTGTGGGAGATGAAACCTTGGCATGGGAGGTTGCTTGTCTCCGAGGGCTGTTGGAAGGGGAGCAGGATTCCTTGTCTGCCTCCATCCACCCACACAAACAGGAAGGAGGCCGTGCCAGATGATAAGTCCAATTTACCATCCAGGGTAAGTAGATGCCAGAGAGGATTGTTTTCATTTCCACGGGATTTCTAATTAAGGGACATGCTTTAACTGTGTTTTCAATGGCTGAACATCCAAATGACAGTTTGATATGAGCAATTTGTCTGGCAGGATAGATAAGTTCATACCAAAGCTAAAGGATTTTCCGTTTAAAATGGGTACACATCCTTAGCTGTGAATCGGATCAAACATTCCTGTAACTAAAGAATCTCCTTTATGTAACAACTGCTTTTTAACCTTCATTCTTTGCACTTTTAATGATCAAAGTCTCTCCTGATTTGTCCCCAGTCATTGACTCTGCCAAGTGCTTTTTTTTTTTTTTTTTCAGAATTCTCAGTCTTGTTCCAGTTTGATGAATGAAGGGAAATGTCTATTCCCCTTTCTCCTGTCCCACCCACCCCTAATGAGCAGTAGCATTGTCTGACTGACTCCTGGGGGAATTTGCCACCTGCACAGTGGCTGGGCTGGGCTGTTGCAGCTGGATTTCTTCTGATCTTTGTTTTCTAGAGATGTGATCCAGTGTCTTGAGAACAGGTAGAGAGGGAAGGTGCGGTGTCTCTCTGTCCTGGGAAGATCAGTGCAGCATGATTTGGCCACTGTGTGCCGTGTGTTTCATAGAAATATAGAATCCCAGACTGGTTTGGGTTGGGAGGAACCTTAAAATCATCCAGTTCCACCCCTTGCCATGGGCAGGGACACCTTCCATCCACCCAGGCTGCTCCAAGCCCTTTCCAACCTGACCTTGGACACTTCCAGGGATGGGGCAGCCACAGCTGCTCTGGGCAGCCTGTGCCAGGGCCTCCCCACCCTCACAGAGAAGAATTTCTTAATAACATCTAATCTAAACCTACTCCTTGACAGTTTGAAGCCAATTCCCCCTTGTCCTGTCACTCCATGCTCTTGTAAGTAGTTTCTGTAGTAGTTTCTGTAATTCTGCAAGTTCATCCAGTTGAGAAAGGTGTTGCTTTGGCTGGGGACATGTTGCCTTTTATCTCATTCACAGAAATAGATCAAAGACACGTTCATGATACCCATGGCCAGCAGAGGTGATGTGGGTAAATATTAAGTGGATTTGTTCCTGTAGGAGTCCCAGTTCGAAACTCCCTTGATAACTTTGCCAGGTTCAGCTAGAAAGGCTCTGGCATTTAGTGCTGGTTAATGAGAACTGTGAGCTTTGAAGGTTACAAGATTGCATGTTCTCCCTTCCCCCCATCATCACATGGCACCATTCAAAATATGTCTGAGCAGAGAATACAGTTATTTTTGGTACTGGCCCAGAAACTTATCAGGTGAAGTGCAATTAATGAATCAAGTGCCTTAAAATATCTGCCCAGAAGCAGCAGGTACTCTTTTGGTGACTGAGGACAGGAATTCCATTCAGAAGAACAGCAAAAAGCCTTTCTTACATCATTTCTTCACACTGTATTTGCCCTGCTGCTTCCAGGAATGTTGTATTTTAGCTATACCAACACAAATCTGCCTTACCTTGGCAAATCACGAGACTGGAAGATCTTCAGTCTGTCTGTGCTCAGTGGGGATTCAGCTGAAATCCTGACAGGGTTTCCCTGCCCCAAACATAAACTGCAGTCCAGAGTGCTGGGAGGGGGATGCACAGAATCACAGAATATCCTGAGCTGGAAGGGGACCCACAAAGACCAGAGTTCAACTCTTTCCTTGTTGGGAAAGTTCCTTGTGCAGGGGCCCTGCAGAGACACCCCAACAATCCCACTCTGTGCCTGAGAGCATTGTCCAAACACTCCAGGAGCTCTGGCAGCCTTTGGTGCTGTTCCCATTTCTTGGGGAGCCTGGGCAGTGCCCAGCACCCTCTGGGGGAAGAACCTTTCCTGATATCCAACCTAAATCTGCCCTGACACAGCTCCAGCTGTTCCCTCACTGTCACTGTCACAGAGAGCAGAGGTTGGAGCTCCCCCTCCACTGTCCCTGTGAGGAAGCTTCAGGCAGCATGAGGCCTCCCCTCAGGTCTCCCCTCAGATATAGGCTGGCTTTAGAACTTGTTCCTTTTGTTCTCTTCTTTCCTGAGTCATCAAATGCCAGAAAATGTAGAGGAGGAATCTATGAGTTGAATTCAGAGGAGACCAGGACTAGCACAAAGACTGGGGAAAGGGAAAATGGGAGCAAGGAGTTTTCCAAGGTTATGCCTGAAGAAACAGCATGAGGAAACTGCACAGGACTTACAGAGGGATTGAGAATAATGAAGGGAAACTGAGAGAGGGTACAAGAAATGGGATAGAGCCTGTCTGGGAAAGGACAGGCAGAGCTTGAGACAGAAAATGCAGTAGGGTTAATAAAATCAGGAATGTATGGGACAGAAACAATTATCTGTGATGGTAGAGAAGAGGAGGAGGAAGCAGGGACAGTGAAACACTCTGTGTGGAGAGGGACATTTATTTAGAGGGACAAGGAGTGTGCACTTGCTGGCCAGGCAAAAGGAGACAGAGTGTTAAAAGAGAAGTGTGGGTGTGAAGATGGAAACTCGAGTGAGTTGACTGAGAGGAGCCCAGCACTGGCATGACAGCTACAGTAGTTCCCAAACAAGATCAAATGGAGTCAGACTTTGGGACAACCACGGGCAAATCCATGTTCATTTGTCCCCAGGTGGAATGAGACCTGGAGTCAGGGGCACACCATCCCCCCGTGTCTGAGTTCCTCTCAACCTCTGTTATCCATAAAGAGCATGCCTAACACCAGTGGAGAGAAAAGATGGACTGAGCATAGCGAGGAGGTTTGTTCATCATGGCCTGTGCTCTGGGGGCTCAAGGCAGGGGCAGTTTGACCTGTGCATTTTCTGATAGTGTGGAATGATTGAATTTACAACTGTACTAACATCCTCTAAATGCAGTCTCAGGGAATAACACAGAGCAGGGGGTTAAGGAGCCAGGGAAGGGTTATGCTGTGCAGAAGGGAACAACTTTAGCAGATAAGTAATTAGAGATAACAAAGCTGGAGAGCAGGGCTGATATGCCATGGCTGAAATACCCACATCTATTTGTGAAGCCAAAAGTCAAAGACTGTCTCTGAGCTCTTATTTTCTATGGTACAGATGTTTGATAATCCCAAAAGAGGTCAGTGCCTCAGGGCTGGGCACTCAACACTGTTAGAGGAAGATGGTATTTGCATTAAGGAGCCTACAATTCAAATAGATGAGGCAGACAGAGTGGGAGAGGAGCAGGAGCAGTGAGAGGTAAAGCAGGTGGCCATGGATAGCAGCAGAGCTGATTGCTGAACTTCTGAATCCCAGTGCACTGGTGTGTCTGTTAAATTGTGCTGCTGTTTGTGTTCTTACCAAAGCCAAAAGGATGTCTGAATAAATGCTCAAGGCTAAAAGCACTATGGGATTTCTGCCCTAGAAATCAGAATCCAAAACAGGCTGATTTTACTTTTTAAAGGAAAAAGCAAATGGGTGAATTCCTATTCTGAAAGGTCCTGCTGCCACACCAGCAAACAGTGAGTGCTCTGTATGAGAAGAGAAATCCCACTAAAATGGGACTACAGCCCTCAGTCCTGGTGGGAGATGCAAATGCGCTGAAATCTGTTTATATTGGCTGGGAAATACACAGATTTCAGCATGTCCACAGCACCCAGAAATGTCCTCAACACTTTGCACAAACAAATAAATTAAGTTGTTACTTACTTGTTCTGAGGATTTATGTAATGAAGTGTTAATCCTACACGAGGAAAGTTAGGGCAGCAAGAACAAAACCATGGAATCACAGAGTGTTTTGGGTTGGAAGGAACCTTAAAGTCCCTCTCTTTCCAACCCCCTGCCATGGGCAGGGACACCTTCCCCTAGACCAGGCAGAAGCTTTTATTGCAGAGCCCATGAAGGCAGCAACACCACAGAACACACCAGCAGTCAAATTTCACACCAGGTTTAGCAGGAATGTATCTGAGTCTTTTTGCATAGAAATCCTCTTCCCACCCATCAAAAATAGCTGGAAGTGTCCATACATTTCAAGATTTGATTCTAGGATTATGCTGGTCATTTAAAAATAATGAAAGTTTAAAAAAGAATTTAAGCCCTTAGTTGCCTTCCCAGACAGAGCTATTTGACTGACAGCAATAAGCCCATTAGAGGAAGCAAATCTGGGTAATTATGTCACAACTGAATGAATATGACAATATAAGTATATAGCTGAGTTTATTTAGGACATCCTGCTGCTAAAATCAGTCCACAAAATGTCCACACTTCATAAAGGTAACATCTATTGATACTCAGTGATACATTTATTTAAGATTTCCTCTCAGTTTTCTGATGTAAATGTATTGTTCATTTTTCACATACCAAGCACTGTTGTTTAGTCTCAAGGGAATTTTTGTTACGAATTTAACAACTGTGACATATTAGAAAGCACATTTAAGGAAGAAATTAAGCGTTGAGAGGATGTGACCAAATGTTTCCATAGTGTTTTGCCAAAATGTCACTTAAATGCCAGGGCAATTTTCATCAGAGTTGCTCTTTCTTGCCCACCAAAATAATAAAACAAATCTTATCCACATCAGTAGCAGGCAGGCCTTCAATGCACTTGCCAGGAAAAAATTTCCAGAGTTTTATTTTAATTTTGGAAGCTCCTTTCAGCTCCAGGTGATGCACAACTCAGCTCCGTGTGTTGCACAGCTGATGGGCGAGGAGGAAGTCGATGGCTCAGAGTGTGTAAGCAAAAATGTTCAAATTAAATGCCTCATGTAGGCACCTGCATCTCTAATTAACAATTGGCTCATAATGTCAGGAACTGATTTTCAGGAAGTTCTTTGTTCCTTGAAAGTCAGGCCCCAAAGTGGGCAATGAAAAATTGAAACCTGAAACATCAATGATTACTTCAGGGAAAGTCGAGCCTGATGTCAAAGCAGACTTTGAATGTGCATGTGCAAGTCTGGGGAATGCTGTCTGTGCTGGTTTTTCCATAATTCTTATTGCTTTTGTGAAGTTACTGAAGTGAGATCGGTGCAAGAAGCTGTTACTCATGGATTATTTTCTATGAAGTTTATTGGGAAAAGCTGAAATAGTGATAGAATTCATTCCTGGGAGACACATCCCCCAAATTTAATCTGCGTTTTAAACCAGGTGTTCTAACCCAGAATAAGTTTTCTAGGTCTGTTTTTCTACCTGTGTGGAAAACACCACAGTCTAAAATCTCCATGTGTGAATTTCTCCTCCCTGAGGTTTGGTGCTCCATGGAGCAGGGGTGAGCTGGGTTGTGACCTGAGCTCCATCTTCTCATCCCCTTCCTCTAGCTGCCTGCTCCAGGGGTCACACTTGCTCTGGTGCTCAGGTCGGTGGCATGAGGAACAGCACAGGTTGTTTTCTGGTTAGGATGGTTTGAACCTGCAGGCTTAGCTCAGGCTGGGCCTGATGGCCTTGGGCTGAGTTCTTGGGCAGGGGTGTGTAAGGAAACCCAGTGGGGGCTGTGAGTGCCCCCAGGGCCCTGACACAGAGTCACGATGCTGATGCAGATCTAGGGAGCAATTCGGGAAACAAAGTGATGTTGTGGAAGTCACCTTACACAGGTGACTCACACTGAGATGGTTCAGATACTGCAGTGCAAACCAGCAGGGCTAAGGGAGCAGAGCTGGTGACTTTTTCCTCTCCCACAAACAGGACTGGGTGCTCTCCCTTCTACAGCAGATTTTGTTCATTTAATTATCCTGCAAGGCTGTGATTCTATATGTCCAAGAAAATCTAATTGCTTTCCTTTTTGTCTTGAAGCCATTAATTGTTTCAGTTGTAATTAAAACCCAAAAGTGTAGGAAGCACATTCCTGAGAATTACTACTGCCAGAGCCTCTCCGTTTTTTTAAAGTTTTCCCGGGAGAAGAGCCTGGTCCTTGCTGGAATTCCACTTGCTGGAATGTGTTTATCAAACACTGGATTCATATGGATCAGTTGTGGGGACTGGGATGCCTGAGGGAGGGACAGAAGGCAGCAGCTTCTTGGGGCAGCTCAAGGACAATCCTGTGATTTGGATGCACTTATTTAGCTGTAGCTCACTATGGGGATGTTACCTCTCTTGCCTTGGCAGCAGCTGTGACATTAAAATGTGTAAGATGCTACCAAAGGAAGTACTTGGCAAAACTTTGTTTCAGTTTCCCCCGACAAACAAGAAATTCTCTCAGCAATGGTTGGTTCCGGCTGTGAGCCACTCATGTCTTTAGAAGGATGTGCTCTCCCTGCACGGGGCAGACCACAACCAGCTAAATTAAACCAAGACAGGGTAACCTTTGTGGTTGAGGGGCACAGTGGGGAATTCCCAGATGGTTTCCTGAAATCTGGATGTTATACAGCACTGCTGGTCTGCCTGAAAGCTCTGCAGGAGCTCCCTGAATCTGGGTAGGAGAGATTCCCTGGTGCTACAAATTTCTGTGGCTCTTTGGTATCTGTACAGATAATCTGATTTATGCCAATTGAAAGCTCCTCTTTTGAAGTAGGCCCTGGTTTCAAATGTTAATGAAAAGGTGATTTGGATGGGATCCTGAACAACCTGATCTGGTAAGTGGTATCCCTGCCCATGGCAGGGGTTTGGAATAAGATGAACTTTAATGTTTCTTCCAACCCAACCCAGTCTATGGTGATTCTATGATTTAGTAATTTCTGGTAGTTCTAGTAGTTTAAGTAAGGTATCTGCTGTGTAATTCAAAGGGGACTGTGAGCATCCTGTGGTTATCCGGACATAAAATTTAATCTTTGTATCTGATAAGCCATTTATGAAACTTTGATTTCCACTTTTGAGCTAACCTAGAGCTCAGGAGTTTTTATATATGGCCCAAGCTGTGGAATAAGTTCTTATGCTGCTTCCAAAGAGAAAGTATGGTGAGGATGAGGGATCATGATGGGTTCAGAACAATCCACAGAAAAGATCTTGGAGAAGTGAACCTTCCTTCATTCCTGGGTGATGCAGTAACAGTTTAGCTTGTACAGCTGATTTTACAAAAATATTTATTTCAGTGAAATTAATTCCAGCTCATTTTTAGTCCCTTCTTTTAGTTATTTTTCCTCGTTCCTTCATTTGGCTGGTGATGAGGTGAGAGCTGCAGCGATGGCATGTAGAAACTCCTCTTTGCAATAACATCACTCTAACAGTACTGTAATGAGGAGCTGCATAAGGCTCTGTGCAGCCATAGGCACTGACCCACCAGCACTGGGATGTCGAAATCCAACTGGGAACGGCTTCACATCTGCCTGGTAAGGTAACAAAGCAATATTAACATTTTCATAAAATGTTCTGAAGTCAGTTTAGCTTGGCTGGCCGTGCAGATACTCAAGCCAAGGAGACTGTCCTGATCGTGGTGTCAGCAGAGAAGCAATGCAGGGTAGGAAGTGAAGTTGCAGGATCTTCAGAGACATTTTAATAAGGAAATTAAAGTGACAGAGCTTTGAAAAATCCCTTGTTTTTCTGCCTGTGCCTACATGAAAAAGGTGTGAGAAAACCCTGCACATACCACTATACAGTGCAGGGACATTCTGATGTCTTCATCCTGATGCCAAATAGAAATTCATAGGAAGTTCAACCTTTATTTGATGTTTTTTCTCAAGTTCACCTCAACTCTCCAATGTTTAGAGAAAGGTGCTGGTTGAGTACTTCAAGACAGTCACTGTGGGTGTTGAAAGAGGAGGTGGAGAGTGTACTTAACTGCAAAGTGTGCATCACAAAAAGGTACCAGTGGTGATTTGTAATCTAGGAATGAAAAAAAGAACATGAACTGATAGGTGGAAACATGGCTAAGATGGTTTCTGAACAGAAAAACATAAGCAAATAGCAGCAGTGAGTAAATTAAGCATTGCTGCATTTTATTTACTTAGGGATGTCTTGAATGTTTCATCACTGAAAACTAAATAGCTGTGCAGGGAGAATACTGTAATACAGCCACAGTTTAGTGGGGCCAGTGCAGGAATTAGAGTTTGAAATCCTGTTGCCTTTGGGACAGAAGTTTAATTAGAATGGCTATAACCATCCCTCCCATGCTGATACATTTTAGCCCACCTGGGCTGGCCAGACTGAGGCTGTCGGTGTCCCTGATAACTGTTTATGCCTGGACAGATTTTTATTTGCATGCTAGTTTGGGAATTGGTTGTTCTTTGTATCTGTACTTGCATTTACATGTGAACAAGTATATTTGTTCTTCATCAGCTTTTGTTCTCCTATTTTTAAAAGGCTTACTCATTCCCTCAAAGATTAGCATCAGTACCATCTGATTTAGGTGACAGTTCTCACCCCATGAGCAGCAAGAAATTAAAATGAACAGTTTCTGGAATGAGCCATTGTTGATCCAAGCTGTCCAACAAATACTTGAATAACAAATATCTCTTACCAAACCAATGTTGGTTCATGAACAGAGAAACAGAATGAAGTTCACTGCATTGCTTGTTTGCAAAACACAGTTCGGCCCTTTCTTTGCCAAAGCTGAGCTGTCAGGAACTAGATCCTTAACTGCTACAAACCAGCTCAAGTCAATGACTTGGGTGCCGGTGACAATTTACATTAAGTGATCATCCAGCCTCAAAGGGCAGCGGGACAGCAGTGTGAAAAAAAACAAATGATGGGGAATGGCAGCAAAACATTTCAGAATGGCCAGAGACATTTCTGGGATAAATTGCAAGTTTGATCTGGGTTTTTTTTGCAAAGATAAGGTTTGGGGGGGATGGGGGAGGGTAGTGGTGTGCACAGGGTGTTGTTGCCTCTTATCACCTGTTTCACTTAGTGCTTGCAAAGATCGAATCTGAAGCCAAATTTGTATAGAGGAATAACACTAGCACAAGTGATGCAGGTGTGCAGGTGGGGGGTGGTCAACCTTAGGAACAGAAGCTCTTCCTCTGGACAAGGTTCTTCTCTCAGAGTGTGGTGGGGCACTGAACAGGCTCCCCAGGGAATGGCCACAGCACCAAACCTGCCAGAGCTCAAGGAGCGTTTGGACAATGCCTCAGACACATGGTGGGATTCTTGGGGATGGTCCTGTGCAGGGCCAGGGGTTGAGCTGGTTGATCCCTGTGTGTCTTTTCCAGCTCAGGATATTCTGTGATTAATTTTTACTCTTCTTTGTACCAATAGGTTCAATAAAGATTGGCACATGCAGCTAGAAAAATTGCTGTGCTCATGTTGCTGGGTCATCACTGTTACAGGAACACCGTCTGACCAAGCACATCATATTTTCCACTGCAGTGGAGTTTATGGGCTCAGCTGGGCAACCAGCTTGAGTATAAAACCCCCAGAGATGTCAAATGTTAGAAATTGAATAATTTGCTTGGTCTTCTCTACTGTGGTTTGGTCATGAGACAGTTTTACAAGGAGGCATCATGCCCATGATGCAGGAGCACTGAAATGCAAAATTTTATCAGACCAAGGGAGCACTGTGTAGTATTCTGCACCTGTAATGTTTGTCATGTTTCTCTTTGGATAAGATTTATGGGGAAATTTTGCCACCTTAAACTCAAAACAGATCTGAAATGAGCCAGGCTGGAATTGGCTGCTTCGGGTATTGATGGGTGTTGAGTTAGTACAAAATCAAACAAGTGTATAAGGAGGATTCCATCATCCAAAACATAGAATGACAGAATGATTTAGGTTGGAAAAGACCTTTAAGATCATCGAGACCAACCATAAATGAAACAATCTCAGGAGCAAAACAACTAAAACGTTCTGGATTTGAAGTGAAAATGGGTCTTTGGGTGTGTAGAGGTCTAAAAAATGAATGGGTGATCTATGGATTCAGGTGTGCTGGAGAGGAATCTTAATGGAGGAGTTCCCCTCCTGCCAGAAGGGCAAAAAAAAGCCTTCAGCACTAAGCAACTTTCCATTAACATTTTTAAAGCTAATTTGCTATCATTTAACACATTCATTTAGCTACATTCATGGCACTTGGAAACAGGAATTAAATAAGGCCCATAATTAAGGGTTATTAGCATTATTTACTGCCCGGTGTTGTAGTGTTTAGTGGCTCTTCTCAGGCTGCTTTTTGCTCTAGCTTGTACAAATAGATAAGAAGAGGCAGTTCTCCAAAATATTTCCATTTAGGAACTGGTAGCATTAACAGAAATACCCCCAAAAGTAAAGCAAGATCTCCTTTTTAATGCACAGATGATATAGCTATTCCAGCCACTTCTCTTTCTGCTCACTTGCTGCTCTCATTTCATGGATGAAAAAAAAAAAAAAAAAGAGATTTTAAAATTACTTGTGCAGCAGGCGATGCCAGTGGAAATGTTTTGAAAGAATTCATCTGTAAAATCGTGTAAATGCCAGGGCAGATAATCCCTACTTTATCTTTAGTGCCTTGGTGAATCCTGTGGCTGTTATCTTGTCCCACATGCAGGAGGCATTTCTAATAAACTTCTGTGGAAAACAGGAAAAACCTGGAAACTGGCCATGGAGTTTTAAGCCATCTGAAAACCAGAATATTAGTCAATAGTTTCTCTATCATGCTGTTAAATTTCAGGAGTCCTTCAACGTCTGTAATTAGGAATAACCTGCCTCACTCCAACCAAGCCACAGCAGTTGAAGATTCGGCCCACGAGATTTGTCCAAAATACTGCAAATTCCTACAAAAAGGAATGCTTTGTCTCCATTAGCATTTCAACACACACTCACTACAGAGATCTCACTGGGGGTAAAGCATTAAAACCCTTTCAGAAGTGGTTTAGTTGGCTAATTAGACAATAAGCATAAACCTGATGCATCCAGCTGTACAAATAAAACGTGACTTTAAAGTTTAATGTCCTGAGCACAGAGTAGTCGTGAACTTGGAGCCAAGAGGGGCTGAGAGGAAGGTGGCTGGCTTACAGCTCGGTAGTGGTGTGTCTGAAGGCTGAAACCTTCGGAGAACTCAGAGAGAGTTTATTTTAAGTGTAACTAAAGGGAACTAAGTACCAGTTACCACAAATAGGGTGATCTTTATCTTCCTTTGTTGGCTTGTGTCGAGGGAAAAAGAATCTTAAAAGACTTCTGGCAGCCGCAGGCTTCCCAAAGAGGAGATCTCCCTCACATTGCTGACATGTCTCTCATTTTTTGGGTGCTACCTTAGCGCTGAAGGAAATTAAGAGGTCATTTTAATGCCCCCTTATGCCCTTGGCTCCTGGGTAGGTGTGATCAAGTAGCTAAACACATAACAGACATTTCTCCCCTCCGTCCTAATGCATCCATCCTGGAATTGTGGAAGGCAAATCAGGCTGCTCTTGTGCAGTTTTCCACTTTGGCTATCTGGGAGCGGCACCTGTAAGCGCTCACTTTGAGGGATGGTTAATGTGCTAATTACCCAGGACTCAAAAATGCAAGCTGTAAACAAATGAGGACTGTATTTATAATCAATCAATTTTATGACCTTCTGATGGTGATGATATCAGTGGAGTTTACATTGAGAGCCCTTTTACTCCTCCAGGGCAGCTGTGCCCTTATGTTTTAGTTACAGCTCGAAGAAGATTTTGCTAATTTACTTTATAGTAGGCGTACTTAAGAAAAATATTACCTTCCCTAAACAGCTGAGCCCGTTACCAAGTCTCATTTTTAAATAATGAAAACACATGGACTGTCAGTACCTTCAGGGTGTATTGTCAGGTGACGAGCTGTTTTCCAAACATCCACGGCAGAAAGTAATGACTTCAGAGCAAAATATTGTTCTCATTGGTATAAGTTGCTGTGAGACAAATCCCACACCCTCTGATGTCAATGGAAAGACTCCGTTTGACTTCAAAGAAAGCTGGATCAGGCCCTAAAAGAAATGTTGCCATCATAAAACACCAAAAAATGCTTTATGGTTTTTATACATTTTAAAAATGCTCTGCTCGCTGGTGATCTTCCGTGCAGTTTACCTGGCTATGTGTAACATGTAATTTCTGTGTTTGCTTTGCAGTGGATTTATGAGAGAAGAATGTCTATAAAGCCTGATTTGTGAAGTGTTAAAATGATGTCCTGGAAAGCCACACAATGCCAAGGTATACAAGATGCCCTGTAATACCTCAGCCCTAGGAAGGCTCTCCAACTTTTCTGATGTTACTCAGTTCTCACAAAGAAAAACAATGTTGTTTAACTGTAGACAGATGTGTTAAAAATAGTTTGATTTTGTGTCCCTGTTCTTTTATTGAAATTGCTAGTTTTTTGGTAAAAATTCAGATCAGATTTCAAGGACAGAACTACTTTCTGTATTTCCCAGAGCTTTGCTGGGGTGGGTTGCTGGTTTGAACAACTTATAAAAATGGGGCAGGATGGGGGTACATTGTGTCCCCTTAAGCTGTAAGTGCAGAGATAAGCTCCAAACCAGTACCAGATGCAAATTATACTGCATAATTCCTTTCTCTCAACATTGTACCCTTATTTAAGCATATGAGTTACAAAAGATTTGTTCCTTAGGGTTGTAAAGGATGTGGATTTGTAGAGAGGGTGAGAGTTCCAGGTTTTTTCCTGTGTCACAGCTCCTATGGTCAGATGCCTGAGAGGTCTGTGCTGGACCATGGATGAAATCAGTCATCCAAAAGTTTATAGAGCCATAGAATCATTAAGGTTGGAAAAGCCCTTTAAGATCATTGAGTCCAGCAGTGCCAAGCCCACCACTAACCCATGTCCCCAAGTGGCACAGCCACACATCTTTTGAATATTTCCAGGGATTGTGACTCTACCACTTTCCTGAGCAGAAAAAACCCCCAACTGTTCCACATCAGGTTTTGCTATGGAGCTGGTGAACAGCTCTGCCTCCCTGAGATCACTGCTGGGTGGGCTGAGCTGCTCCTGCCCATGGGCTGGCATTGACAGGGACAGGACACAGTGGCCCCTGGGGACATTCTGCTTCCCTGGGCTGCAGGGAAGCAGAGGGCAATTGGCAGTGCCAGGCAGGGGATGCAGGAGCCCTGGTGAGAGGGCTGCCCTCACCTGCCAAAGCTGAGCTCTTGTGGTCCTGCAGGGCAGGCAGCCAGTCAGACAGCTGGACTGCCATGGCAGAGACAGTGTCTGGCCTTTTTAACGGAGAAACTTGCTGGATTTATGTGCGGGAATGGACATGGTCCTCCTGGAGCTGACTCGGTCTAATGAATGAGATGGGGAGTAAAATACTTTATACTCGCTATCAGGGGTTAACGACTCCTGCCCTCTCGGTTTTCTCCTGCTCATGTTTTCCCTTTCTCCCCCTCCTCCATGCCCAGGCCCCCGCTGTGTCTGTATTTTCTGAGCAGTGGCACCACCTGGTTTGTTTTCTGTGTCAGGTATATTACAGACTGTCTGTCAGAGGTTAACTGCCCCAGCCGGCTCAGCCTTTTCTCTTCTTGGACCTGGTCTAAACTCCCTGCCTGCCTGCCAGTCTCTGTTAGGCTTCCCAGAATGTAATGGCACCTGGGGAAAGAAGATTTTTTGATCATTTTTAGTTTCTCAGTGGTTAAATAGTCTGGTGAGGATGGTGGCTCTGCCTGCCCTATTGGGGATAGCTCTCCCAATGTGTGCTAAAGGCCTGAAGTTACACATCACAGACTGTTTTTGCCTGTTCTGCTTTCTAAAAAACCTCTGATGTGAATTTTCCTCTGTTCATGCTGACTCTGGCTGTGTCCCCAGTCCATATCAAAGAGGTCAATAACCCTCCCCAGCTGTCTACATGGAAGGGAAACTTCAGCCTGTGTCTCAGATGGAGCCCTGGGGTGGTTGTACAGGTGCTTGGCCCTAACCCTGAAAGAAACAGGGCCCCCTGTTCTGGGCCAAGAGTGTATCTGGGCCTCAGAGAAAGGACAGAAATCCTGGCTTCTTTCAGGATTGAGGCCAAGTAAAGAGGAAATTTAATACAACTGTTTGAAGTTCAACTGCAAAGATGATGGGATCAAACTCTTCTCAATAGTGGCAGGTGACACCATAAGGGAGCAGAGGCCACGGATTGCAGTGTGGGAGCTTCATGCTGGACATTAGGGAAACCTATTTTCCTGGCAAGTGCAAGACTGAAACAAGCTGCTAGTGGAGGAGGAAAGGAGAGAAATCTTTATCCCTGAAAGTTTTTAAGACTCAGCTAGAAACAGATCATCTCACACATGGCTTTTCCTCAATGGGCACAGGCACAAGCCCAGGTACAGAGCTGCTCAGCAGTCTCAAAGTGTCAGTCTCAAACTACACACAAATTAACTTAACTGTCTCCTAACAGTCTTAAACTACACACAAATTCATCTCCTTGGAAAACTGAACATGTTTTACTGCAAATCTGAAGGGCCAACCCCAAACTTTCACTGTACCAGCTCTCCAGACTGTGAAGGAAATAAAGCTTTAAATAAAGCTGCCCTTGATGCATCTCCCCTGGGATAGAGACCTTTCATTGTATCTCCACAAACTATTTTGTTTGCCCTTGGACCACTGTCTTTTTTGTAAATGGGAGAAATGTCAGGATGAACAATTTTCATTCTCGTCTGGTTACTGTCTGCAAGATTCCTTTCTCTGCTGGTGCAGCAAATGGAAATTGTGTGATGAATCAACAACTGGATGGTCCCAAAATCAAGGTGTTGTCATGCTGGCCTGGGAAAATAGGGCTTCTGTGTCCCCAGGTGGGTAACTTAACTGGGTATTTTCTGTTTGCTGCTCTCCTTCTACTGCTCACCTTAAAACCCAACAAATTTGATGTGAAGTGCACGGGACCACCAGCAACCATATTACTCAACTAGAGCAGGATGTTGGATGCATAAAGTAGCATTTAATGCTAAGTACCATGAATAATCATGTCCAAGGCATAGCAAATCGGCCTCTGGAAATTAATGAGCACTTTTGACCTCCTTTCTGTGTCTCAGCTTCTTGCCTATAAAATGGGAAATGTACCACTTCCCCATTTTGCAGGGTGAATGGGAAGTGATTACTATTGGGCAAGCTCTCATCTATTCCATTGAAATGCTCTTTAGGAAAACCAAAGGAGAAATTATTAATCCTGCCTTCAGGTCAGGGTTGGGGTTGCAAAAGAAGCTGTAGAGATGTAGTGTGTAATGAGGGCAGAGCAAAACACTGAGTACGTTGCTTCAGGACTGTTCACTCTGTGAATTAAGTTATGTAAAAATGGTCTGAAATGATGCTGTAATTGAAGACCCCATCATGAAGCATAAGCACAAGAGAGCTGTAGTGAGATATCTGCTTTCCTTAATTGGTAGTGCTTGATTTTGAGGCTGTAATGCAGATTTTTTGTAAATTTCATTTTAAATATGGTTTCTCAGGACAGAAAGCTTATGTTTGAACAAAGGCTTTTTAACTTGATTAGTCAGGAATTAAATTCTTTTTCACTTTTCAGTGTTTCATGTGAATGAATTCATGGAATCATGAATGTCCTGAGTTGGAAGGGACAACTAGCATCAGTCTTAGAAGACAGTGCCCAAGAATGAGGTGCTTAACAACACATATCCTAATGTGACTTCAGAGAAGGAATTAAGCCATAGTTTTGGAAAGTGCCTTCTATTTATATAGGTTCAGTCACTGAATCAAAACCAGCAACCACATCATGTATCTCAGAGTTCACAGCAAATACAAATATTTGGGTTAACAGACACAGGAATCAGCTCAAATCAAATCTATAATCTGAGTGTATTTATGCAATACTCTATAAAATGTCATTAAACACCAAAATCTGAGTGCAAGGTATTAAGGTTGATTCAAGATAAGTAGAGAATCCCCCATACAATGGATTGAGTGTGAAATACTAGAGTTAAGTTTCCTCACTGGAGCAGTAGGCAGAAGGATGGAGATTTGTGATGCGTAACAGATGAAATATGAATCAGAACCAGTTCTCAGCTCAAAAATACCAGCAGGATTACTATAGCTGGGGGTAATAAACAATGCTGTTGTTGACAAGCATTTTACAAAGGTTAGGGTTGATCTTCATGGCCAGAAATATTTTATCTTGGCCTTGCATTTGCTGCATTTTTTCCAAGTATTTCACATTGCCTGTGGAACACCAGAGCATCTCCAGCATCACTGAGCATCCCTTTGCCAAGTTCCAGGAATAGAAGAACAGCTACCAAGAAAGGTCTTTGCTGGTATTCCAACTTGCACATTGAAATGCAAAGCATTTGAGAAATAAGTCTGGGAACTTGGCTGGTGCTCCTTGGGGAATACCCACCCATTCCCCATTCTCTGTTTCACAGACCAAATGGCAGGACTGAAATGAGAAGGTTTCCTGAGAAGAGTAAGTTCCCTGGCTGGTTTCATACTTCTCTGTGGAAGCGTATGACCTCTCTGAAATGTTCATGGTACCAGATTATCTCCTGCCATCTCTGTCCCAGGCATCTGGCTGGCAGATCCTCCCTTCCACACGTGGACAGGGAGCTGTTTCCCATCTCGTGGGGTTGTGGTGCTGTCAGTCCCCAAAACATAAAGCAAGAGACTGCTGAGCAAGGCTCCTGAGCTGCTGCTGCCTCAGCCATGCTGGGATGCTGAACATAGGCCATCTTTGAGGTCTGATTGCTGCCCAGAGATCAAGAAGTGCAGTCTTATATTTGCTGGTATTTGACAGGAGTAACAGCAGTTTCTGGGATAGAATAGTTTTGCCCTGCATTTTACAGTAGCTTTGAGGAGTTCTACGTACCTCTTACAGTAAGTTTAGATCTCTTCTGCCTTTCTTTTGAGGGCTTGGCAGGCTGGAAGCTTCAAATTTGTCTTGACAACTGAGTTTATAAATTTTGCTTCTAACCAAGTTTCTCACTGTGAGCTAAACCTGATGCCAGCCTGGGCAAAGATGTGAACCTGGGGGTGGGTGGGCTCTGTCCGTTTTTCTCTGCTCTGCTTAGACTCCTGTGAATGGATCAGGGTTGTTCCTTGGGTCACAGGTTATACAGAAGTGCCTCCAGCCTGGATGAGAAGACAGCATGTGCTATAAAGGGGGAAAACAAACTGATAAGCTGCAGGAAGTCTGTTCAAAGCACTGCTCTCTGTGTTCCTGAAGAATTATCTCTGAGGCATTCAGCATGCACAGCATTGGCAGGAAAAATCCCTTTTCCATACTTTTTTTTGCTAACTTGTTCCAGAGTCCTCACAGGGAAAGACTCTTACTTATCTCAGTGGTTCTGCTGTCCTTTCTACTTGAATAACAACAGAGGCTTTTCCAGGCACCCCTAAATAACACAAAGGTGTCCCATGGACTGAACTAATAAACATGCCCAGCCCTGTCTGAAGGATCAGACTTCAAGTCTCAGCTTCACCATCACTTTTGGTTACTCCAGGCACTTAGAATCAGGGACCTAAATTTTTCTCCTTTACTGTTATTTCTCTGCTATGTTTAACCAGCCTCTCATTAGTCTTCATTTAGATATTAATTTTTCATGGGAGCTGATGTTTTGACCCACACAAGCAATTAATGGTTATTCTTAGAGCTTGAGTGTAATGTCTTGCATGCAGCTGCCTTTGATTACCAGCTTTCTGAGGTGCCCCTATTATTTTGCCTCCTCAGTAAAGCCTTAAAGGATGCTATAGTCACTGATAGCACAGCAAAAACTTTGAAAATCTGGAAAAACAGAGTAGAAATAATTGTTGGGAGCTGAAATTTTCGTTCCTATGGCATGGAAAGTGTCTGCAGGAGCTGTAGTCCAGTGACAATGAAGTGCTGAGGTTCTGCTGATAAATCTGAAGTCCTGGTCCCCACCACCATTGCTCCTGAGCGTAAATCATTCAGGTTTTCCTTTTTTCCACATTTACCAGATGGTTGGGTGGGGTTGTGGGTCTAACATATCAAACCAAGTGGCTGGAGAAGGGCATAACTCACCTGGATTTGTTTGATACCTGTGAGATCAGGGCGTTATTTTGGAGCAATCATTTGGGCCTCCTTCTGTGGAAATCAGGTGGAGCCTTGCTGTTTTGCAAGGCTGACATGAAATTAATTTGTTTGAATTTTTCTCTTTCAGTTTGTTCATTAGTTTTTCTTTAAAGCTCCTCATCTTTAGTAAATCCTTTTATCCAACAAGGAGTAACTGGGATTTAGCTTGGTCCTGAGGTGATTGTCTTAAATTGTCCTAAACTCCTTTTTCCTAAGTGAAGAAACAGAAATAAATAGGAGAATGGCCTTGCAATATTTGGGGGCTGAATGAAGGAGGAGCAAACACTGCTGGGGATGACACCTGGCTCAGTTCAAGTGGTGCAGAGCTACAGGTCCTGTGCAGTGCTACCAGTAATCCCACAGCTGCTTCTTTTGCTCTATGAAACAACTTTCTGAGAAGTCCAAATAAGTCCCTTTCATTACTAAAGCAAGGTTTTGAAGTTTTCTTCGGGTAATTTACATATAGTTTTTAAACTATAATATTTCTGACTGAATTCTGCAGAGAAGGTTGCCTTGGTGGGTTGCATTAAAATAAGCAGGTACTCCCAATCTTAATAGAAGTGATGCTCTGTGAGGAGCTGGGTGGATAATTTGCTCCTGAAACTATTCTCAAATGGTCCAATGGGTGCCAAAACCCAACAAAAGCAGTTGATGGGAAGATATTTTTTAATTTTAAAACAAAAAGCAGGAAAATGTTACAGTGAAGATTTTTGGTTTATAATTTTCCTTTGATTTTTCATGGGAAACAAATAATTTCCTGAATAGTTCCACCTTTGAAGGTGTCTTGTTTGATGAGTCAAGAATAAAACAAGCAAAGGATTTTGGTTTGGTTGGGTGTTTTTCAAGCAGGCCCATGTTGACAGAGATTAACATTGGATAGAGATGACCAGAGATTCTGTAATTCATGCACAGATTTGGCTGATAAAGCTTCCCTGCCCATAGCAGGAGAGTTGGAACTAGGTGGTCTTTAAGGTCCCTCCCAACCCAAACTGTTCTGTGTTCCATATGACTTTACCAAAGAGCTTCAAACTCCCAAGGAGTTTTGTCAACTAGAGAAAACCAAAAGTATTTTTTAAAACACAGATATTTTAAGTGTCTATAAGCCAGCACACAGCTGTTGATTTTAACTTCAAGGGTGTATCCTAGTGTTTAAAATGGTCCTGTTTCAGTCCCCAGCCTGGAAGCAGTTGCACACAACAGCAGCTTTGCCTGGTGTGGGCTCTTTGGTAGTACTCAAAGTAGAATCAAAGGTTGTTTGGTTCCTGCCCTCCAACTCACATGCCTGCACACATGGGGCACATCCCAGAAGGAGCAGAAGGGCCACTTGCAGTGTGACCCCTCCCAGCTGAGCTTTCTGCAAATACTGGCATGTTTTGAGTCACCCTGCCCAGGGGGTTGAATGTTTTTATTCTGCCTATACCATATCTTCTGTATTTCAGAACAGGGGCAGTTTCTTGCTCTGCAGCAGGCTCAGCATCACAGATTTTAGCAGGGCCTCTAGGTGCTACCAAACTGCAGATATTAGGAACGGTTTGCAGGCCTGGGCAGCAAAAGTTTGTTACAACACTTATTTATTACCACTCTCATATAACTCATTCATGGTAAACAATGCAGGTTTTATTATGTGCAAGTAACAGGAGACCTTTGCTTTTTCCACTAACAAACATGCCATGGGTAATTATTCCTGTATTAAAACTACATGTGGACGTATTTGTGACATGCAACAGTTCCATGGCTTTGAAGAGAAGTATTATTCCAAACAAGGTTAGCCACCATTTATTTTGAGGGGCTCTTGCATTTCTGTGTTGGAAGCGCTTTGTGGCTTTCCTTGTCTATTTGATAATCATTAACATGTTCTGTCGTTAACCTTCAAGCAGCTTTGCTTGAAACTTTATATGCAGCTTCTCAAACATTTGCCTTGCATTGCAGACTGTGGTTTGCTGGGGCTGTTTTTATGATCGCTCGTGGTAAAATCAGGAAGATGAAAAATGGGTGTGTATTTGAAGAGCAGCGTATCCAGCTTTCTAGGTCTTAAATTAGAGTGATGAGCATAAACACTGCAAACAGAGCTTTTTCAACTCGATTGCAATTATATTTGAAATTGCCTACAATTACCAGTAACCATCTCAAAGCTAGAAATTAACTTTGTAGGCTTTGCTCAGCTGTTAAACGTGCTGTCCCGTGCAGCTGAATGGAGGGGAGAAAAGAGGGTGAGGAGGCGTCGGGATGGCAACTGTGCTGTCTCCCAACTGAAGCAGAGCTTGTGCACACTTTCCCCTTTGAAACAAACCTATATGCCACTTCTTGAGACGTGGTTTGGGAAGCTGTGGCTTTGCTGACCCTTTGCTTGGGTCTAGCAGAGAGTTCCCCCTTCCTGTGTGGAGCGTGGTGGGCTGTGCTGGTGGAGAGCAAGCTCTCCATGTCTCCTTCCCTCAGTCAAGCCATGAGCAAAAGGTTACATTTATGGCACTCCATTTACTGCCTGACCAGCTAGAAAATAGTATTTTCTAATTCTTTCTCTGCCTGATGGTTTCCTGCTGTTATTTCTTCAACTGATCTCTTCATAACTCATTTGGATTCATTTGTTCCACAGCCGCTGTGGCCAGAGAAGTTCAGACTCTTCTCCCTCTTCTTCCATGGCACAAGGATGTTGCCATGGCTCTGTAGCCACAGCCAACCTCACTGATTTTCAGCTGGTGGAGCTGAGGGAGGTATTTTGCCCAAAGCATCTCAGAAATGCTTGTGATTTCAGTTTCCAACATGACTCTGAGCTGGAGAATGAGAACGTGCCAGGACTGTCAGTGACAGCTTTAGAAATGGATTGTTTGCATAAACTTGAAAACAGTACAAGCATAAATGTATTTCCTTTGTTTAACTTTTCACTCTTGTTTACTCATCTCTGCTTCTAAAAGGCTTTGCAAGTAAACTCTGCAAATCTTTAAGTTCTGCAGGCATTAATGGGGGCTGGGAGTTCTGGGATGGCTCCTTGGCCCTGGGAGCTGAGGTGCAGAGCAGGGACATAAAGCTCTGATCCAGGAGCCATCAGAACCAGGAGGGTGATTTTTCCTTACTTTGCCTCTGTGCTGGGAAGTGATGTCTGAAAAACTCAGGGACTCTCCATGTGTTTCAGGGGCATGTGGGCAATGCAGAAAGTGACCTGAAAGATGAGGCAGGGTCAGGATTACCTCAGTACTGCTGAGCAAAACAGAGGCTCCTGTGGGTTGAAATGTTCCTTACTACAGAAAATCTACTTAGACTGTGAGTATTTGAGGGAAACAACTGGGGTTTAGTCCTGTATTTTCCAGTATCACTGCAGTGGAGTCCTAGTCTATGAGCATTGGAGAGAGGGGAGAGGAGCTTCAACTATACAGCAATGAAAATCCAGGTCTTTTGTTTCCTTTATAATAAAATTGCTCCTTCCCTGCATTTATCTAGTTTAATCATTTTAAAGCCATGCACGCAGCTTTGTACTCTCCTTGTTCTGCATGGATTGAAATTGGATGTCCAAGGAAGGGAACGGAGCTGGGGAAGGGTCTGGAGCACCAGGAGTGGCTGAGGCAGCTGGGGAAGGGGCTCAGCCTGGAGAAAAGGAGGCTCAGGGGGGCCCTTCTGGCTCTGCACAACTCCCTGACAGGAGGGCGAAGCCGGGTGGTTATTAGGAAAAAATTTCATCACTAGAAGATTGATCTGGCATTGGAACAGGATGTCCAGGGCAGTGGTAGAGTCCCCATCCATGAAGGGATTTACAAGCTGTGTGTATGTGGCACTTGGGGACATGGGTCAGTGGTGGCTTTGGGAGTGCTGAGGGATGGTTGGGCTCGGTGGTCCTAAAGGGTTGTTCCAACCTTACCCATTCTATGGATGCAGGTGTTGGAGGATGACGTTTTGCTGCCCACTGGAAGCACCAGCTTTCTCCTTTGACTCTTACAACAGCTGTAGAACAATACAAACTCTGTCTTTCCACAAGGAAAGGGAGGACCAGGACAGCACACAAAACTCTTGCTTTGGAGCTCCCAGGAAAGGGCTGACATCCCCTCCCGTAGTTACACACATAACATTCCTGGGGAATTTGTCTCCTGTGATTGGTGCTCACCTGTGGGAGGAAGGCTCAAAGCTCAGGCAGGGTGTGGGATACGTTGAGCAGCCTCCATGTCTTGCAGGGCTTCAAGCCAGGGCAGACCCAAGGCAGCTGTGAATGGGCTTTGGGGCACAGAGAACAGTTCTTTGCAGCTCTACCTGTGCCTCTTTTGGGGACTTGCAGACTGCTCCTGAGGGGTCTCTAAAAGTTAGCAGGGAAAATGGTCAGAAAGCTGAGATGGGCTCCACAGGGGTCCAGGCTGGGAATATTCACAGGATTTCTGCAGGTCTGGAACTCAGAAAAAAGATCTGCTCTTTCAGTGCAGGCCCTGAACCTATTTGTGGACACAAAGAGCTGTTTTTTGGTGCAGGTGAATGGAGCCTGGCATGAACTTTGACATGACCAAGTCCTCCAAGCACTACCACATGCCTGATATGTCACACAGTCTTGTGTTAAATGAGCAAGAAGCTGCACTGTGACAGTGTGAGGTCATTGTCTTTAGTCTTATTTCCTAAAGGGAGACAAAGATTAATTCAGCCATGTTCTGTGTGACTGTCTGGGTATGTGGGTCCCTGTCCATGATTTTTGCTCCAATCCCTCTCTATCCATAACCCACTTTCAGTCACATCAGAGAGAATCTCAAAAATATTAATTTTAAACAATTTTTATGCAAATTGATGGCCAGGCTTTAGAGAGAGTTCTAATTCCTCCTCCCAGCACAGGGAAACCTAAGCTCAACTTCAACTAGACTAGAAGATGGCAGAGAGCAGGAAAGCAGGAAAAAGTTAGAACATGCTGTAATCTAAGTGGATACCAGAGAATCCACCCTTCAATTAGAGATAATTTTATGTGGCTTCTCTAGTATTCAGCACTGTGGGTGATAATTTATCAAAATAATCCCTGCCCTTTTCTGGCTGACACATTTTGATACCACATTCCTTATAAAATAACAAATACAACTTTTACTTTTGCTTTCTCTTTTAAAGATGGCAGAGGTGCCAACAGTCCTTTCTCCAGAAAGAAACTTAGGAGTAGGATATGAACCCAGCGCCTTCAATAAGGCAAGAATAATTTTACACACTTCTTATGGCTGTGATCACCTGGGATCTTTTCCTTGTCTCCTGCACTATGGAGCTGGACTACATGGCACAGGCAATATGCAGACTTTGCTGAGCCTCTAACTTTGCCAGATGTGTATTAGCACCCTCAGGTGCATAAAATTATTTGGTGTACCAGTGTGGTGGTTGTAGCTTTTTCCTAATCCTGCATCCTTCTCATTTCTGCATGTCACTACCACCACCTGCTCCAAAAGCTGCACACTGGGTGAAGCCTTTCCAGGGCTCCATGCTGGATCATCCTGTGGTCATATGGGACAGTCAGGAAAACTATTCTTGCTCCCCAGGGTTGCTTTGTTCCCAATCAGATTCCAGCTGCAAAGGAAAGAGCTGCTTCTGAGCTTGGGCTGTGCCTATCATGGTGAAAAGCTGGGTTGCTATCACTGCTCATGAAGGATGACTGATGTGAAAGTGCTTTTCTTGAGCTGCCTGGTGGGTCCACATTTCAGCTTTGTTCAGTAAAGCACTTAAGCATATGCTTAAAATTAAGTGTTCTGCTGACTGGAGGGCTTGGACAATAAATATGCTACTGGAAAAGTCTCTGGACCATACATTTATTAGTCTGTCTAAAAGCCCTGTTATTTCTTCTTCACTTCTGAAGTAAATCACGTCTTTCAAAAGCCACAGTTGTGGGTAAATGTCTGATTTTGATAGGCGTTGCATATTGCAGCTATTGCTGATTTTAAATAAACTTATAGATGCTCAGTGCATCCACAAATGAGACCCAGCTTGGCTCCTTTCAGTGGTTTGGTGTTTTTTGAGAAATCTGTCTTTGAACTACCCATCTGCAGGCTTTTTCTTTTTACTGTCTGTGTGGCCATCCTGCAATTACCTGTGGGTTTATGATCCTTCTCTAGAGAACAAGTTGGCTGAACGATAAAGATGGGGGTGATAAACTGGGGCAGGGTATGATATCAGTTACAAGTGTCACGTGATTGTCCCTCCAGATTTACACTGCTGCAGCTTTGCTCTGGATCAGGCTCCAAGATTTGGCATAAATGGCCTTTTCACAGTTTTGGAGTTATGTCTGTTGAATAAAAATGTGCCATCGAGGCTTGAGGGCCTTTGTGACTGCAGTGAAGACAGACTGGAGTGAGTAACTCATTGGCAAAGTCAGTGTAAGGTAAATCTGTGGGAGTGGGAGGAAGAAATTAAACCATGTTTTTAAAGGGTTTATGGCTGGCAATTTATTTCCTTAACCCCTTGTTCAGAGCTGGGCAACAGTAAACAGTGAAATTTAGTCTCATAGTTGCCTCTGAAATGAATTGACCATGCAAAGAAAGACTGTAACTCCCCAAGGAAGAAACAGATTTTGGGAACCTGCTTGAAATGCTCTGAAATGGTCAGCGAAGTTGAGGTGTGTGCTTAAGCCTTTTTGGAAAGCTGGATTTCTATGAGGTGGAGGAAGAACAGATCTCCAAATCATTGTTTGCTTCTTCATAAATCCCATGTCTAATTATTCCCAAGCAGGTTCACGTGTTCAGTTCTGCGAAACCCCTGGAAAATAAACAAGTAGAGATGAATTCAGGAACTGAAGTGAGTACAGACAAGTCAATGGTGCTGCTCAAATCTAAAGTCAGTGCAGAGCTGGGCCTTAAATCAGCTATTTTTAGCAGACAGCAGTGCAAGAGCACAATCAGTCTATATTTACATCAGATAATATTTGTGTTTACTGTGTAATTACATCGACCCTTTTTACACATATAATTAACAGTTTGCCATCGCATCCCGCTGGGTTGACATCTGTAGGATTCAAAAAGGGTTCAGGATCTCCAAAGAGTGTTTTTGTTTCAGGTTAGACGTGGTCTGATTGTCTAAATTAAAGACATGTCAAACCACATGAAAAGTTCAGGACAGAAGGTAACCACACAGGACGTGGCATGTGGGCCAGGTAATCATAGTGGTGGAAAGAATGGCCACACTTGTGAGGAGCCTCTCCTCCACAGGCTTTGGAAAAAAAAAAAAAAATAAAGAAAAGCTGCTTTTTTGTTTTTAGTAGGAAATAAAAATTAGTAAATGCAACCCCTGGCTTCAAGGAAGCCCAAATAAAGCAAACCAGATGTTCATTAGCTAATCACTTGCAATTTTTTCCCCCTCTTGTTCTTCATGGAGGAAAAGAAAATTGAGCATGTGGGAACTTGCCTGTTGAGAAAACATTTGGATCTTCAGTCATTTATCTGTTTCACCTCTGACTCGGTCCAGGCCCCCGTTAAAAGGCAGGCAGGGTGCTATCAGAGAGAAAGGTCAGCGGGGATCACTGCAGATGCTTTTCAGCTGGGGCGACCCTCGAGGCGATCCCGGCTTTCGCGGGCGCAGAGAGTCAGCTCAAAACAAAACAGCAAACCAAACACGAGCCCAGTGAGCGCGGCGGGGCTTTGAACTCCATCACTCGTGTTTGTCTTATTCCTAAATTGCAGTGTCATTTCTGTACAGTGCTCGTTATAATCACAGCCATCCATCAGGAAGTGTGTTTATTA
Source organism: Certhia americana (assembly GCA_018697195.1). Taxonomy (NCBI): domain Eukaryota; kingdom Metazoa; phylum Chordata; class Aves; order Passeriformes; family Certhiidae; genus Certhia; species Certhia americana. The sequence goes on from CM031861.1 coordinate 60,155,634, forward strand.
CCCCGAATACCAACGAATCCTGAATGGTGAGCTGCGTATTTCCCAGTGTTATCAGAGGAAAGCAACATAACCTTTATTCCCTTTGGATTGATGTCATTTTATATTCCCCACCTAATATGAGACAGAAATAGGCACAAGCTTGTATTGCAGTTGGTGGATTTTATCAGTAATAGATTACTAATACATAAAGCCATCTATGTGCATAGGACTCATAGAATCACTAAGGTTGGAAAAGCCCTCTGAGATCACCAATCCCAACACAAGCCAGCTCCACCACCACGTTCACCACTAAGCCCTGTACCCCAGCCTCTCTGGAACAGTGTTATTCCATTAGGAAAGATTACAGTTACTCAGTACTTGCTTCATGTTTTAACAACATTAATTTAACAGTGCTAATTTTAATGCACAATGGCCTAACAGCTTTTAGGAACCTGGCGCTGCTCAGTAAGTTGGGCAGCTGTAAGATCTCACCTACCAGAAAGCAGAGCCACCCTTATTGTATCTTGATTGTCATATGACAACCTTCTCTCTACAGAATCCTAGAATGGTTTGGCTTTCACCTTCCACTAGACCAGGTTGCTCAGGGCCCCTCTGAGCTTTGAGTTTTACTTGGGAAGAGTTGGTCTGGGAGAGTTCCAACAATCTTTCTCTGCAAGGGCAAGGCTTTATTTGGATCAAGAACCTTTTCCTAATAGTTTGATGTTGTGCTGTCTACATGATTAACACATAAGCTGGAGATTGAACAAGAATTGCTCAGATGAACTGACGGAATGACAAGTATCATGGGAAAGTGTCTGGCTGGGTATGAGTGGAGCTCTACAAGGATTTTTCTTGGGGATGGATCTTATTTAACATTTTCGTGAATGACCTTGGCACAAAACATAGCCTGTTGCTGAAGTCTGCTGATGACACAGACTTGGGAGACGTACCATGCAGAGAACTGGATGACCTTGAAGACTGGAATAATAGCAAAGCGATGAAATCCAGTAGTGAAAAATGCAAAGTCACAAGTTCAGGGAGTAATAAGAATTTCCACTATAGAGACTCACCATCTGTAGAAGACAAAGGAGAAAAATGTGTGGATAATTCATGGGACAGGCTCTGAAAAAGGTATGCACACCTTCATGTATCCCAGGGGGAGTTTCTTTCAGGAGAAGGTAAATATGCCAGGAACTGTAGCATCCTATGGATCTTTCTGGTCCCCATGTTCCTGAAGTGAAAGTTTGACCTGGGCTGCTTCCAGAAAAATGGTTGGGCTGGATGATCTTAGAAGGCTTTTCCAACCCAGCTGATTCCATTCTATGATTTTATGATTACATTGGTCTGTGTACACTGGGTTCAAATCAGAGGAAGGTTTGTGACTTTAGCAAAGCTTTTAAGAAAAAGCTTGACATGTTTGTGGAAAGGATTATAACACTTGAGCTTCGAGAATATGGACTTTGGAGGTGGTTTCCTGGAGAGTGGTCATATCAGAAGCCTTTTTGTGGCTAATGATTTCCTTACCTGGACCTTGTTTCCAAGAGGGGCTTAACAGCATATGTGGTAGGGGCAGGAGGCCAGTCATGCCTCTGGGTACTTTAGTATTTACTCGGGTTTGTATAGTTAGAGGTTGGTGGGAATCAGATGTTTTATGTTTGGCCTCCCTCAGTGTGTATGTGATTAATCTGGTTCAGTTAATGGACACTGCACTCCATCCTGTGGTTTCTGTGTGTTGATTCTGAGTGTGGTGTGTATCTTTTGGGTGTTTGAGTTGGTTTATGTTCCTGGGTGTCTACATGACCTGATTAATACTCCCAGGTTAATGCAAATGCAAACAGAGACCACAAAGGAAAGCCTGGCCAAAAACTGCATATTGAACAGCATATGACTGCCTATCAGTTCATCAGATATATAAGAAATGGAATATAGTAACCCACTGTTATCCTTATAATTGGTGATAAAAAAATAAGTATTTAGGTCAGGAGTAGCAGTAACTGATAAATAACAGCACTGTTATTCTCAGCTGCTAGGCAAAACCAACTCCTTGTCTTTGTTGTATCCCTTGTTGTACCCCCAGAACAAGCTTTCCACAGGGCTCAGAGGGACCTTCCATCCTTGCTTTACATGTTGCCATTTCTAGTCCAGAGCTGAGAAACTCCACCTTAAACAAATCCATCTATCCTCAAAACTGAGTTTCTGAAGACAGGTCAAAAAACCCCCATGTGCTATTCCAAAAACAAACTGAAAGAGAAGCAGAGAGAGTTGTCAGTGAAATCCAGACTCTGGAGGAGCCAGCAGGAATGTCTCCAAGCACTCCTACAGAATTTCACAGGTGGTTTTGAAGATTTGGCTGTTGACTTCAAAAGAGAGGAAAATAAATGAGAAGTTAGAAATGGTTTTGGAATAGGAGATTTCTGTCCCTGCAGGTAGCCTGATGCACTGACCCCACGCAGCCTGAGCAGGTGCTGGAGACAGAAACCTCTGCTTGGCAAGGGGGACTCATTTCTCTGCTGTGACCACACAAACCTGTCTCGAATGCCTGTGAGACACAAGGGTACTGATGTTTCCATTGATTCCAGTGGCTCCTTCAGGGTTAAAGTCAAGCATGTGCTTAAGGGCATTGCTGGATCAGAGCCAGCCTAATCTGCCTTGCTAGGTGCTGGCCCAAAGCAATTCCCAAAAACTCTTTTCTTCCCATCAGCCAACCCCTTGATTTGCAAACTCTCGACTCCCCGGAGCAGCTTAGGCTGTGTGTTATTTTCTGGTACCTGCAACGCTGTGATTGGGAATTGGTGTAAATTCTGTTCCAATATTTCACTTTTGGAGTCTTCCCTTGTGAAGATTTCTTTAGCATAGCCCAGCACATCTGGCCACTTTTAATAACCCTTGGGAGGGCATGTCAATTTAACACTCAAGTCTCTCTTCCTTTGCTTTGCTAACCGAATGCTCAGCGCTACAAAAAAAAAAAGGATTTGAAGGAATGGTTGATGTAAAAAGCAAAATTTTTGTAATGGGAAACAAGGAAGAAGCCAAAGAAAAGATAAAAAAAGGCTTTTTAGCTTGCAGCTTTTCTCTAGCTTGATCTGACCAAGAGGACAATGACTATTTAGCATCGCTGGAGGGTGGCAAGCACTTTCTTCTGTCAATAACAATTGCCATGCTTTAATGGCACTCTACACCTTGTAGCTGATAATTAACAACAAACCTGGATTTCCCAGTCATCTGGCATCACCTTCCTTGTGAGGAAGTGAACCCAACCTGCCTGTGAGTGAAGAGTAAGACTTTTTCAATCCTTCCCTAGCAATCTTGCACGAGTGAAGAAGCACCCACATCCTCTCTAGGTGCTCCAGAAGCTGCTGTTTAAAAAATGGTGCTAATTAAGGAGATGACTGTGGGTCTCTGCTGAGGTAGAGCTCACAAGGACCAGGTGACTCCACGGGATTAGCTCCTTATTAAGATGTGGCAGATTTAGTCTGTAAAGACCCTCTCCTTTGCTGAGAGGTCACCACTTCCCCCCAAGAGATTCAGCAGAGGGAAAGCTGTGGTGCTCTGATTCCCTGGATGAAAAAGGATGTTTTCTACCCTTTCTGGGAGGTTTTGCTGTGCTAAAGAGACCAGAATTTACTAGGCAGCAGAGAGGGGCAGTGTATCTCCTGCTCCGTTTGCCCAGGGCATATTGGCTTTTCATACAGGTTTTGATTGCACCCTTCATTAAAAGAGCCATTTCTCCCTCCAAATTAGGTGGAATCCAGCACTGAAAGAATCCAGCCCAAGTCCCAGTTTATTTCTCCATAAAACATCTGTATTGTTCTTCCAGGATGGCTCTGCCAAATGAGTCCTCAATAAACCCAAAACCTGGCAATAGACAAAACGCTAAAAAGCGCCTTTTTAATATGGAAAAGTATCCTGCAGTGTTGCAATCTTCCAGTGGAGACCACCCCCTGCCCCTGAGAAATGCAGAATAGCACCAGGCCCACAATTTGCCTGGGGTAAAGCAACAGAGCTGGGTCTGTGCTGATTTACTCCAGCCAGAGTATCTGCCCTATAGTTTCTTGGGGTTTTTTCCCCTTATGTTTTTTTTCTGAAGTTCCTTACTTCTTTTTCCTTTCTTTTTTTTTTTTTTTTTTTTTTTTTTGCTATTTTTTTCTTGTGGATAGAAGCTTTGCAAGTTCCTTCTTTTATTGTTAACTCATTTGGCAGGAGCAGCCAAGCAACAAAAGTGTTTTATTTGGAAATAGTTGAGGGGGGAAGTCGACAATGTCCGAGTTCTATTCTGATTGCATGAGCTCTGGGAGGTTTTCACCTCTGCTTCCAGGCTGCACCAGCCTGGGATTATCTCATTTGATTTCATTGGATCTGTGTGCCATTAAGAAGTGGGGAAAATTAAAGGTTAGTGAAGTTTGCCTTTGTGTCACACTAGAAGCTTTTAGTTATACAAGTGCAAAGTCTTTACTCCCTCCTCCTTCTCTGTGGACTGAAATATCACACAATGTTTTACTTTGCTGATTTGAAAGTGAAATGTGACTTCTACAGCTTATATATCCCATTGCAGAAGAGATCCTGGGGAAGAAGCACAGGGGAGACACCTTTATTGGCTAAAGTGGGAAAACTGTAGTGTGTGAAAGGCCCTGAGAGCTGAACCTCCTCCATCTGAACATTGCACTCTGAAATGCTCTCTCTTTTATGGCCAGCTATAATACCTGCTATGATTTTGATCTGTGATGGTGTTCATTGATTTCTTTCCAAATCTTCCCCTCCACAAAAATTCCACTCTGCAGAGATTAAAGGCTGCACTCAGGAAAGTCTCAAACCAAATGAGGAACAGTGCATGAATGTGGGCAGATCTTTCCTCTTTTCTTCCATGCTTGAGGCTCCTGTGGATCGGTTGGGATCTGCCCCCTCTTGTGCAGCACTAAATGCACATGAGAGCTGAGGTGTGTTGGTCTCTGTGCTCTGCAGGCCCAATCCAAAATATCCCAGGGCCAGATTTCTAAGAATTCACCACCCACAGTCAGGGCCAAGTTGGGAAGTCAAGAGTGATCTGAGTGTCACGAGTAGGACACGTCTTGTGGCGTGGGGAGGAGCTGTGTAGCTGTGTATGTTTATGTGGGTGTGAAGTGATTCACCCAAGTCCATAGAGGCCCAAGAGCAGCCTTCTGTGGCCTGGGAGCAGATTTTCAGCCCCTCATTTTCCACCAGGGCTGGGGTGATGAGATTGTGGTGCACACGGGCACTCTGAGCTCTTTGGAAATGCTGGCTGCTTTTTGTGATGTGTCAGTGAGAATGGGGTTACTGGGGAAGCTCATCCACTGCCCAGGTGCTGAGCTGTTAAAAAGCCAGCCCTGACCCCAACAGCCCCCCCTGGGCTGGGCTTGGGATATGGAGCCTCTCTGCACCTTCACAGCTTCCTCAGCCTGGGAAAATATTTCCTACTTCACTGGTGAGTTAAAGTTAATTAATTGATGCTTCTAAGACAATGTGATGATAGAAAATGCTTTTTGCCAGATAAATATTACTAGTGCCCTGTGGGTGTTTGCAGTTCCAATGTGCTATTCCCTGCAGGGACTGACTCATGTCATCCCCACAGAGCTGATTAGAGAGCTGTCACATGCCTTCCACCACCAACAACCAATACCTGTTATCAGACAGTGCACTTGCCCAGTCACTTGTTGGGTTCTCTATAACCTGTGGTGCCCCAGATCACAGGTCAGGCCCCCAGAACTGCAAAAATGTTTTAAAAATCATGAGATGGTTTATTCTGTGAATGCTACTTTTAGCCTTTAGCATGTCTTCAGGCCACCTCCTGGAAAGTGTTTTCTTTAAGACCAGAAACACCACAGATTTTTTTTTTTTTCCTTAAAGTGAAAGTGCTGGATGGAGTGGCACATCAGGAGCTCAGGTTTCATGTAACATCAGGGAAGATTTGCACTAAAATGAGGAGAGTTGGCAACAGAAGGTTGTTTCTCTGAAAGGGCCAGCACAGCTTGGTGTTCCAGAGCACAGCTTCTTGGCTGGTGCAGCTCCAGCTCTACAGATGCCAGGGGAAGGATGCAAATTGATGGTTACTGAGGACCTGCCACCCTTGGGCTCAATGCTGGGCAATGTTTTAAGGCCCACAGAGAAGCACCAGTTGATGTGGTGCCTTGCTGGAGACAATGCCAGCAAGGGAGAACAGCATCCCTGGGGAGCTGCATGATGGAGAATAGAGAAAGCTGAACCCCTTTTCCTCCTGCTCTTCACTTTGGGGGTGGCTGGTGCACAAAGTCCCACGGCTTCTGTTCAAAAACCACAGTCCAAAAAGGGAGGGAAAGATTTCAGCATGGAAAGCTGTGCCTTTGAACGAGCTTTTGCCTGTTCCTGCTCTATGGAGTCAGCCTTTCAGGGCATCTGGAAAAGAAGGCTGGATTTGAAGAAAAATCATCAAGGCTTGCTTTTAGGAGGGGACCTTGAGAACCTGGGCTTGGGGGATTCTCTCTATATTTTGGGACAGGATGGCTGCTGTGCTGCAGAACTGCCTCCTGTCCTTTCCCTGCTGAAATCCCCCATCCCATCGGGGTCTGCCTGCCAGCGTCCATCCCGCCGGCACACACAAAGTGCAGCTCTTGGAAAATCGAATATAATTTTAAAGTTGGCCTGAGAAGCCTCCATCTAGTTTTCAGGGTTCCAGAATGTTGTTTTATTAGGATTACAGTCTTGTTCTTCTTAGGTTTCAGCAGGCGTTTATGACTGTTACAACAGGAATGAAAAGCTGGGGCTGGAATCGGCATCGCGTTCTCCTGCCAGGCGCAGGGTTCACGGTGGAGGCCAGACATATGTCTTTCTCCCACAGATGCTACTTTTTTTTTTTTTCTGGATGGGGAGGTGAGCTCTATCCTCTCCCTGGAAGAGAGGGCTGGCAGCAGCTCTGAGCACAGACACGGTGGGGGCTGCACGGGGGGGCCCATCTGCTGAAGGTAATTGCTCTGTTGCTTCACATCGTCCCTCCCTGCCCTTTGTGATGAGGACAGGGCAGGCCTGGTGGGTCTGCAGGGAAGATCATGTTTGGGTAGGATGCTCTTCCTACCCTACTTCCTTGGGTGTTCTTCCCATTCTCTCATGGACACAGTTCCTTGGAGGCTCTGAGGCAAGCAGAGGGGATTGGTGGGGGAGAGAGCACTGCAGGGTCAAAATCATCTGTTGCTACAAATATTTTTCTCTCCTTTTTTTCCAGCCTGCTTTCTCCAAGCCCTATACCATTTATCTATCTGTATCTCTCTCTGTGTAGGTCAAAATATCAAGAACTCCTGAGCCAGAGAGGAGTTCCTTGTCCCTGCAGAGCCTACACAGTCTACATGTGAGAGGCACAAGCACAAAGCTGAGAGTGAAGGCAGCCCTCAACATCCATCACAAGTGCCCTGCTATCACAGAATCCCAGAATGGTTTGGACTGGGAGGGACCTTAAAGCTCATCCATTTCTCGCCCCCTGCCATGGACAGGGACACCTTCACTATCCCTGATTCCTCCAAGCCCTGTCCAGCCTGGCCTGGAACACTTCCAGGGATCCAGGGGCAGCCACAGCTTCCCTGGGCACCCTGTGCCAGGGCCTCCCTGCCCTCACAGGGAAGAATTTCTTCCTAATATCTAATCTAAATGCATCCTTTTAGGTCTTGTGGCTGTGTTGATTTGGGCAGCCAAATCCCACACATTATCCCCAGAAATGAGGGAGTTCAGTGTGTCCAAACAGCCCAGCCTGGGGGGAAGAACTCAGGCCTCTTCTTGGGTAATTTCTGGCTACAGGATGGTCGGTCCCTCTGTACTGTAATAATTAGCAGGCAGATCCTGCTGACTTGGGAAACTCATCTGAGGTTTTGTTTGTGTGTTTGTTGTTTTTATGAGAAGGTCCATATGCCTTTCAGATTTTGTTATTTTCAGAGAGTTGACGATCTGAGGAACAGAATGAAGAGTTGACATTGCTGGCTGTTTTCTTGGCCTGCTGTAAGTAGCAGATGTAGGTTGGTAGAAGGGCTACAGCTCGTTACTTTATACTGGGGGAATTTGATGAGTTTTATTGCAAAGGCATTAGGGCAGCTCATGACAGCTCTTGACCTGGGGAGAAAAGAGAAGGCTTTGTACCTGGCAGGTACTGATCATCCACCAGCACCCCTTCATGAGCTGGAGCACATCCAAGAGGCAATATGGGAATTTCTTTATGCAGTTAAAGTTTATGAGACTGCCTGCCTGAATGCATGTGCGTGTGTGTATGTGTGTGTGTGGAGTGGAACGAGGATCTCCAGCACAATACTTAGTAAAAATCCAGTTTCACCAGTGGGATAAGAGAGATCAAGCACCAACTGAATATGATCCTCAGGGTCTGCCCCTACAGCTCAGCCGTTGTGTTTATGGCAGGCACAGTAACTGCTCACACACCTGGTTTATGATTTACCCTGCAGCCCTCAAGCTGACCTGGATTTTCCAAATCAGAGCATTGTTTTAAGTCTAAAGATAACAATGCCTAGTAATCCAGGTGTTTGCTGGTCTCTGAGGCACTTCTAGTGCAGTGCTGGTTTCTTTCTAGGGGATGGAAATCCTGTCTAAGAGCAGTGCCTTTTGCATCTGATGGTTCCTCTGAAATGTGTGCTCACTCAGGGTGTTTAGGAAATGGGGACAAGAGCTTGAGCCACAACTTTATCAGCAGAGAACACACTACTCAGCTCTAAGTGCTTGCTAAGTCCGTCCCATCTTTCAGCACTTTCCTCCTCCTGCTGAATACTCCATATTTAGTGTAGTTTTTATCAGTTTTTTTGAGATTAAGTCTCTCTCCCATTTGAGAGCTGAGCTTCCCATAAGTGAGAGGAAGCAGCCTCATTTTATATCTGGTTTTAACCTAATGAGGCTGCAGCTTCAGACTTTTGGGACTCCTCTTGGGATCCTATTTATGAACCCCACTGACATGATCCTTAGAAATCTTCCCCTTCTTATTTCTGTCCACACTTGCCAGTGTTGACCTTCCATTTACTCCATCCCTCTACTGTCACGATGTGTCCTGGACCTTGACCAGCCTTTGCACCTGTTTTCCACACTTATCCCACTTTGAACTAATCTATTTCAAACACAACTGAGCAGAGAATTCATCAGAAAAGATCACAAGTGCCCTGTGCAGAGTCAATGACTGTAGTAGATGTTTGCATTGGTCCCTGAGTAGTCTTGTGGTTTGTAGGTCATTCCCTCAGGTATGATATTCTGATCTTCCTGGTACTGATGATGACTTTTAACTCTGTGCCTCAGGCAATTTGGATAGAAATGATTCCACGTTTAGCAGCAGCATGGTAGAGGCAGTGTTAACTGCACTCACCCCACAGCTGATACTGAGAATTCCTCCAGTAACCTCCCTTCAGTTCACTTCTTCCATCAGTACAACATGCTCTCATCTCCATTTTAGACAATTTATTACCCTCCTTACCACACTTGTCTCATCCTTCTGTTCTCCAGTTTCACCAGAAATGCTGTGTGGCAACATATCAAGGATTTACCTAATATTTGGATAGAGCAGCCTGGTACAAGAGCCTGACGCTTTATCCAGACTGAAGTTTGTCCCCTGTGTCACACTTTGCCACATGCATCTATACTTTACCCAGTGTTTCTTCAGAACCTTTGTATAATATTGATAATGCTGTTATGACCCTATGTGTTCTCAAGTTGTTTTTTTCTCATTAAATAAAGCCACTACATTTTGCTTTTCTCTAAGGTATCAGTTTCAGTGTAATAAATCTTCTCAGCACATTTGCAGATCCATGTGCTACTTCTTTCAGCATTCAGAGCTGGACTGATATTGCTCCTTCCCTGCTCAAGCACATTCACTATTTCAATTTTACTTGGGTTGGTAAAATGAATATTTCTCCTTGAGGGACCACTGCAGACTCTGTGTTCTGGGTGTTGGTCTCTTTGCCCAGGGAAAAGGGACAGGACCAGAGGAAATTGCCTCAAGCTGCACCAGGGGAGGTTTATATTGGATATTAGGGAAAATTCCTTCATGGAGAGGTTTGTCCAGCCCTGGCATAACTGCCCAGGGCAGTGCTGGGGCCACGATCCCTGGAGAGAATTAAAAGCCCTGTGGATGTGGCGCTTGGGGACAGGGTTCAATGGTGGCCTTGGCAGTGCTGGGCTCGATGATCTCAGAGGGCTTTTCCAAACTTAATCATTTTGTTACTCTCTGTACTAAATGCATCTAAAAAGATGTAATTTTACCTTTTTACTCACTCTGTATTCAACTTCTATCTTGACCGCACAGACCTGCCTTAGATTTCTGCAGTCAGTACCATCTCTGCAGCACATCTGCTGTCACTGAACTTGTGTGGGGAGTTTTTCCTGGAACAGGCTCAGGTATACACAAAATGGGCTTAGAATTCTAGAATGGTTTGGGTTGGAAGGGACTTTAAAGACCATCTGCAGGGTTTGATCTTCCACAGCCAGCCAGTCCTACCCACTGCCATGGGCAGGGACACCTGCCACCATCCCAGGCTGCTCCAAGCCCCGTCCAGCCTGGCCTGGAACACTGCCAGGGATCCAGGGGCAGTCACAGCTTCTCTGGGCACCCTGTGCCAGGGCCTGCCCACCCTCACAGGGAACAATTCCTTCCCTATATCTAACCTGAATTTTCCCTGGAGTTGGTTTAGTTCTTCCCAGCAAAAGAAGCTGTATCATCACAAGGAGCTGTATCTGAAGGAAGTATCCTTCCCAGCTGAAGGAGGGAGGACTTTCTAGAAAGGATGAAAACCTTTTTAACTTGTGCTGGGTTGGTAGCATCTTTCAAGCTGATTTCACATGGCAGTGTCAGGCTCAGAGGATGTCAAAGGCATCAGGACTGGAGCCTTGAAGATGCTTCAGGATACTGGCACCACACAGACCCTGCCCCTCTGCCAACAAACCCAGTGTGTCCTCAGATTTTAGGGGTGCCTTCTGTGAAGATGGGATTTTCCTCACTGTTATTTCTTTCCCAAACAATATTGAAAAAAGGGGATTCTCTAAGCATGGAAGACAGCTTCAAAATGGAAGTGAAATTCAAATTTCTTTCTCCATTCAGTTAGTGCTTGAGTGCAAACAGCATTTTACAAACACTCGGAATTTGGTTGCATTTGGGGACAGTTTCACATGACCAATGACAAATCAGTTCTTTATCCAGAGATTCCCTTGCTAGGAATTTTTAAGCCCGTCCTACAAAGAATTCGGACACCGGAACATTTCAAAGCACAGGGCTCAGGGATTGTTTGAGAAACCCCTGGAGCAGTGTTTGTTCCCCTCTGAAACAGGTGAGTCATTCTGCTTGATATTAAAAATATATTAAAAAATCCTCCCCACACACAAACCAACCCCGAGGCCCACGATTAACATGAGGTATTTCACCCATGTGGCTGGAGTGAGGCAACATTTTAAGCAAAAAAACACCATATTCTTGCAATAGGAAGTATTTAATTATCTTTGTAATGGACAGTAGTGTTACTTTTACTTTTAACAAAGAGTTTGTTCTGCAAAAACCTTTTTCCCAGGCTTTGTTCTGAGAATATATATAGGTGTTGGCAGGACCAGTGACCCATGGAGCTGTAATGCAGTGGGTTGCTATAAAACAGGGGAGAGAAATCCAAAGTTTTATTCTGGCAGCCTTAGTGGAGGTGAAATCAAGGAGTCTGAGAGTGGGAGCTATGGGGATTTTGTAGGAAAAAAAAAATCTCCACTTGTAATTTTCCCATTAGGAAATATGCTGTAAAAAACGTAATTTTTAAAAGATCTGGAGGAAACCCTTACTTTTGCCCAATTTATTAAGGTTTTCCCTGCTTCACTTGAAAAGAGAAAAATGAGTTATTTCACATATTTCTTTTAAATGCTTTTTCCCTGGAAAACATTTAAAATATAGAGTATTACTTGTGTTACTTTCTTAGGGAGAGGGTTAAAAAGTGAAAGGTTTGCATTTAAATGTGAAAAGCAAAACTTTTAAAAGCAAGACTGAAGCAATTTAAAAAATATAAGGCTTTTAAAAAGCAAAGTACTCTCTCACATATGTAGTTTTTAAACATCACTCACTCTTGGGGAGAAGTCACTTCTTTAAAAAGAGAAAAAGAAGCATTTCTAGCAGATCTTAGATGCTTAAAAATTGTGGGGTGTTTTCATAAAGCATTTCATTTTTAATTAAAAAAACCCCTTTTAGCTGAGAAAAAAATTACTATCAGATAAATTTGCCTTTGATAAACCCCAGATTTTCAATTAAGTAACTTCAAAGTTTGCTAAGTTTAACTATTCATGGTATAAAATACACAGTAGTGAAATTGAGGGTGGCAAAATTGACCTCAAAAATTTGCTAGAACCTCTGGACTCTTCCTTCCAGGCTATTTAAATACATTTAAAATGTGAAAGCAGAAGGGTTTTTCTCAGAGCAATGTAAGTTAAATGTGAATGGTGACAGGGAGTGATGCTGTAGGAGGTGCTGAACCTGCTTAATCATCTTTGGTTTGCATTTTAACACATTTCATGAGGTTTTATTTAATGTTTTTGCCTGTTGTTTCAAAAGCAAACCAATGAGACTGAGATGGAAGTGGCCTAAATCAGGAGGATTTGTTTATTAAAGAGATGATTTTGCAATGCTGTGCTTCTCTCTCCCCTGATGTGTCCCTGATATCTCTCCATCACCAGAAGAGTCTGCACCTCAGAGTCTGGAAGGAAAAGGTGAATGCCCACTTTGCACATCCTATTTTGTGCTAAATGATATCTTAAACGCAACGGTGGTAGCAATTAAAATAATGAGATACATAAAAGACACCTGATTTAAATAAATACAGTAATCTGCCCAAAGCTCCCTGAGTGGGCTGGTATTCAGCAAGAACCTGCAACAAACCTACCCTTAACAGCATAATCATTAAAGAGCAGAAACCTTCCCTTCTAATCCCCCTCATACAGGACAACATGTGGATGTTAGCATATTTGGACTGCTTTGCATTCCTTCTTGCCTGCTTTTGAGAACATACTACATTTTAAAACTTGTTGGGTTCTTTCATGTTTTATTTGACCCTATGTAATTGCATTCCTGAAGGAATAACAGGCTCCCACAGTGATTTATACCCTGTATTAAATGTCAGTTTTGAAGAGACACAGTTAGCAGTTTGGTTTAACCTCCTGCCTTCCTATGGAAGTTCAAAACTGAAGTGGAGCTCAGGATCCAAGGGGAAAAGTAAAAAAAAAAAAGAAGAAGAATAAAAAGGACATAGAGCTTAGAGGCAGTGTGGAATGAGATGTATGTGTTCCTGGCCCTGCACCTTTGGAAGCCACCAGAATGAGATTCCATAAAGCCATCTCTATTTTTAACTGTAATTTGTGTACTTCATGCCTGCCCTTGACCACTGGGGAAGGCTGTAAATTAGCCCTGAGAAAGGCTCTGCTCTCTCCAGGCAGGAACTGCAGCCTCTCCAACAACGGGCCAGGACATTTTCCCTGCAAAGTCAACCTGAGCAACCACCAAACCAACCCCCAGTGGGTTTGGCTTGTGTCCCAAAAAGAAGGTCAGCAAAATAAATTGTCCTTGTAATTAAGAGTTGCTCCTTTGTTTTTATGTGTTTAACTGTGCATAAATAGCAAAGCAGGATAGGTATGTTATTACTGTTTTAAATATTTCATTCCCTTTGTAGACTTCCTTACGACACAGTTAACAACTGCTTAATCATACCTTATGACCTAATTAGGGGGGAATCAGTTAAATAAATCTTGATGTAATCATATATTCTTGATGTAATGGTGCTCTGATGGCTGCATTTATGTGCATGGGGGCATTTAAATGTAAAAGTAAATGCAACCTGTGTAGAATCTGATGCAGGACTTTAATGATCATCATCTTTAAAATCACTGGTGAAACAAGTTACAAGGAGACTTATTTTAATTGAGAATACACTACAAAAAAACCTATTTCCTAGTCCCAGGAACTGAATACTCTGGTGAACACTGTCCTTGGAAGAGGTATTTAAATTTTGTAGGATCAGGCTAGGGTAGTTGTTCTGTAGTTTTCAGCTGAAGTGATTCAGGGCATTTCCATTGCCTTCTCCAGAGCCTCACTTACCCATCAGATGAATGTTGAGTCAGCTCTGATCTGCTGTTTGCCAGGCGGGAAGGCAGACAGAGATCTTTTATTTTGAAGTGAAAAAAATGTAGGTGACAATGTTTTCTTAGGGTTGGATTTATCTTGCCAAAGACAGGTGCCTTGAAGTCATGGAATAAGTTGCCCTCTGGAAATGCATCTCTCTGCTGGGTGCTCAGGGAGCTAAAATGACTGGCTCAGACCTGAGGCTGCCTCTCAGGTGGATAGAGTTAGGTAAGATGAATCCTGCCATGTGAAGTGCCCAAGGTATTGTGTATCAGCTCCCTGACTCCTAGATGTGCTCCCAGATCACTATAAATGTTTGTGCCTTGCTGGGAAAGACCTGGGATAGGTTCTTCACCAGCCAAATTCAGCTGGAAAACAAGAATTTCGTGTTGATCTGAGGGAACAAGCCCTTGGAGTGCAGTTAACATCTGGAGTATAGGATGAGATATGCCTTTCATGGCTTTTGGATGGCAGAATGAGAGAAATCTGTGCCTGCACTTGGAATCCCAGACTGGTTTGGGTTGGAAGGGACCTTAGAGACCATCCCATTCCACCCTCTGCCACGGGCAGGGACACCTTCCACTGTTCCAGGTTGCTCCAAGCTTCATCCAACCTGGCCTGGAACACTTCCAGGGATCCAGGGGCACTTGTCACATTTTGGCACCAATGGAGGGAAGTAGCCCTGTCTAATGTGATTATTCCTGATGTTTTTGTCATTCTAAAGTCAAAGGATCAAGTCTCACAGGTGGACACCTGTGCTTCGTGGTTGGTGACTTGGCTGGTGATGATGTAGGGTTTTACCCTGGGTGTAAATCTGACACCCTTCCTGGTGGGTTGAATCAAGCAGGAGGTTACCCAATATCAAAAAAAAAGAATTTTAAATCAGTGTGTGTAAGGGAAATGAATTCCTAATCAGCATCAATATATCAACATGACTTAATGGCATCCAGCCCTACAGACAATAGCTGGTCTCAGTAGTAATAATTAGGAATTAGAGAACTTACTGACGGCTATCTCCTGAATTTCTTGAAACTTTTGAAAAATATTACTATTTTTCAGATATTTGAGACTCTAAAAGCTGAAACACCAGCAGATGGAGACAAACCCTGTTATCAGACCAGCCCAGTTGAGCAGGACCTGTAGGATTTGCAGCTTTTCTATGGGAAGCTGAGGTGAAAACCTGATGGAAGAACACCTTTTATGAAATATTGACTGTTGTTGTTGTTGTCTGCACATGTTTAATAACAGGAACTTAGGGAGAAAAGAAGTTCTCTTTAAATAAAAATCTCTTGGTACTAAATGCTTCTTTGGTCTGAAGCAAAATGTTCCATTTATTTTTGGTGGGTTACATATACATGGGGATGTGTGTATGCATAAACTACTTTAGAAATGCAATTATGCAAACAGTTTCAAAAATTCATTTCAGATGAACAATCAGAACATTTTTAAAAAGATCCATACAAATATTCTTGCCTTTTTCTGATTTTTTCTTTTTATGGAAGGTAAATTGTAGCTGGGCTTGACACAATAGACCTTTGGGCTTGACCACTCTAAGACTGTGTTTTCTGGTGACTGGGATAGCTATTTGAAACATTTTAATCAGATTGAATTATAATGGTTGTCCTCAAGTACAATTGACCAATCCAGACCACCACAGGTAAGGTAATTTATTGCCATTTGAAAATAAATTAAAATAATGAAGACACTCTATCATAAAAATATCATTAAATATAAATATATAAGAAGATATTATGCCTCGTGTTGACTAATTTTGCTTTGCAGATGAAACACACGAAGTCATGAGTGGATCCAGAACCATTTTGGTTCCATGAAATGCCAAAAGAAGATTGTTTCCATGCTGTCCATATCATCTTTGAGGTAGGTTTTTTACTCTATTGTCCTTTGTGATGGAGGTGAACTGGAGGGGTTGACACAAAGCAGAGCTGAGATTCAATATCCAAACCCAACCCATGCTGTGGAGTTGTGGGGTTGTTGTCTTACCTGGAGTAAAGATTTTGAACAGAGTGCAGATGCATCATTTTATAGCAAGAACCACAACAAAAAACACATGCAGGGGCATTGGGCTGTAAAAATCATCCTTTCCTTAATTGTCTAAATAGAAATGAATGTGGCTGCCTTCAAATGCACTGTAACTACAGATAAAACCAGCAGTAAAAATCTCAGGGAGGGCTCAAGAAAGATTTTTCTCTTTCCTTTCTTTGGAACAAACATACTTTTGATCATTTTAACTGGTATAAATATAGACCAGTAGATACAGGGGCAGGAAGGACCCTGAGAGATGATCTATCCCTCTACCCCAAGGCAAGATTTGCCAGGACTGAGCCATTCCTTACAGTGACAGTAGAGTCTGTAGCTCCTTGACTAATTTACTCCAGTTCTCACCTGTCCTTCCTCTTAGGAAATGTGTCTAATGCTTGACCTATATCCTCCTTGCTGCAATTTAAACCCATTATTTCTTGTCTTATACCCAGTGGACATGGAGAACAATTTATTACCTTCCTATCTGCAACAACCTTTTACATAGTTGAAGGCTGTTATCATGTCTCCCCCTCAGTCTTTTCTTCTCTAGACTAAACAAACCCAATTCTTTCAATCTTTCCTCATAGGTCATGTTTTCTAGACCCCTGATCATTTTTGTTATGGAAATAAACATCTTTTAAATCAAGTTCTGTGAATCAATCTTGTGTGGAAAGGAAGGGAAACAGAGAGGTTAGAGTTAGCATTGGGAACAGGAATCTGGTGGTGAAAGAAGTGAATTTTCTGAGGTCTACAGAGAGTACAGCCTTCCATTCTTCTTTGGCTTTAGGAAATGTATTGAACACAATTTTCTTTCCCCAACTTTCTTGGGAAACACTTTTACCTATTTGCCATCAGAAGGAAGACAGTATTTTATTTCCACAGGCTGTGGGGACAACGGTCTCTGGAAAAGCACAGAGCTGGGTATCAGAGAGTAATTTGAAATTGTATGGTATGTCCTTCATGAAAACTTCCTAAAATCAGCTTGCCTGCAGTGATCCCATCCCTTGTTCTACAACAAGTGATATAAGTCATCCCCAAAAAAGTAATTTGAAAGTGGATCATAACTCCAGGACATTTAATGTAATCAGAGACTCAGCACAGAGGATGCTGATGAATTTTTGGTAATAAATTCTCCTTTATTACATGGCCTGCTCAGAGAACATTGGAAATACCAGTTCGACTGTTTCAGCTGCAAAACCCATCCAAGGCATTATCATTAGATGGTCATCCTGGGCCTTTTTGCTTTGCATTTACTGTTTTGAGGTTGAGAGAAGGTGGATCTGATGCCTCCTACAAAAGTTTCATCTATTCTGTACAGTCACTCTAAGCTGGAACTTGAGCACTGAAGAATCAGGGAGTTTAGGAAATCACTAGCTTAAAAACTGGGGCTGCAGAAGGATCCAGGAGAAGCTCCCTGTGTTTATCCTCCTTTCCACCCTCAAAACATCAAGGGCTAAGCTGAGGTTATTTTAGATGTTTAACTAGACCTGGGATTGGGGAGGACTGTGCTGCTGGTGCTTCTAGGCAAGCACAACCTGCAGCAGCTTTTTATTTATGGTGGTTCTGATGGTTGATGCTTTGACTCACAACTTCCCTGTTCCTCAGAGGTAAGTGTGAAGCTGTGGTAAATCTAGTTTCAGATCAAAGACACTGCAGCCGTGTGATGTGAAACATTCAAACAATCACTTTTCTTTTAAAAAAAATGTTCTTCTGAAGGCTTTTTGCTGGGTTCAGATATCACCTGTCTTCCCACAGGCTGTATAAATAGGAAAGCCAGCAGGAGCACCAGGCTGCGTGCTTTGGCAGTTGAGAGAAATATTGTGTGCTCCCATCTGATCCAGATTCCTCACTAATGGACATGGCCTCATTGTCCAGCTTGTAGAACAATGAATCTATAAACAGGGGACATCATAAAATTTTAGAGAGAGCTGAAAGTCCAAGAGCATCTGAAGCTGAGTGCACTGATGTACCTTGAAAAAGAGCTCAGGAAGATGTAAGAGACAAAGTGCAAGAGCCACAGAAAGACAAGGCTCAGTTCTTGTGGAGGAGATGCTGACAAGGTGAGAGGTTTCCTGCTAGCTAGCATGTGTTTTGTGAAGAGACTTCCCCAGTGTTCTCTCACAGGGAACAACACTGATTTGACCTGTCAGACACATTAAATTTCAGGCCTTGTCTGATCAAGATAGGTGAGAGTTCTAACACTTCAGCAGACGTCCAAAAGAAACATGGTGCAGTGAGGAAAAATGCTTTTTGCTCTGTGCAGTTTACTGGGAATGCTCTTTCATTTGCTGCCTGACCCAAAGGTAAAGGCTTGCTTGTCTTCCAGAGCCAGACTCATCCTCTGAGCAAAGTGAAGGATGTCAGGGACAAAACTTTGAACTGAGACAGTTTTGAGATGCCAGTAAGCACATCCATTCCAAAAAGGAGTTTTAGTGATTAGAATGATTGTCCTGATGGGATGGTATAGTAGTACTAGCCAAGGAAACGTTCTGGTTTTAGATATTCTTTTTCTTTACAAATATCTAAGAAACTCTTCCCTCAACTACTTGTAAATGGTGTTGTAGCAGAGTCAGTCTGACAGGCTTCCAGCATCAGACACAATACTAAAAGTTGCACTTTTGAGATGGTCTCCACATAATTTCTCCCATATGGGCTCTAAAACCCCAGATGCTCTAAGAAGTGTTTAGGGCCCTGTAAGACACAAGGCCATCACTAATTAGCAAAGACCCCAAGCACGTGTTTAACTTTAAGCATGTGCTTTTCTTTCCCAGGAGTCCATAGAATTAAGGTCTTTAAGTGAGTGGCTTTAGGGATATGCTTAAAGCTAAGCATGTGTTTAGTTGCTTTCTTGTGCTCTGGCTTTATTTGTTTTTACAGGAGTAAGAGAAATGAAAGGTCTTATTACAGATCACACACAAATAAATGTCCAAGGCACAGCAGGGAGGCTTTAGGTCTTGGTTTGGAGCCCAGTGAAGTCAATGGAAAAACACCCCAACACCTCAGCGGACTTTGGAGCAGAGTCCTCAGAGGATTGACGAAGAACCCATTGCAGAAACCTGCTGAATGCCTCATGTTTCCTTGCAAGGTTCCTTTATCTTGTATCCAGATGTTGCTAACAAGGGTTTTTATTAGCTGCTGAGAAGTACAAGGGCAGCAGTTTTTCAAGTCCTAAAACCGTGCACATCTAGATGAAATAGAAGCAGTTTGTTCTGCAGTAGCAATTGTGGTCTGTGGAACTGTGAGTGTATTTCAAAAGTTCCCCAGTTCTTATTATAGAATCCTAGAACGGTTTGGGTTGGAAGGGACATTAAAGACCATCTTGTTCTACCCCCTGCTATGGACAGGGACACCTTCCCCTATCTCAGGTTGCTCCAAGCTCTGTCCAACATGGCCTGGAACACTTCCAGGGATCCAGGGGCAGCCACAGCTTCTCTGGGCACCCTATGCCAGGGCCTCTCCACCCTCACAGGGAAGAATTTCTCACTAATCTCTAATCCAACCCTGCCTTCTGTCAGTTTAAAGCCATTCCCCCTTGTTCTGTCACTCCATGCCCTTATAAAAAAAACATGTCTTGGTCCCACTGATCTCAAAGTGTTTGCTCTGTCTTTCATGCAGTGCAGTGAGGCAAGTGTTGTCACACAGTTCCTAGGGAAAATGTTGCCTCTTTGTAGAGGGAGAGGTTTACACAACAGGAAGAGCAGGTTCCTTTGAATAGCATTTCTCTTTGCTGCCTTCAGATCTCTGCAATGTGCACAGCAATACCTGACTTACTCATTTGGATTCTCCTTTTAGGTGTGCAGGGAAATAGCCACTGCTTGAGAACAATCTGACCTATTCTTGATGCTCATTTCAGGATGATGCTGAAGATGTCTCTTATCAATTGAATTTCCACCCATACAGCTGGATTTTGAACCTTTGGTTAAGGCTGGAGCTTTGCTTCCTTCTTCAGAGACTGCCCTAACCAAGGTCAGCAGAACTGCCTGAGCCACCAGCCATCACCCAGCAGGGAAAATGATCATGTGCTGTCTTGCCAGGCTTGTTATGAAGGCAGGTGTCATTAGAAGGTGTTTCTGCCTCCTCCTTTTCCTCCTCAGAAGTGATTTGGGTCACAGCACCAGAGCCATGGGACCAGCTCTGTCCGAGCTGTGGAGCAGGGTGCCGACCACGAGTCTCTGCAGGACGGGTAAGCACTTCACACTTGCTAAGCTGCTCTTGCTTCCTCTGCTTTTATTACCTGTGTTTACCAGGTCAGCCCGACACTGGTGTGCAGGGATGTGCCATGGCCACATCAGAGCACCCAGTCAGAGTCTCAGGAGGGTGGTTTGGCTGCCAGGACGTGCTGATGTCACTGAACTGCCTGTTTTTGCCTGTCTTTGCTGGGTCAAAGTGACACTGATCCACCAACCATGAGTTATGGTCACACCTCTGTTTGGCTCTGTCACTCCAGGCCTTGCTTTCCCATCAACAAAAAGTTTCTGGTGGCATCCTCTGGAAGTAGCCCTGGGATTTGGTGTGCTGGGAAAGGGTCCTGTACCAATTCTTACCCTGTTGTGCTGTTGTACTGGACTTGTACTGTTTGAAGCTCAACAGAGTGAAAGAGAATAAAGTGATATTTGCAGTTTGGATGCCCACTGGGTGAGCCCCACAAAGTCCCTTTGGTGTTTTATTCATGTTTGGTATTTTGATCTTTAACTGAGATCTCGTTTTAAGAAAAACTGCTAATATTCACCAAAAATTCTGATGCAAAAAATGCAACACCAAAATGTTGGACCTGCCCTTTCTCTTTCTCCAAGGCTCAGAGATTGTAGCGAAAAGGATTTGAAGCATTTTTTTCCAATAGCACTAAAAAAAGAGAGTGGCTTTTAAATATGCACTTCTGTTGAGTGCTGAGAGCTGTCCTTTTCTTTCCAGCCATTTCATAGAACTGGAAGACACAAACCAGTAGGTAAATGTTCAGTACTGGTAGCCTAATTATAATTTCTACTTTTCTCATAGTTATGATGATAGGAAACACTTTTTTACTTGCTCCCTGGAAGAATTATTTCTTCTTCCTAGTCCCTGTCTTCAATTTTTGTCGCCCCCTGAACAGAATCTGCAATCCTTAGTAACATTAAAAAAAAACCCCAACCACCCATTGGCTTGAAAGGAAAATGTGAACTTCTTCAACGAGGGAAAAAATACTTCTGTTGCTTAAACGTAGGTAATTAGACTGAGGACTTTCTCCAAAGTAAACCCTGACAATCTAACAATAATCTTTGGCTTTTGCACTGCATGGAGTTTCTCTTACATTGTTAAATGCATTCCATGTTTCAGTAAATGACACCAGGCTCACCAGCAGTGAGTGATTAGTTTATCATCCTCTTAGTGCAGCCATCTAGATCTTTAACTCTTTAAGCAGTGGCATTTAAGTCTTGAGAACACCCAGGATCATGCCTGAGGCTTTAGACATTCTCAATTCAAGCAAATCTTGGATATCTTGTGAAAATGAAGAGAAGAAAGTAGGTGCTTGCATTCTGATAAGCAAGTCAGGTAAGGTAAATTGCAAATAAACACCTTTTTTTATTTTATTATTTTATTTTATTTTTTTTTATTTAGAAGATGCCAGTTCCTCTCTCCTGGGACCACTTAGGTCATTAGGTGCCTGAGCAGCATAAAATTACAGGGAGAAAATCTAACAGCATACAAAGAGAATGAAAGGTGACAAATCTACATTTCTTATGATCCAGGGATGTGGGGTAGGTTTTTTTTGGCTGGATTTACAATTCATCTCTCATGGGGCAGTAGAATGAACAGTTGTACAAAAGATTTTATTATAACAAAAAAAAAATAATTATGTGAGCTGTAACATACTGTGCCAGTTCTCTTAGGCTGGAATCTTGCTCTAGCAGGGACGTGTAAACACATAAAGCTTGGTAGCAACAAAAGCCTTTGGAGAATGGAGGGCTTCTACTTTGGAAAAAAATAGGTGCAGGAGGATTTTCAGACAGAAGGGAAAGACTTTGACCTGTGAGCTGCTGCTCAGCATCATGGATCTTCATCTATCATCTGATCCTGCTCAGTAACGCGAGCCAGATCACTGTGTGTGCCCTCTGCCATGGGAGACATGGAGCTGCTCACCCCACAGACACAAAGTGCTTTGGGAGCTCTGTTGCTGGGAAGAGTTTGAAATGTATCAGCAGAGCATTTACGTGCCTCAAGCAGTAGAACAGAGCCCAGCCTTTAGTTAGTTTTTGGTTTAAAAATGCGTTTTGTACATTGCTGTGTTTATGGGGTTCGTTTTGGGCTTGAGAATTTTTTGGGTTTTTTTCAGACTGGACTTTGAGTTTTGCTGGTTTGGGTGAAAGGACCTTTTGCTCAGCAGGTCAAGGGTGATTTGGTGTGGAAAGGGAAGGGATGATGCTGGGTGAGGTAAATTCTCTGTATTCTGGAAAGGGTTGAGAGTGGGTTGGGAGTTATTCTGAGACACTGGAGCTCTGCACCTCCTGCAAGCACAGGCACAGTGCTTGAGTCTCCAAAGTTCTGGCGACTCTTGCTCAGCCCCCTGGTCATAGTCATTCTCAACCCCATACATACATTCAGCAATCTGCTTCCAGTCCCTCTCCTCCATCAGAAAACACGATGGAAGTGATCCAGTTGTGCCATCCATGTCAAGGCACCTCCTGTGGTGGGGCTCATCCTGGGCTCCTGGTGGTTTAAGAGTTGGAGAACCTGTGAAAAAGGAATGGTGGCTGTTCTGGGAGCAGCCAGTGATCCCAAAGAGGGAAACAAATCACACAACAGATTTGCAAGTCCAAGCTCTCCTTGTGGCACCACTCTGAAAGAGATTCTGTCAATCCCACCTTGCTATTTTGTGCTTTGGGTCTATGGTTTGTCTCTCCTCTTCCTGACTCAATACTCATGGACTCTAAGTCCTATTTGACCTTCTCATTTTATCTTCTGCTTTTCAAACATCTGTCTTAATCCACTTCATTTTTATCCTGCAATCTCTGAAGCCCCAACACCACTCAGCTTCTCCTCAGCCTGGGCTGGAGGATGGGTATCTGGTGTCCTGCCCCACTTTGCACCTAAGAGCTATGAAGGGAAAGAATGATGGGAGATGAAGGGACTTGCTGAGGCCTCTGGACACAGGACTGGTGACTTTTTGGCAGCCATGGAGCAACCTCGGTGTTGGGTCTTTGTGAGGAACATTTGTGAGCTGATGCCAGTTTTGCAAATGACCTTTCACATTTGCTTTTTGCAATATTTCTCCGAATTGGGGTGTGGTGCTGCATACAATACCTTGTTTCTGAGGCTTGCTGCTCTATCAGGTATGTGTACAGAGGGTGGGAAAAGGCAGCAGAGTCAGCAGGACAGAGGTGGAACAAGCAGGAATGCAGGGTGAAACCAGGGGAACAAACAGGTCCTCAGGGAAACTGTTCTAACTTAGTTCTGCTTTCCCTGACTCAACGTGTAAGCTCAGTGTGCCCAGGGTCTGGTGCAGGGAGATACCAGCCTTATGCTAACTCCAGATCCTGCACGAATAGAAACTGCTAGTCCAGACCCTCCATCCTGAGACTTTAGTTCAAAAATCTACTTTTAAGCCTGTTTCTCTTCCTGTCTGGGTGATGCTGTGCTCCTGGCAGGTGCATCATTCTGGGCTGTCACTGTAGACCAGTGCAGGCCTGTCATGACACCTTGGTGTCTCTGGCTCCAGTCCTGTTTTCTAGAATTGCACTTGGCCTTGCCTTGGCCATTTGCCCAGACTGAATTTGCCTTCTTGGTTTTCACTTCTTTCCCATATCGGTTTTCTCTCCTCTTCTGTCTTCCTGCTGATCCTCTGGGCTCTGTAAACCCTCTGCCCAGGTGGACCTCTATGGAGGTGAGCACCCCCTCACTTCCAAGTTCCCTTCATATGCAAGAAAGAGATATGAAGCATCTCCAGACTCATTCCTTTTTTGCCATCTCTTTTTCCCTCTTCAAACTGACTTTGGGATATTCCTTTTCTAAAAGTCCCTTTTTTTTTTTTTCTTTTTTTTTTTTTTTAGCCAGTTCCTCATTTTTATCCCTCTGTAAGCTATTTGGTGGCTGGTATTTTAGGAAATAGAAAGGCTGGTTTGCCTGTGGGATCAGACAGGCACGGAACGCACGTACGACGCTGGTTTGCCCACATCGTTTGGATAAGGTATCAGAGAGGACAGACTGTCTTTGCATTGAAACCTGCAGGTCAAGAAATTGGCCTCCCTTCAGTTCACAGGCCTCGTGGCTGCCAGCCAGTAATGTAAAGCCCTGATGAGTATTTCTGAAAAATGCTGGAAACCCATCTCCAACTACAATGTGTTTAATCTCTCATTTCCAGACATACTCAGTTTAGCTTCTTCCCTTCTTTTTCCTCTTCTTCCTCCTCTTCTGCTTCTGCTTCTTCTTCTGCTTCTGCTTCTCTTTCTTCTGCTTCTTATCATCCTTCTGCTTTTTCCTCATCTTCTTCTGCTATGGGTGACACTGAATCACCAGGTGTCTCTCCAGTGATGGACAGGGCAGCACCACTTTTGTTCCATGTGTTGTAAATCAGAGATCATACAGGGAGATCTCCATGTCCTATTACTCCTCCACTATTTTCCCAGGGCTTGGAGTCCCACTGAATGGGTTTGAAAGACTTTTGTTTGTTGGGTTGGAACTTGAGGACCTGTTCAGAAGTAATGTTTTTTTTTTTAAAATTTATTTCTGACAATGGTGCAAAATTCTCTTGTTCTTCCAGAATGGAGGCGCTGACCTGCTTTTAATTCTAATTGCCTCCTTTCCCCATGTTTTTAAATTACTCTTCACTGTTTAATATACTCTCAACCACATGGGTAAAGTAAATTCCTGATGATTCAGTCTCTGCCGCAGAAGCACAAAGCTGAATGTGGACCTTCTGAAGTCCAAATCAGGTCCTTCATCACTAGGACAACCTTCCTTTAGGCATCCCAGTACTTGCAGCTCTGCACCAAATCTATGGCCTTTGAAATTCCCAGGTTGCTAAAGGCCTCCTTTGGGCTGCTGAGTCAGTGTCTGTACATGATGGAAGCAGGGAAGAGGATAATAGATAATTGCTCATGCAGAAAAGAGCCAAAGACTGAAATCAGGTTTCACTGCAATTGACACAAACTGTGCCCCCACTCAAGTATTTTCTGCTCATGGCTGTTTGGAAGAAAGGTGGGCTTTGATTCTGCTTTACAAGTGGTTTTTTTGTTGCCCCACAAAGAAACCAAGCAGGTAACAGTAAGTAAGAATGTCTCTAATTGAAAATAAACCCAGCTAACACCTCACTCGTTAGCTTGCTTGATCAATAATAGAACAGAGCCTTGCCACACTGGGCTGGAGTAGGTCCTGCTGAAAGGTTTGTCAGGATGGACTGTAGCTGTGTCAGGTTTAGGTTGGATATCAGGAAAATGAAGAGGGTGCTGGGCACTGCCCAGGCTCCCCAGGGAATGGGCACAGCCCTGAGGCTGACAGAGCTCCAGGAGTGTTTGGACAATGCTCCCAGGCACAGGGTGGGATTGTTGGGGTGTCTGTGCAGGGCTAGGAGATGGACTCTCCTTGTGGGCCCCTTCATACTTAGGATATTCTCTGATGGAATGAGCAGGAGCCTTTCTGTCAGAAACTATCTTTTCAGTGTCACGTGTCTGTGAGAGGCTTGTGCACTGCTCACACACACCCTGTGTAAGTTTATTCAGTGAGCACTTTCTAAGAATGATGATTAATTGTGAGTATGAACCTTGTCACCAAGCAACTGGTACAAACGAGCCCCACCAGTTTGTTTTTGCTGGAGATGGAGGCCACAGGGCATAGCCATGTTTCCCAAGAGAGACTCCTGGGCAGGATCCTCCCTCTCTGCTTTCAGGTGAGCATGTTCACATAAATGAACTCAAAATTCATCCATGTGCTGACATTTCCCAGACTTTGCTATAGCACTTACCAGTAAAGTCCTTTGCTATTGCTAAAAATCCAGTAGAGCTCATGTGAATTATTTCTGCAGCAGTTGTCCTGCTCTGCTTATTTACACCTTGTAGTAGCGATTGAGATCATTAGAGCATCTGCTGGCAGCAGATCTCAAGCAGCAATTAAAGGACAAAGACAAATGTCAGCACCCTGGAGGTGCTACATGGTTGTGTGGAATTGCAGATTTTGGCAGCGAGGGAGAGCGAAATATCAGTAACAGCAGAACTCAGACAAAGCCACATCTCAGGGCCAGAGACACACAGAGTGGTTTGTAAGGTCAGGGAGCTGCCAGCCCTGTGCTGTTCTCCAAAAGCCTTCATGATTCATCAGATCCAAAAGGAATCTGCTTGTCTCCGGTGACGGTGCTCGTTAGGAGAGTGATGGTTTTCATCAGTACCAGCCACAATTGCAGAGCAGGAGGAATGAATTCTTCAGCTTCTGGAGATCCTCCTTGCTTCTCAGGGATGAGGCTTTGATGGAGTGAGGAGCAACAAAGTGTGGAAGCAAACGTGGGCTAAAGGCAGCGATTCTTTCCAAAAGCTGGATGAGATCAGTGCAAGTTCTTCTTGTAACATCCCTCGAGGAAACCCATTGATGTGGAGATGATTTTACAACAGATGTGCTTCTAACACAGCTCATGGGAATTTTAACAACAGACCATTAAATGGCTCTCCCTTTATTTTATAAGTCACGTTGCTGAAGCACTTCCCTAATCATGGGATCATAGAAATGTAAAGGTTGGGAAAAAAACCTCCAAGATTGTTGAGTCCAACCTTTGGCCATTCACCACCTTCCCAAGCAGAGCAAAGCAGAGCACTGAGCTGTTTTTTGCAAGCAGACCAGAGCACTGAGCTGTTTTTTGAACACCTCCAGGGATGCTGATTTCATTCCCTCCCCAGGCAGTCCGTTCCAATGCTTAACCACCCTTTCTGTGAAGAAATTCTTCCTGATGTCCAGCCTGAAAGACCCAGACCTCTGAGTTTTGAGGCCCAGCATCTCTAAATGAACAATATTTACCAGCAGAGACCTCACAGTCTCACAGCAGAAAGCAGACAGCGTCTGTATGAACAGCAAGGGGAAACTCTTCTAGCCTTGCTCACTCTTGGGCATCTTTGAAAAGTGACAAAGGGAATGAGTCAAGTAACAGCAACTTAAGATTCACCCTGCGTGGGACAGCCAACCTTTTAATAGCATTCTCAAAACAATAAAAATCATCCTTAAAAACTTAAAAATAGAAAAGAGCAGACAATCCTACTGTTTCGACTGCCTTGTGTCTGATTACCAAAGACTTCCTTTTTAGAACTGCATTATTTTAATGTTCCCACACAATGTTTTTGTAGGGATTTGTAAAAAAAAAAAAAACAAACCCAAAAACCCCTGTTTGGAATAAAAGAGCAGTGCTGAACCTGATTCTCCTCTTAGCTCAGGAGTGGTTCTAGACGTGGTCCTGACACCTTGGCAGAGACACTTTAATGTAAAGCAGAAATAAAGTCCAAGCTGGGCCCAGTTCTGTGTTTTAGAAGTACGAATTTATTTATTCAGGAGGAGGTAGAATATTCTGGTAGAACAGGCCAGCCCTGAAGCACTCAGAGAAATCATGAAAATCTCAGAGTGGTTGTAAAAAATGTTCCTTTTGCCATTCAAGCAGCTGCACTTGTTTTTGCCGGTCAGCTCTTTAGTCAAGAGCTACTTTGGAAAATGTAATCCCTTGGAGTTGTTTGCTCAGTTCCCTTTGTTTTAATTGACAAGCTTAGTCAGTTGAAAGGAAAGGGTAGGAGGGAATTGATCTTAGCACAGTTATGGGCATCTTCTGTAATTCATGTCATTAAAATGTCTCTGACATAGGCTTTATTTATTTATTTATTTATGGCTTGTTTCTGCTCAAGCACAAATCTGGCGAGGCAAGTTATTTTTTTGTTGTTGTTTTTTCCCTTTTTCTTTTTTTTTTTTTTTCTTTCTTTTTTGTTTTCCCCAAGGCAGGTTGTTTGCAGACTTTAGAGCCCAAAAAGGTGCAGCTGCTCTAAAAATAACATAGGATGCAAGAACTGGTTTGGGAAGGTCTGAGTCCAGAGGCAACTTCTGAAATGCTGCCATTAGAGGAGAAGTTTCCCTTGTAAACAGAGCTGGCCTAATTTCCAGAGGTGCTGAACACCGACCTGCAGTGCTTGCTGGTAGGTCCTGAGCACACAAAACCTGAAAATGGGTCAGATGTGAGTGGCTGGGATTTTATCACGTGTCTGGGCAAAGCCACGATTATCAGGTTGAAACAAAAGTGAGCAAATAATTGCCCCTCAGCTCCTGACCCCTGCGAGCAGAGCTGGGCACTGAGGTTCCAGGACACCTGTCAGCTCCTGGGCTTCTTGCTGCCACCAGCAAAGTCTGCTGTCACAGCCAAGGTCTGCACATGATGGATCACCCCTCGCTCTGGCCAGCCTCTGCAGGATGACGTCCCCAACGCCCCGGTGCTTTGCTTCCAGAGGAGACCAATGGTTTTGCCATCCAGGTGTAGACGTTCCCAGAAGGTTTTTCACAGCAGACAGAGAGGAAAAAAACCTGGCAGCAGATCCCTTAGTCAGGCTGGGACTGGGTCACAGGCAAGACCACCATCGATCCTCCTTTCACACCTGTGAGGTGTGATCAGGGGAGAGGAGCCTTGCATGGAGTGGAGACACAATGTTCTCTCTTTTTGGTGTGCTGGATCTTTAATGTTGCATCTACCGCTGAATTAAGCAGTGTTTGCTTTTCAAACCTTCCACATTTGTATTTTTAGCTTCGTTTTGGCATCACTTTTTTGGTTGGAATATATAACACACTGGGTTGTTTAGTGTGCC
The DNA here is from genome assembly GCA_018697195.1 of Certhia americana. Classification (NCBI taxonomy): domain Eukaryota; kingdom Metazoa; phylum Chordata; class Aves; order Passeriformes; family Certhiidae; genus Certhia; species Certhia americana. The sequence goes on from CM031861.1 coordinate 60,184,539, forward strand.
TGGACTGAGTTCAGCCGATGTGTAACTCCACGGGCTGGAGCAGAAGCTCCGTTCAAGGTGAATTACGCTCTATGGGGCCGAGGAATTACAGCTTCTGTAGAAAGGCAGTCCAGCTCCTTCAGTAAACGCTACACTATTTCCATCCATGGTTATTCCTTTGTGGTTTGGGTTATGTATTTACATTTTACGGAATAAATACTACAGCTTTCCCCATGACTAACACTTAGTAACCAGGGAGCTACTCAAATACGCTCTTGCCTCCTACGAGAGCCCAAACCACACTGCTCTGCCCTGGCTCTCTGGCCCCAGCTGGTCACCTCCTCACACAGGGACACGGCTAAGCAGCGTTACATAAGCAGGTTTTGGGATCTCACCTTTGGGATGGTTTAGGAGAGATCAGAAGCTGGATGCCGTGCGACTGAATTCCTCCAGGACAAACGTTTCCAGCACAGCCACTCTCTGATCCTTACAAAACCCGAGTGAGGTCGTCAGACAAAGAGAGGAACATATCCCACAAAGACAGAGCTGGTTGCTTTCCCCAGTCCAGAGGTCTGTTTTAGGAGCAGCACTATACAGGCCCTCATGTAAACTTTGTTTATAGACTGGAGTATTTTCAATGAAAATGTTATTTAACTAAAAAAAAGTTGCACAGCAGCTACTCCCAAAATTGTTTTTCCTTGTTAAGAATAACACACAGTGTGATACATTTGAAATGGCAATAGCAATATTTCACAATTTTTGATGGATTCATAGTCCAAATACCTTGCTAACAGATGTTTCTTTTAAACTCGGAGTGGTATAGGAATAACTCAGAGATATTACAGTGTCAGCACTGCCTTTTATCTGTGCGTGTCCTTTCGGTGACATCCCTGGGCTTTTCTAATGCATGGGTCAGGTCTGAGCTAAAAAAAAAAAAAAAGAGAAAAGTGAAATATGAAAAGAAGGCGTCTGTGATGGTGTGTGAGCTCTGGGGCAGTGCTGGGAGGACACTGAGGAGCTGGTGTGGGTTTGCTGTACTCAGGCACAGCAGCCCCGTGGTTTGTGGCCACAATCATCGTTTCTGAGCTGGTTTTTGGTTGTGGTTAATTGATGAGCTTAGGAGTTCCCATGGCCACTCCATGACCACATCTTTTGGTCTCATAAATTAACTGTGTTCTCACTGTGGGTGACAGTTTGCCCAGCACAAAGGGATACCCCAGCAGGGCAAAGAGACAGATTTTAATGCCCTGGTGGAGCTGGCTTTACTTACTGTGGGGTCACTCAGCAAACTCTGTGTCTCCAAAGTATGATGCATCTGTCACACTTCATTCAGAGGGTCTTTCCCCAGAGCTGCCTTCTCCACACTGCGTTCATACATCACCCCCAGTAGGTCAGAGAATCACAGAATATCCTGGGCTGGAAGGGATCCACAAGGATCACCGAGTCCAAATCCTGGCCCTGCACAGGACAGCCCCAAGAATCCCACTCTGTGCTTGAGAGCGTTGTGTCCAGTTAATGTGTGCTAATGGTGAACCAGTTTGTCCCGAACCCCCACCTGGGAGCAGCCTCAAGCCTTGGGAAGTCTGGTTCTTATTCTCAGCCCAGAGTTGGCCCAGAGCAATTCTGGCGTTGCACTGCGGGGCAGGGAGCATCCTTCTTCCCGGAGAACCCTGTCCCTACCTCTCTGGAGCCGCCAGCTACGGCCATACACGGCCCGTGTGGGGCTGGGGAAGGTGCCTGCTGCACACCTCGGTGACGGTCCGGGAACACTGCCTGGTGGGAAGGGGGAGAGGGCAATTCAGGCAGCCAGGGAGAAGGATGAGAAACTCTGGAGGACGAGAGGGAATGCAGAGCAAGCACTGGGAATTACCCCGCTGCTGACAACAGGCTCCCAACCCCTGGGAAGGGACCCTCGGGGCTGGCGGGTGGTGGGAGCCCAGGAGAAACCCTCGCTCTGCCGCCGCGCCTTTCCCCGTGCAGCTGCTTCTCGTTCCCAAGCTCTCCCTCCCTCTTCTCGTCGGGGCACAGCCGCTTCCCGAGTTTCCCGTCCCGAATCTCCCTTCCCAGCCCGATCCCTCGGGGAGCCCCGCGGTGCCCCGGGGACCCCGCCCCGGCCGTGCGGGGGACAGGGCGGGGCGGGAGGGTCCCCCGGGGATGCACCTGAGCGGCGCGGGGGATCGGGGGGCTCGGTGCCCACCCGAACACGGGCCCGAGAGCGGCCGCTCCGCCGGGGGTCCCCGCGCTCCCCCCGCTCCCCGGTTGCTGGCGCGGGCGGCGGGGCGGGCAGGGCCGTCCCCCGCGGGGCCGGGCCGGGCCGGGGGCGGGCCGGGGCGCGGCGTAGGGGACGCGGGCCGGGCCGGGGCCGGCTGGCTGCTAGGGAGCTGGTAGAAGGAGCACGGCTCCACGTGACCCGCGGGGGGCCGGCAGAAACCGCGGGCCGGGATGGGCAGCGGCGGCAGGCGCACTGCGCCGGGCGGCGACTAGCGGGATGCGTCGGAAGCCGCTGCCCCGGGGCTTTTCGGCGCGTGGTCGGGCGAGCTCTCCGATCATGGACTGGGCTGATGATGCCTGCGTGTCAGGTGAGTTACAGCCCCCTCTTCCTCCGCCTCGCTCCGCGCTTTTGTTTTCATCGCAGGGCTTTAGATTTTTTAAATTTTAATTCTTCCGGTCTCGCGGTCTCTCTTTTTTTAAAGAAACAACTCGAATAGTTGTTGTGTTATCCCGGCCTTTCCCTCCTGGGATGGCGAGGTGGCATTTCGAACCGGGAGCTCCAGGCGCGCGAAGCCCCCGCGCTATTTACCTTTCCTCCTTCCCCGACGGCGGCTGGCCGCCGCCGCCGCACGCCCTCCCGTCCCGGGGCAGCCGGGGCGGGAGACGAAGGTGAGGAGCCCGGCTGCACGAGGGCGGAAGCGGCCTGGCCACGAGGCCACATGCGCGGGGCAGAACGGTGCAGTAGGGGGGAAGCGGGGCCGGGATGCGCCGGGAGACGTGCTGCACGAGGGGGCAGAGGGGCGAGGGATTGCGCCGGGAGCCCGGCTTGCCCGAGAGGGAGGCAGCGGGGCCGGGATGCGCGGGAGCACGGCTGCCAGAGGGGTGGCAGCGGGGCCGATGCGGCCGGGAGCCGGCTGACCGAGGGGGGCAGCGGGGCCGGGCGCGGGAGCCAGGCTGCCTGAGGGGGGTAGCGGGGCCGGGATGCGCACGGGTAGCACGGCTGCCCGAGGGGGTGCAGCGAGGGCCGGGATGCGGGGAGCACGGATGACCGAGGGGGGCAGCGGGGCCGGGATGCGCCGGGAGCCCGGCTGCACGAGGGGGGCAGAGGCCCCCAGGCTGGATGCGCGGGAGACGGTGCCCGAAGGGCTGCGGCAGCACAGGACGGCGGCCGGTCCACAGGACCGACCCGGGCGCGCGGCTGAAGCTGGAATGGGAGTGCCTCCCGTAGTCCCTCTCTTTGCCATTTATTACCTTTATTACTTCTGCTAAATATTATCGCTATTTTAAAGTTATTCGGAGAAGAAAAGGGTGTTTTCTCTTCATCCTGACTTTCCTCGTGTTTGTTGCGTATTTTTACACCCAGAGACACCATGATCGGTAACCGAATGCTGGGTCATCCTACCCTAGCCTAACGTCAGCTAGGAGGTACACCATGCTAGCTTAAATCCCGAGACCGGCAGAAGAAAGTGGCAGAGATAAGGACAAGCCGGATCCGGACGCCGCTTGCCCAACAGCCATGAACTATTGCGGGGGTTGCGAAAAAACTCTGCTGCCAGATTGGGCTCCGTAGGCGGCCTCAGTCCCAGCAAGTCAGCCGCATTCCTAGGTACATGCTGGATCTCTATCGACTCCAGTCGGAGAAGAGGAGAAGCTCCAGGAATAAGTAGCCTGCAGTACCCTGACCCGCGAGCGACCAGCCACAGCCCCCCCCCCCCCCCTCACCTCCACAGGGGCAAAACACCGTGAGGAGTTTCCACATGAGGTCAGTGAGGAGCGGTAAATTCCCAGCCCGGTTTAGCGATCGGGCTTTTTCCTCGTTTGGAACCTCACAAAGCCTTTAGAGCAGGACGGCCCGGCCAATTTATGGGAGGAAAACCAACCCTCCCCTGCCTGCCGTGTTGTGGGTGACAGGCGTGTGTCGGTACTTTTTCAGAATCCTGTGCTACGAGCTGACCCATATTTTGAAGTGCTTTGCTTCTGTTGACAACAGTGGTTTCCTGCGGTGCCTATGCCTCGGGGTCACTCCATGGGCTTTCGGTGGATTAATGGCTCTGGATCGGCTGCGGAGTAAAGTGAGGGAGGGATCGCCCCTGGAGGGATGTGGTTAACTTTGTAGATAATTCAAAGCAATTGCTGCCGCTTTTACTCTAAGAAAAAAAAAAAACAAATCCCCCAAACCCCGACTCGAATTTTTAATACTTACAGCTGTGTGTTTATAACTCCCCCTCCC
>CM031861.1:60190407-60210102 GCA_018697195.1 Certhia americana
CCCCCCCCCCGACAAGTCAGAGAGACTTCCAAGCAAATGTACCTCGCATGCGCGTGCGCAGGCCTGCCGGGGACGCTGTGCCGCCTGTCGCCGCCCTGTACCCATTTCCTTGGGAAGTTGGTCTTATTCTCAAGCCAGAGCGGGCCAGAGCAAAGTCTGGGGTTGCACTGCGGGGCACTGGAAGGGAGCATCCTTCTTCACGGTAGATACCCTGTCCCTACCTCTCTGGAGCCGCAGATACGGCCATCACACGGCCCGTGTGGGGCTGGGAGAAGGTGCATGCTGCACACCTCGGTGACGGCGGGAACACTGGCAGGGAGGGAAGGGGATGTGGTGCAATTCAGGCAGCCAGGGAGAAGGATGCGAAATCTGGAGGACGAGAGGGAATGCCAGGGCAAGCACTGGAATTACACCCGGCTGCAAACAGGCTCCCAAACAACTGGGAAGGGACCTCGGGCTGGCGGGTGGTGGGCGCCAGGAGAAACCCCGATCTGCCGCCGCGCCTTTCCCGTGCAGATGCTTCTCGTTCCAGCTCTCCCATCCATCTTCCGTAGGGCACAGCCTGTCTTACCGAGTGTCCCGTCCCGAATCTCACTTCCCAGCCCGATCCTCGGGGAGCCCCGCGGTGCCCCGGGGACCACGCCCCGGCCGTGGGGGGACCGGGCGGGGCGGGAGGTCCACGGGGATGCAACTGAGCGGCGCGGGGGATGGGGGCTCTGTGCCCACCGAGTAAACCGGGCCCGAGCGAGGCCGCTCCGCCGGGGGTCCCCGCGCTCCCACGCGCCCCGGTTGTGGCGCGGGCGGCGGGGCAGAGGCAGGGACGTCCCCGCGGGGCGGGCCGGGCCGGGGTCGGGCGGGGGGCGGCGGGCAGGGCCACGGGCCGGGCAGGCTGGGCGGCGGAGAGAGGCTCACGTGACGCGGGGCCGGCAGAAAACCGGGGCCGGCGTGGCGGAGGCGGACGCCCTGCAGCCGGGCGGCGACCGCGGGAGGCGCTCGGCAGCGATGCCCGGGGTTCGGCGCGGGGTCCGGGCTGGCTCTCCAAGAATCATGGACGGGCTGATATGCCTTGCTGCTGTCAGTGAGTACCAGCCTTTCTTCATCCGCTCGCTCCTCGAGTTCTTTTGTTTTCTCGCAGGGCTTTTATTTTTTAAATTTTATTTATTTTTTTTTTTTTTAAAGACAAAAACTTTATGTGTGTAGCCGGCTTTCCTCCCTGGGATCTCGGGCATTCGAACGGAGCTCCAGGGCGCGCCGAGCGCGCACCCCCCCTTTTTTGTTTTCCTCCTCCCGCCGGGAGCTGCGCCGCGGTCCCGCTCCCTACCAGGGCAGCGGCGGCCGGGAGCGCGGGACCCGGATGCCCGAGGGGGGCAGCGGGGCGGGAGGCGCTGGGAGCCCGGCTGCCGAGGGGGGCAGCGGGGACGGACTGCGCCGGGATGCCCGGCTGCCCGAGGGGGGCAGCGGGGCCGGGATGAGCCGGGAGCCCGGCTGTCCGAAGGGGTGCGGGGCAGCCCAGGGACGGCGGCCGGTCCCTGCCCGCCGGGGCGCGCCGGCTGCCGCTGGAATGGGAGCTGCTCCCCGTGTCCTTTTGCCATTTATTATTACTATTACTGCTACTATTATTATTATTTTTAAAGTTTATTCGGAAGAAGAAGGGGGTTTCTCTTCTCATCCTGACTTTCCTTCTTGTTTGTTGTCGTATTTTTTACACCCCAGAGACACCATGATTCCTGGTAACCGAATGCTGATGGTCATCCTACTATGCCAAGTCCTTCTAGGAGGTACTAACCATGCTAGCCTAATCCCTGAGACCGGCAGGAAGAAAGTGGCAGAGCTTCAGGGACAAGCCGGATCCGGACGCCGCTCTGCCCAAAGCCATGAACTCTTGCGGGGTTTCGAAACAACTCTGCTGCAGATGTTTGGGCTCCGAAGGCGGCCTCAGCCCAGCAAGTCAGCCGTCATTCCTAGTTACATGCTGGATCTCTATCGACTCCAGTCCGGAGAAGAGGAGGAAAGCCTCCAGGAAATTAGCCTGCAGTACCCTGAGCGATCGACCAGCCGGGCAAACACCGTGAGGAGTTTCCACCATGAAGGTCAGTGATGGGAGCGGTAAATTCCCAGCCCCGGTAGCGATCGGGATTTCCTTGCGTTTGGAACCTCACAAATGCCTTTAGAAGCAGGACGTGCCCGGCCCTAAATTTATGGGAGGAAAACCACCCCTCCCCAGCCTGCCGTGTGTGGGTGACAGGCGTGCTGCTCGGTACTTTTTTCAGCATCCTGTGCTTAACCCGAGCTTGACCATATTTTGAAGTGCTTTTGCTTCTGTTGACAACAGTGAGTTTCCTTCGGTGCCTCTGCCTCGGGGTCACTCCCTGGGCTCGCGTGGATTTAATGGCTCTGGATCGGATGCGGGAGTAAAGTGAGGGCGGGATCTCGCCCCTGGAGTGTTTCTTTTGAACTTTCAAAGCAATTGCTGCCTGCTTTTACTCTTAAGAAAAAAAAAAAAAAATTCCCCCCAAACCCCGACTCGAATTTAATACTTACAGCTGTGTGTTTATAAGGTTTATTCAATAGACCCTTGTAATCTGATCCAAATGTTTCCTAGCGGATGTTTCTTTTCCAAAGTAAATCTGAATTATTAATCCAGCCGCATCATTACTGCGTTGGAATTTGCTTCTCTTTCTCCCCCTGCCCCCTGTAACAAGGCACCTCTGTGCTCCGTGGCGCCGCATCTCGCCGGGGAGATGATTTTGGAGAAACTGGGGGAGGAAAAGCAAAAGGGGAAAAGCTGAAGGGAAAACGTCTTCCTGAATGGGGAGGCGAGATGGGAAGGGGTGGACTGCTCGAGGCGTGGGTGAGCCAGCGGTGCCGGGGCAGGAGCCGCTCCCGGTGCGGCCGGGAGGGATGCGTGGGGGAGCGGAGAGGAGCCGGTGGCTGCCGGGCAGGTGAAGCGTGGGTGTGAGCTGTGGCTGTGCCGGGGCCGTGGCTGGATGCCCCGAGGCTGACGTGCTCTTGTTTGCTTGTCTTACCACTTCCCCCCCCCTCCCTGCTCTCCTCCAGAGCACCTGGAGACCGTCCCGGGACCCAGCGAGGCGCCCCGGATCCGCTTCGTCTTCAACCTCAGCAGCGTGCCGGAAAACGAGGTGATCTCCTCGGCGGAGCTGCGGCTGTACCGGGAGCAGGTGGAGGAGCCGAGCTCGGCGTGGGAGAGGGGCTTCCACCGGATAAACATTTACGAAGTGATGAAGCCGCTGTCGGAGCGCGCCCAGGCCATTACGCGCCTGCTGGACACGCGGCTGGTGCATCACAACGTGACGCGCTGGGAGACCTTTGATGTGAGCCCGGCCGTGATCCGGTGGACCAAGGACAAGCAGCCGAACCACGGGCTGGTGATCGAGGTCACCCACCTCCACCACGCACAGACTCATCAGGGCAAACACGTCAGGATTAGCCGATCTTTACCTCAAGGGCGCGGGGACTGGGCGCAGCTCAGGCCGCTCCTGGTCACTTTTGGGCACGACGGGCGAGGCCACGCTCTGACCCGCAGAGCCCGCCGGAGCCCCAAGCACCAGCGTTCCCGCAAGAACAAAAAAAACTGCCGCCGCCATGCCCTCTATGTGGATTTCAGCGACGTGGGCTGGAACGACTGGATCGTGGCACCCCCGGGGTACCAGGCGTTTTACTGCCACGGGGACTGCCCCTTCCCTCTGGCCGACCACCTCAACTCCACGAACCACGCCATCGTGCAGACGCTGGTGAACTCCGTGAACTCCAGCATCCCCAAGGCCTGCTGCGTGCCCACGGAGCTCAGCGCCATCTCCATGCTCTACCTGGATGAGTATGACAAGGTGGTCCTGAAAAACTACCAGGAGATGGTGGTGGAGGGGTGCGGGTGCCGCTGACCCCCTTCCCCGCCGCCCTCTCCTCCCCTTTCTCTCTCCCTCCCGTCCCACCCCAGAACTGCTTGCTATAGCTGGACTCTTCTCTAAACTAAACGTTCACCTTGACCTTATTTATGACTTTATGTGCAAATGTTTTTTGACAATAATGATCATATATTTTGACAAAATATATTTATAACTACATATTAAAAGAAAAAAATAAAATGAGTCATTATTTTAAAGGTAAATGCATTTTGTGTCTCACCTCTCAGGGTGCTGCTGAGGCTGTGCTGGCTGGGAGTGCAGCCGGGAGTTTATTTTGTCTCCTTATCTTCTTATCACCCCCTCCCTCCTTCTCCACTCCTTTCCCCCCCTTACCCTTTTTTCACTTAAAGGCTTTACAAATTTTAGTGTTTCTATTTCTTGCCGAGGTACCACGGATCCCCTGGTGCTGGGGCTGTGCCACGTGGGAGATGAGGGTCCCTGGAGATTTAAGAGCTGCTGGGAATAGAGCCGACCTTGCTAACCTGGCCCAAGCCTTTCCAAAGCAACCCACCAAAAATGCATTTGAAAAGAAGGTGAAGATTTACCTGAGGGCTTTATGCTTAACCCGTTGGGTTTTATACCCTTTCTCTGACTTCAGGATTCCCCAGGTTTTAAAACTATTAACATTTCCCCCCCCCCCCCCCCCCCCTCCCCTCCCCAGTGGAGATTGAGAAGCTTCAAAGGTTTCCACAGGTCCTTTGAAGATCAAATCACTCCATTACAATGCCAAAAAAAAAGGGAAAAAAAAAAAGATATCTGGAGCAGTTAAATATGTGTTAGCTAATAGCTACCTGTGCTGTGTCCTTTCTAAATTGCTTCCGAGCAGGAAGGTGATTGGAGCAGGTATAGTTGGAGATATCCAGGGCCTTGAAAACCCTGCCTCAAATACATTGGAGGGGCTGTGTTTGGCTTGGAAAATAGGGAGCTGTACCTGGGATGGGTGGTGTGGGGCCATCGTGGGAGTGGGGAAGGGACAGCAGGGTGAAGGGTGCATGATGCTTTCTTTTCTTTCATATTTTTTTTTTTTTTTAAATTCTTTTCCTTTAATGATTGAAGCTTTCCAACCCTCCGAAAGGGGCAGCTTAGTTGAAACCAATAAAAAGTGGAGCGGAAAGCTTGCCAAAAGCCTTGGCTCCCTGAAGAGTGCAGGTGGAGAGAGGAGATGGGAGCTGCAGGGGGGGAGGCGAGCGTGGCCCTGTGGTTCTCTTGGAAAGAAAAAATCCCCAGCCCTCGACCTCCTCTGTGCCACTGGGGCTTTCCCACCCCTCCATCCCAGCGGTGTTCAGGCCACAGGGTCCTATCTGCTGCCAGAGAGCCCTCGGGTGGCTCCGGTGCTGGGGGGTCCTCCCAGCACCCCATGGAGGAGCGATGGGTGTTGTGTCTCCGGGGGGGCCCCCTCGGCCCCGAGCTGACACTCTCATTCCTGCCTTTAGAAGGGAAATGTGTGGCCTGGGGCATCGGCGACCTGCTGCCTCCCCTTTGATGCCTGCATATCAGACATAGCCATGCCAAAGAAAGAATTTCATTTTGAAGTGGCATCAGCTAAAGGCGAGCGCCTTTCAGCTGCCTGACAGGGCAATTACACACATCTCCCTCGGATAACCCCGGCTGCTGCGGGGTCGGGTGGGAAAAGGGGGCTCCGGGCCCCCAGGCAGCTCTGGATGTGGGGCAGCCACTGTGGGAGGGTACCTTGGGGAAAAAAATTTAAAAAAAAAAAATAAAAATCGCTGTGACTTTAGTAAAAAGAAAGAGGCTTCTCCCAGGTTTGCTCTCGTGTTGGTCGGTGCATCCCGAGTTGTCCCGGAGGGTGTTGAGCTGAGCAGCATCTGCACAAATGCCTCTTGGATTTAGGTCATTCTGGCTGGAGGAGCCTCCAACTGCTTTGCTGCGTTCCTGCTGCTTTATGGTGCTGTTTATTTTGGTGCTTCTTTTTGCATTGCGTTTCAATGATGAAATCAAAGATTTGACCCTTGGAGGAGGCACAGGAGGCAGTTGCTTTTCTGGAGGTGCTGCTCTTGTCCTGAGGCCTTTGGGAGATTTTCCTTTGCCTGGGCTGCTGAGATCCTACGTGGGGTGTTCTGTGCAGAAAGTGTAGGGGGAAAAAAGTCAATCATTCAGAAAAATTAATTTTAATTATGTAAAATTTATAGGACTCTAAACTGTGGCTATAAACCGGCTGACAGTAAATGTGATCTCAGGGACAAAATACTCATAGATGCATTAAGGAATTTGTTCATCACTGATGAACTTCTGCATTTTACACAGAACACAGGGGCTGAGGGCTCCCCTCCTCGTGTGTGTCCTTGTCACACATGGGTGGTAAACTGCTGCATAACCTTGTGTGATTGGAGAGGCACTTAGCAAAATTCTCAAATGGCTAAATCATTTAAAAATAGGAAAACATACCAAAACTGTAGTGAAACCAGAATTAGTCCCTTCTAGTTTCCATCTGACAGCCAGTGCTGTTTTTTTCCCCCACCACTTCAATTTGTGCTGGCTTTTAATGGTGTTGACCTGAGCTTTCTTCACCATTCTGGCAAGGAAGAGCTTTTTGGGTTGCTTTTGGGAAGCTGGGAGTGAAACATTGGTGTGGAGAGACCCTGGAATTCCACACAGTGTTTCTGGCCGTTGTTTTGTGCATTTCTTGCAGCAGTTATGAGCTTTAATCCCTTGCTGGAATTAACGTGGTGGCCCACTCTGTTTGACAAGTGCTCTGTGCCATTGAAGAGCCAGTTTGGTTTCAACAGGGCAGACCTGGAGTGAGGCTCAGTCTCAGGCAACCAGTGCTTGTCTTTGCTTAAAAATATGACAAGTGTATCATGCCATCATCCCTCTGGCCATGGAGCTTACTCTTTGCAAATGTGACTTATTTCAGAGTGAGAGCTGTGTTTGTGTTGGCTGCTGCAGGGATCCTTGGGAGGTCTGAGATAAGGCATATCAGTTTAATCCCCCCTTGTTCAGTCCAGGCTGTGAATGAAAGGGGAGCAGGTTGAAGGTGGGTGTGCAGCCACTTCCCACCATCTGGTGTCCTTCTGGCAGCTGTGCCCATGGACCAGCATCCCCAGAAGTGTGAGCTGGGTGGGAGATGCTTTGCAGCTCACCACGATGAGATTTCTCTGTGCCTTCCCCAGGAAGGCTGTGGCTTTGGAAACCTAAAAAGTACTGTCTGTGTGGCTTATGGATATAGGAAATGAGAAGATCTCAGTGGGGTTTGCCAGCTCCCTGCACTCCAGTGGTCACAGTGGTGGTGGTAAGAGCCACTGGATGCTCTGGAATGTTTTTGCTGAGCACGGGTGAGGGGTCAGGTGTGCTGGAAAACGGGGTCCCAGGCTCTGCCATGTGTCAGGAGCTCCCCCCGGAGACCTGTGGTTACACTGATCCCATCCCCAACCCTTAACCTGTTGGCTTTAGGATCCCAAGAGTAAATCCACCCCCAGTCCAAGTTTACAGCATCACACTGAGCAAAGCTGCTGCCCCAGAGATGCCGTGGCTGAGGAGGCTGCACAAACAGCCAGGCTTTGCTTGTAGCCACAGGGACACAGGCTTTGCAAATTAGTTTCTAAAAATGCAGATGGGTTTGGAAGAGAAGCACCGAGGTTTGCACGTTGCTATTCTGGGAGGTGCACAGAGGTTTTGCTGCAGAGCCAGCAAAGGAAAACTGGGGCCTTCCCTGCTGCAGTGGTTGGACACCTCTGGGAAACTTCTTAACCATCACAAAATGGAGAGTACAGTCAGGCTGGGATGGCTTGGAAATCTTGACATTCATGGAGGCTTTGTTCTCTTTATCCTGGGGTTTCATAGCAGGTCTGAAGATCCTCTGCTGTGGAGTCTGTATCTGAAATGACAGGACTGAAACAGGTAAGAGGAGATATCACTGACACCCTTAGATAAGGGTCTTGAGCACAGAGAGAGAGACTTGGTCAGTTATGTGTGAAGAGCAGGCAGAGTCAGAAGAGGTACCTGACACCTCAGACCCTGTCCTGTGGTATGACACAAAACTCTCCTCTGGTCCGGAGTCTGGCCTCCTGAAGGTCCATCCCTGCAGAGTATCCACTAAGACACAAATCAGGGAAGGAAAAATTCCATTCCACTTGCACCTTAGTAAAGCTCAAAGAGGTATGAAGGTTCCATAGGGAACTCTGGCTCTCCTGGATCAGCTGTGAGTCATTTATTCCACCCAGCAGATGAAAAAAATGTGCTAGAACTTTGGTTCTGAGTGATCCACCCAGAACTTGCCCCAGCTTGGAGCCCTGTGCTGTTTTTCATACAGTCAGCACTTTTCATCCACTGCCTCCTGCTTGTGCCTTGATTCCATGTTTTACACAAGAATACCAAGATCCCACTGATCCCTTGTGTTCCCCCAGAACTCTGGTTTGGCCTTGTGGAGAGCTGCTCTGAGCCCATTTGCTGAGCAATGGCAGTGGAGTTAATGAGGTCCATGGCCACGAGAGGCATCATGGAATCACAGAATTCTTTGGAATGGAAGGGACCTTTAGAGGGCTTGTAGTCCTACCCCCCTGCAGTGAGCAGGGACATCAAATCTCAGATCTCAGAATGGTTTGGGCTGGAAGGGACCTTAAACCTCATTTCATTCCAGCCTCCTGCCGTGGGCAGGGACGCCTTCCACTATCCCAGTCTGCTCCAAACCCCTTCCAACCTGGCCTTGGACACTTCCAGGGATGGGGCATCACTCCCAGCCCCAGAGTTGTGCTACAGACCACAAGGGCTGCCTGGATCTTTTGCTCAAACAAGGCCATCACCAGTAGGAATTCATCCTAGCTCATCACCTGTGATGAGCTGCCCATTCCATAACATCAGGGTGCCAAGGAAATCCTTACCCAAACCCAGCCCTAGGCTTTGGGTCTGTCCATGTGCTCCAGGAGTGGCTGCATCTCCAGGTGCTTTACAGCATCAGCATTTCTTCCAGTCTTCATTCAGGTGTTGGCACAGAATGTGTTTATAGATGCAGATTTTCCTTTCTACTTTTGGTCTGCTTCTCCCTGTTCCTGGGGATCACAGATGTGCAGATCCAGGGAGATCACACGGCTCCCAGAGGAGATGTTGGCTTCCAGTTCTAGCAGACTATGGATGGAAAATGTTGAAGTTACTCTATAATCACCATGAAGAAAAGGAAACAAGTCTGTGCTAATTCTCTCCAAAAGTCCACCTAGTGCTGTGGGAGAAGGCAGGAACACAGCAGGCCTATAAAAACTGTTTTCTGCAGCACCCATCAGTCCCCAGCTATTTACAGGTCAGAGCTTCCAAATCCAAAATCAGGGTCACTGTATTTAATAGGACACTGTGAACTTTACTTCCAGTAATTTATAGAATTAATTTATAAGTCTTATAATTTTTTTTTTCTCAGTGTAATCCTGTGCCAGAGATTCCCACACTTCCGTTATCTATTCCTTTTGAACTGTTGCCTTTTATTTGTTTTGAAATCATCACCTAGAAGTTCATCTTCATGCCCCACAGTTTTTACATTTTTGGACACAATGGAGTCCCAAAGGCAAAGATCAAGTGGTTTTCCAAGCAATCCACCTGTCCCTTACCTGTTCCTTCAGTATCCTTCTCAGTAACATGAGATTATATGTTACAAAATGATCTCCTGATACAGGCTGCTGTTCTATGGATCAGATTTGAGGGAAGATGGTGACAATCTGCATTGCTGTTCTTGGCTTTGTGGGGTTTTTTTTCTGGGCTGTAATGCACACCTGTTATTTAGTACTGGAATCAGTGAAATCCTCCATGCCAAGATTAGCTCAGAAATGCCAAACTGATTTTACACCTCACCAGGGAGCCCTGGACAGGATGTGCAGATTGAAGGATGTTTAATAAGGAAATTAAATAAATAGAAGTAAATACTCTGCTTAAATGCCACACTAAGCAGTTGTCTCCAAAGGAGGAGGATTGGGGAGCTCAGTGAAGAGCCACCCATGTCCTTTTTCCCCTCATTTTTTGGAGCAACCTGGTCTGGTGGAAGGTGTCCCTGCTCATGGCAGGGGATAGATCAAGATGAGCTTTAAGGTCCCTTATAACCCAAACCAAGCAAGACATCCTGTGGAACATCCTGAACCTTCCCTCTTCTGGGCTTAGAGCATCAGAAACAGGTATTTCTAGGTGTCACTTGGAGAGATTTAGTATATAGAGCTTGAGGAGTCACTATTTGTTTTGGTGCTTAAAAGGATTAAAAATAATCAGGGCAGTGTTCCTTGAAAGACAGTTTGTAGAGTTGGACAGTTTCCCAGTAAGAGGCAGTCCCCAAGGATCATTTGCAAAGATAATATTTTTAATTTGATTAACCAATGGCTGCACTGAGCAGGACTCACGTGTGCCTCAGCAGCAGGATGGAATCTGGGAGCAAAATTTGGTGGTACAAGCAGTGAAATGTAGTGAGAAGGGTTCCACAGAGAGCTGAGCAGTTATCTTGGGTATGACAGAAAACAAAGACCTGGGGGCTTTGCTGGTCAGAAAACAACTCAAGAGAGCCCAAATTACACTTGGGATGGATGAAGTAAGGATTTTCCCCTAGAGCTGCCAAGGGCAGGGCTAAATGCTGACTGGTTTTTTTGATCCCTGCATTCATGGGGAGTTGTTTCAGATCTTACTGGACTGGTATCAAGCTCAAACAACCTTAGGGAACAGCCTGGTCAGGTTCTGTCAGGAAAATGGGAGGCTGGAGGGGAATTTTGTGTGTGTGTTGGGGTAAATACTGATGAGAGGGAAGGGCTGCCCATCTCTGAGTAGGAACATTTGGGGAACTGGAAAAAAAAAATCCAGTTATCAGAAATGAGATCCCAGATGGGCCAGTTCAATAGGTCAAAAAACTGTCCTTGTTTGGAGGTGACTCCTCTTTACCAATGGGAGAGCAAAATAGTGTTCTCAGGAGAGCGGAGAGCACCTCTTCCCTGCTGGGGATTTCTGCAGCTTTGGGCACAGGATGCCAGGTGAGCACCATGACCCCAAGTCACTCAGGGACCACCTACAATCCCAGGTTTCATTGTGGATCTCACCAGAAGAGAAGCAACCTCAAACAAAGTTATTTCTCATCATCAGAATGGGGTCAAAATGCCTTTCCTGGTTTCATGAGTTGTGTGTGTGTGTGGGACATGGGAAGGGGCATTTGCTGTCCCCAGCCAGTCAGAGATTTGGAAGTGGCTTATGGAGGGAAAAAGAGGGGGGGGTGCCCTGCTGTGACTCCCTTGGGTGCTGGAAATGTGGCACTGCTCACAAATTCCTGTTCCTGTGGGATGAATAGCTGGCTCATTATAACTGCATGGCTTCTGTGGCTTTGGGGCAGCATGGCCTCAGGATGGGAGAGAGGAGGGCTGGATTTTCTTCCCACCTCCATCTGTGTGGTCCAGGGTGGGTCAGTGAATGGCCTCGTGCCTCAGTTTCCCCCCTCACAAGCCAGCAATGCACTCATCCTGCTGACAGTCCCAGCCATAAATATTATCTCACAAGCAGCTGCTCTTGAAAAAAAAAATCTTTTATTGCTTCCCGTTAAGCTGATGACTGTTAATGAGGAAAATTAAATTCACTGCCCTGTTGCCATTAGACAAAAATGTGCTCCATCTCCATCCGAAAACCCCATTGTAAATAGCTGTGGAGGATTGGGATAAACATCATCTTTCCCAGGGCAGGGCCCAGCAGCAGCAATGAGCAAACACAGGTGTGGAAGATTTGTAAGCTTTAAGGGAGATTGGGGATATTTGGGAATCAAATCTGGTTTTGGTTAGGAGCATCTTCTGTGGAAAAAAGTCCCAAACCACCACGGACAGACCCCGCAGCCGGGGCGATGACGGCTGTCTGCAGCTGCAGGCTGGACGTGGCGCCTGGGAACGGGGTGGTGGCAGCATCCCAGCATCCTGGGGACAACCAGGGGACAATGATCTGGACACTGTTCCTGCATCCCATCATTCTGCCACGTGGATCTGGATCTGGCCTCCCCAGATCCCTGCTTGATCCAAGGCCCGGTGTGGAGAAACCCTTCTGCACCAGGTCAGCTCCTCTTGGAGTTGTTCAGTTTGTAATTGGGGCTAAGCTGGTTGCTTTCTGTGACTTTCCTTTTGAGGTGAAGGTGTTATGTGGCTGGAAGGTGTTGATGCTCCCAGAAAAGCCAGTGAAGCACAAGTGGATGTTTTCTGGTTTTGGGGCAGATGTAATCCGTTCGGCTGGGCCTGATCCAGAGGCCACGTGAGTGACAACTGGAAGTGTTTTCTGTTGGAGCGTGTCATTTGTGGAGCAAAATGTGACATCTAGGAGAGCCACCTGTGCTTTGGGGGCCAGGTCCTCCCCTCCCTTCTCTCAGCCCTGCTCTGACACCAGAGCAGGAGGTTTGTCTCTATTGCAGTCAATTTTTCCTGAAGGAGCCTTGACATCAAGCTCAGCCCATCCAGCAGTTAAGGCCACACACATGAGATTGCAGGATAGAGAATTTTTTCATCCTCGAGGAGGTCCCTGATGCAGAGATGGGACAATTTGCCCTTCATCCACCCTGATGAGCCAGGTTTGTCCCTGCCACTTTGCAATGCAGAGGACAACAGGATGTTTTGCACAGAGCCCATGGCATCCTGCACACATCCGCTGCTCTGCGTTTATCTTGTTCTGGACAACTCATTTCAGACTCAGCAAAAACAGGAGCAGGGATGGACTAAGTATTTCCTGACCTTGTTCTTGTGTGAGGACACAGGGCTCTTCCCTTTGCTCCCTGGAAGGGGCATAGCCAGGCCAAGCAACTGCACGAATCTGCCACAAAAATGATGCTGAAATTTCTTCCATCCCCACCTTGGAGGAGCCAGCACTTGGTGGACAGATTTGCCATGAAAAGCTGGTGGGACTCCATCATTCCCCTGTTCCCTGAGGCTTGTGGATGACAGGACTCATTTCTCATCTGCTGGGAACTCAGAGTGAGAAACATCTCCAAGTGCTGGGACTTCTGTCCTGATTTGGAGCTCACCATCTCTGTGGCAGGCACAGAGGAGGGAGGCCAAGGAGAGGATGTCCCACAGAGCTGGGCCCTGTCTCCAGGGCTGTGTGTCTGAAATCAGTCCCTTGATGTTCCAACCTCCAAACTCTCTGCTCTCTTGACAGGGAAGGACTTGCCTCATGAGCAAAAAGAAAGTGGATGGTCACCTCAATGCCACAAATTGCTCCAGTGATGCCCAAGACTCCAAGCCTTGTTTTCAGCCTGGAGCTGAACCTCTCCAAAACTATTGGCAAGTCCATCCACAGCCCCTGCACCTGCAGGTGTAAGGTTGTGTCACCTCAGGGCTGCAACAGCTTTGGAAATCCCCACTGCGGCTTCTGGGATCACACCATGCTTTGGCTCAGGTGTCCCAAGGAGGTTGTGGCTGGATGTGGAATCTCCTGGATCAGTGGTGGGGCTGCTCTCCATGATGAACACCTGCATGTCTTGGCAGAACGGGCCCTGCGGCCTGGCACAACCTTCTGCTGAATATTTTGGCTGGGTCAGTGAACTCGTGCGGCTTTTGTGGCACGGAAAGTGCCTATAATTTATGCTGAATACAGCCCCATATATTAAGTTGACAGTTCCAGAGCACTAAAACATCATTTAGTCTTTTGAAAACCATTTCAAGCCACAGGGTAATTGTTTAAGGATCAGTAGAGGAGTCCCACATTAAGCCCACAAATAAGGAAAAAAAATAAATCTAAAAGATACCTCCAATCTCCAGCAACTTGAAACCTAAGACCTGTCACACCTGTGACACACCAGTGGCTTGGAATTGCCAAGGAAGTGCTGGCTCCTGGGGAAACTGCAGTGTGAGGTACCAGCATCCCAACCCAGGGGTGAGGCTGGGTGCAAGTTGAGGAAGATGCATTTAAAGATGAGGATTAGGAGTGAACAGCCTGGATGGCTTTAGCTGTCTCATTCTCTTCATTCACCTTGTGCTGTGAGGAGTATCCATAAAGGATTCACCCTGCCCCAGTGCTCAAAAGTGTTCTTCAGCTTCCACAAATCCAGAGATAATATTGTTAGTGCAGCAGCAGCCTAAGGATGTCCCTGGAAGCCAACAGAGATCCAGGCTTTTTCTCTCAGAGCCCTTTTGAAAACATCTGTGGAGATGGCATTTTTTCCCCGGGGAAGATCCTAAGTTTCCTGAGGCAGTTTCCTATGCATCCAAGCAAGGAGAAGACTCAGGTGCATGAATAACCTGTAGGGACTTGTTGGATATCCATCTATTCGGTGTGGGTATCTTTCTGCTGATTTACATCTCCTCTGTGCAAGATCTGGGTTCAGTTTTGGGCCCCTCAAGACAACATTGAGGGGCTGGAGCTTGTCCAGAGAAGGGACTAGAGCCAAGGAAGAGCCTGGAGCATCAGGAAGGAACTGGGAAGGGGCTCAGCCCGGAGCAGAGGAGGCTCAGGGGGGCCCTTGTGGCTCTGCACAACTCCCTGCCAGGAGAGGACAACCAGGGGGGATCGGGCTCTGCTCCCAGGGAACAGGGACAGGAGGAGAGGGAACGGCCTCAGGCTGGGCCAGGGGAGGTTTTGATTGGATATTGGGGAAAATTTCTTCATGGAAAGGTTTGTCCAGCCCTGGCACAGCTGCCCAGGAGTCCCCTTCCCTGGAGGGGTTTAAAATCCATGTGGATGTGGCACCTGGGGACACGGGCTAGTGGTGGCTTTGGTAGTGCTGGGGGAATGGTTGGACTTGATCCTAGGGGTCTTTTCCAGCCTAAATGATTCTGAGTTCTCCCTAGAGGACTGAGCTGTGCCCACCCTGAAGGTGTCACCTCCCACCACCAGTCCCACCGTGCCCCCCTCCTGTGCTTTGTTTCCTTGCCCCTCTCCAGACCTGTCTGCAGGTTGTGCTTTCCCCCCACTGTTTTTATCTGTGCTGGTAGCAGCCATCCCTACCACGCAGGATTTGTTTACATTGAAGGGTAAGTGGGAGGCTGTAATTGGGATGGGATTTGAAGAGGTCAGGAGGAGCCTGTTCGGGAAAAGTGCAAATGAGGGAGGGCCAGGAGTTTGCTCAGTCGTTAGGCACAGATCATTCCAGCTTCCACTCAGTGCCATTAGCTGGGGGTAAACGTGCTGTCCAGGGACATGTGTATACACATTAATGGGTTTTTTTAAACAGACCATCAGTAATGAGCTGTTAATGTTTTCCAAGTGGTCTTTCAAATCCCATGCTCTGATTTCCTTCTGCGCCTTCAAGGATTTCGGATCTTTCGGTCCCTGTGCAGGAGTGCAGATTCCTTTCCATGCACCAGGTCCCTGCTCAGCCTTGACAACCCCAGGCTCTGTCCCTGCCTGTCTCAGGTCCCTCCAACACTGTCACAAGCCCCAGCTCAGTCCCACACACACAGGTTGGCCATGCAGTGGGTTGGTGTGACCGGAGTGAGCTCATCCAGGAGGAAGGTGTAGGATGAAAATCCAAGGAATTGCCTTTCCAGGAAACCTGGTTAAATCACAAGCTGAAAGCTCGTGGCTTGTGGCCTCAGGCACACTCAGGAAAACAAGAGCTAAGTTACTACACCCCCTTTCCTCCCACCCCCAGCTCATCTCTGGGGCACCCTTGGGAGGCTGCCTGAAGAATCGCACCAGTGATAGAATCAGTAATTGAGGAAACTGATGCAAACGTGATGTCCCAAAAGGTTGTGTGGGAAGCAGATTTGGGAGGGATGCTCAGATAAGTGGAATTTTTGCTTTTGTGCCTTTCTTGAGCAACATCATCAGACCTAAGGGTTTCCTGTTTATTTATTCAGCGCTCACTGCTGTATTACACACATAGGAAATCACAAACCCCATTGTTCTGGGGACAGGTGAGGTGGAAATAAAGGCTGCTATTTAGACTGGGGCATTTTGGCTGGTGCTGAGCATCTCGTCTTGTGACTGTTCTCATGCATCAGCGAAGTGAGCACAAACACACCCTGCAAACATCTGGAAGGAAGATGCCTCAGCTGTGCTGAGCGGGACCAACAACAATAACAATACAGAGCAGCCCCAAAGCTGTAGAGTAGGTAGCAGAGAGGCCCCTACAGTGGGCTCTGGGTGGATCTGTGGAAGAAGGCAGATGATGAAATGGCTTTGTACCACCCTTGGTGTGGGTTTGGCCATGTGGAATGGCTGTAGTAAAGCTGGGGAGCTGGAGTTGGACGGCGCTGTACGAAAACCAGCCGGATTCCAGCGTGTCATCCCCATCTGTTTCCCCCGGGGAGGTTTGCATCCAACTGTTCTCCCAAGCCAGCCCACCACAGAGCCTCCTCTCGCTGCAAAAATGTGCTCAGATGACTTAACTTGATGACTTTGCTGAGTTGAACGGTGTCCAGTGGCGCAGTCATGTGTTTGGAGAGGGAAGAGCTTTCCAGAGGAAGCTGTTTGCCCATCAAACCCAAACAACTTTCCATTGCTGCTGGGGGTGCAGGAAAAGTCTGAGTGCCCTGTGCAGGGTACCCACGGCTTCATTCCTCTAGAGCTTGGCAAGGGAAGCAAAATCCAGTAATCCAGCTCTTTCCCACATGTTCCAGCTATTGGACAGCCAGCAGTGGGAAGCTGTGGCAGGTCAAGAAGGATTTGCAGGAAGCCTTTGCAGAGCCTGCACGGGGCTGCTCTTGCTCGGCTGTCACTCAACGATGCCAACAGGGCTGGGCTCAGAATGTCTGGGAATTCTTCCCTTTCTCAGCAGTGAGGGGATTCCTCTGTCTCTCCCTGGTGGATCACAGCTGGTGATGCTTGGCAGGACAAGGCTTTAAACTGAAAACAGACTCAGACTAGATACAAGGAAGAAATTATTTAAAATAAGGGCAGGGAGGCCCTGGCACAGGGTGCCCAGAGAAGCTGTGGCTGCCCCTGGATCCCTGGAAATGCTCAAGGTCAGGGCTTGGAGCAGCCTGGGATGGTGGAAGATGTCCCTGCCTGTGGCAGGGAGTGGAAAAAGATGGCTTTTAAAAGTCCCTTCCAGCCCAACCCATCCTATGAGTCTGTTGCTTGTCTGAGGAAATAAAGAATAGATGTGCTGATTCAGTGTCCTGGGGCTGGAAAGGATGAAATCCTTTAGGATCTGAAAATATGTAACTACAAATGCTCTTCCAGCTTCACGTAATTGCTGTGAGCTCCGTGGGATTGTGGGCAAGGATATTGTTTCACCTATGCTCATGTGGGGCCCAAAAATCACAGTTTAACAGATTCACTTACGGTTTTGGTAACTGTATTTTTGTTTCCATTAAAGATGAGAGTTGGTCAAAGAAAAAGGGTAAAAATCTTCATTTCTTTTTCTCTTGAAATTCCAGGAAGCCTGATTTGTTTCAGTGCAAAATTTTAAAATTGCATTTTCTGAAATAAACCTTCTGAAATTTATTATAACTTAATTTTATTATTTTCCTTTTGATTTTATTAATTCAGTTCTATTTTGGTTTCATTAAAATGTTGATTTTGATATAGAAATTACCGAAAACTTTTAATTTTAAATTTTTTAATTTAATTTTTAAATTTTTAATTCTAACAAAATATCTAAACAGGTGGCATGATATTAGAGATGAACAATGGACTGAAATTCTGAATTTTATTCAACCCCACCTGATTGTTTGGGCCTTTTTTAAATACTCAGCAATTGTGAAATTGCTGTGACAAGACCCCAGGTAAGAACAGACAGATCAGTTGCTCTTTTTGAAATTTTCTTCTGACCAAAGCTTTAAGACTGCTCAATACAAAAGCAAATTTAAACATGTGGGTTTTTTTCATGTTCCTTTTTTATTTTTTGTGTCTTGCCATATGTTCTACTTTTTAAGAACTGAAGTAATTACATTACAGCCAAAACGAAGAAATACCAACATTCAAACTACAATGATAAGAACACACTAAAAATATAATATATCACCCCACGCAGCACTAAACCCATTTTTTACTTCTGGCATAGACTGTCTAAACTATTTTTTCTGGGAACATATTTTTAGTTTATATTATGTATTTAATTTATATATTGCTATTATTATAATTATTATAAACCATACATTTTTATCTTTTTGCAGGTATTTACGTTTAATATTATATATAATAATATAAATATTACATATCTATATAGGTATAAATATAAATACATCTAATTATATATAATATATAAACTATAAAAAAATGATATAAATATAAAGATCATATATCTAAGGTTATG
Organism: Certhia americana; assembly: GCA_018697195.1. Taxonomy (NCBI): domain Eukaryota; kingdom Metazoa; phylum Chordata; class Aves; order Passeriformes; family Certhiidae; genus Certhia; species Certhia americana. The sequence continues at coordinate 60,208,468 of CM031861.1, forward strand.
TTATATCAAATATAAATATAAATATAAATATAAATATAAATTATTATATTTTATGTACTGCCTTTTTTACCTAATCTTTTACTAATACCCCAACTGTGGGTCCCAGCAGTGGTGCTAGGTGTCCATATCCCCTGCCGTTTAGTCAGGATCATCCTGGACATCCAACCTCTTTCATCTTGTCACTTTTAGCAGCTCCATGTGTTGGAAGGAGGGGGGAGGGAAAAAAAAAAAGGGAAAAAAAAAATCCCCATCACGATTCCACGATGCAGAAATTGTTTTATCTCATGGGGAGGGTTGAACGCGGCCTGGTAATTGTGGGAGATTTATTGAATCTGGAATTCTGATCAAGTCTTGCGCAACCGGTTTGTGTGGCGGGTTTGTGGGAGCACCTTGGGGAGACCAATGTGAGCGGAAACTTCAGAAGGTGTGTGTGATCTCTGGGGGCAACAAAATGAAAAAACACCACTCCCACAGGAGGTGGGGGTTTGTCTGTCGTGTTGGCAGGGACCAGTTGTGCCACCCCGCCAAAATAAAATCACTCTTGGAGTGGTACTTTGGCATCAGATCAGCAGTGGTGGGAGGATCACCCTTCAGGCGCTCTCCGAGGTCTTCAATGTCAGAGGATTGGGAGTGAATCCTTTCACAAGCCTCGTTCAAAGCCGGAACGAATGGAGCAGCCACGTGGTTCCCGTCCTTTCACAAGTTCTTCACCACAAGCACAAGCCCAGCTCCTTTGGTGCTTTGGGGGGCCAGATTTCTTCAGGGAGGAAAGGAGTGGGGAGAATCCAGAGCTACTCTGGTGCCGGGGAAAAGCACCATGGGATCCAGCTGGTTCAGAAAAATAATCTTTGCCCTTGTGCCATCAGTACCTCCCTGCAGGCTGTGCACGGGTCCAATGCTCAGGTGCCATCCCATTGCACCTGGAGGCAGTGGCACTGTCACTCACACCACCAGGCTGGTGAGGTCCTTCAATATTTAATGCCAAAATCATCCCTGCGTAAAGAGAATGGATGTTGTATTGACCTATTAAAGAACATTTTGAACCAGTCCTAACTGACCACAAGCCTGCAGTGCTCCACCAAATTTAAAGCTTGAGTCTTCTGGTGACTTTTTAATTTTGAGCTTTTCTAAACCCCTCTTATTGCTTTTATTTCACATGTTTTGTGAGCTTGCTTAAGAGGGAGCAATGCCAGCTGCATCACACGTGCACAGGAAGATGCTCCTCATTCCTGCCAAATTTTTCCCGGATTTTCCTGTCTTCCGCATTCCAACTGCTGCCTGCGGGTTTTGTGTGCCGACAAGCGTCAGAGTGCGCTTTGCATCCACGGGTTGTGAATAGGTATTCCAGGTAAAATTTGTGGACAGGGTGACTCTATTTGAGCAGTGGGGTGAGGAAACAAGAAGCAGAAGCGGGGTGACGGTGCCAGAGCAGGCTCGCTAGATGTGGGTAAGGCAAGAAACCTCACCTGCTGTAAGGGAACTCAGTGCTCTGCTCCAGCCCGCATGAAAAACTGTTGTGTCTGCAGCCCCACAGAGAATGACAAAGGGAGACAATCACATTTGTGTTTAGGCAACAGCTGTTTCAAAACCCATGGTAAATAGGTCCTGGGTCACCTTCCAAACTCTGTCCTAGGG
>CM031861.1:60218536-60229405 GCA_018697195.1 Certhia americana
AAAAAAAAAAAAAAAAAAAAAAAAAAAAAAAAGAGAGAGAACTGGGAGGAGGTGGAAACACTCACGGCTGAGGGCTGGAAAATCCACCTGTAATTCTGGGCCATCTCAGCATGATCCCTTGGGTTCAGCACCTTCAAGCATGACTCAAACATCATTGTCTGAGTCACCTTGAAATGGGGCAGGATGTGGGAAGTAAAACCAGCAGGCATCATGGAAAACTCTGAGTCAAACAGGTCTCCAGCAGCACTGGGAGGGAGTTTGGGCTAGAGGAGGACTGTGGGGTGCACTCTTCAGTGGAAATGTCCTGGAGGGGCTGTGGAGGCTCCAGGAAAATGGGGCACCCCTCCCTTTGCTCAGGTGGCCAGTAGGTATCCAACAGCTCCATCAGCATCAGAAGTGCTGAGCTTTGCCAAAATAGTCCTTATTTTGTTCCAAAAATATCCTTTTGGCTGTGCTGGCAGAGTTTTCTTCTTGACTTGCAGCACATTCAGCGGGGCAGGGCAGCCTCCAGCTGTGCTGCCACCTCTCCCACGTACCATTCCGAGGCACAGCACACCTTAACAGGCACTGTTTGCTTTCCACCTCCCGTGTTTCTGTTATATTTAGAGCCTGTTTTTTTGGCTGGGCTGCCCCCGTGTTGGGGCTGGCTGATGCTCTTTCCTTGGAGTTGGCTCAGGGTTTTCTGCCCTGCCCTCAAACAGTGAGACCTGGCCAGATGTGCCAGCCTGGGTTTTGGCAGTGGGGAGAGAGGAGGCATTGGGTGGAATTGCTTGTCCTTCCTGACAGCTCCCCTCTGGCAACCTGGTGAGGTCAGATCATCCTGGGACTGTCAAAAAAGCAGTCTTGTCCTCAGGTCCCAGGTCTGAAGTGTTTGAGATATAGTCCCACTGGATGGAAATGAAATCCCCTGTGGAAGGTGACTTTTTATCTTATTCTGCTGGGCATAGGGAGGTTAAATGAGTTTGAGGAGTCAAACAGAGCTCTGGACCAGTGAACTTGCTGCTGGCCCCAGATTTCTGTATCACAGCCCCATTCCCATCACTTTTTGCCACTATAAAAGCCCATGGGATCAGGGACAGGTTGATGCCACAGCACTGGGCATCATGGAGAGCTTTGCAGCAATTGCAGCTCAGTCCTGACCCTGTGGTTTCTTTCTGCTTCTCCAGAAGGATGTAATTAATTCCTCACTGGAGGAACAAAGCACCTCACTTGAATATGCTGGACTTTATTAATGCCCTCAAAATTATAAAGGAAAAAGAAAAAAGGAGGTAATCTGAAGAATGTTTGACTGTGAGCCCATTTGTGTTTTGAAATGACACAATGTGTGTGTTTTATGATAGCTGCAACCACTTTGCATGGAGATAAGAGATTTAACATAATGTTTTTTTTCTTTGCCGTCATTTAGGAAAAAAAGAAGCCAACATACCATTGCTGAAAAACATAAACAAAGTGGCCTTTTATATCTCTTACTTAAAACTCAGGCTGTTCCAAATGTGTTTTTACTGAATGGCTGGTGGGTTTGGGCTTTTTTTTTTTTTTTTTTTAAGTAGCAGAAACGTTGGTCAATTTTAAAACAGTTCCCTACAGCTTCCCAGGTAAATAAATTAGAAGTTAGAGCTGGTTTAGTAGCCACTTCCTGCTATGAAGGCCAAACAGGATTCATTCCCTGTTTTCTCTGTCACGCAAAGAGCAGGCAGGGAGCACACAGGTTATGACTAGGAGAGTGTTTCAACCTCCTCTCTATTTAATTAGTCATATAATTAACACTTTCTAAAAGGAGGTAATTTTTTCCAAGCCCTTGTAAACTCCTAACCACTTCATTGAGCTGTTACTACTTTCAAAAAGGCTGCTGCAGAAAATGCTGGTGTTTCCCCACCTTGAACACTTTTCTCCCAACCATAACACAGGGATTGCACAGTTGTGGACAAAAATCTGTTCCAAAAAACTGCAATTTATTCACTCTGTCTCTCCTAAGGCTGTGGTTGCCTTGTGACAGGTGAAAGACATAAACTTTGAGTAATAAATAGAAAAAAACAGTGAGGTAAAATGATTGTAAGGTAGCAGGGAGGGAAAGATGAGAATTCTGGAAAACTTGATGTGAAAAATGACTACTTGTAAGACTTCTTGTTGGCACATGGGCAGGGGATGTCCCTGCAGGTGTAACTACATCCCCTTCCATCTCTCAGTGCTCAAATCTCAGGAGTTGGGTGTTGGCCAGGATCAGCCTGACTCCTGCATGTGCCAAGGGACAATGGAGCAGCACGGCTCCTGACAGGGTGAGTAGCAGCTGGGTGGGATATGAGGGGAGATGTGATGTCCCCACTGACCCTTGCTGGGTGAAAAACCATCCACAGGCTGAGCCATGAACCACATCCCTGAGGTGATCCAGATCCTGTAAAAAGTGCTGCACTCCCCAAATTCCTTTTTTTGGTAACCCAGGTTGTTTCAACAGGTTGGGTGAAGTGATTTAGGGGGAAAAGGCTCAGCCATGATCGGATGATGCGTGGTCAGTGCTGGGGTTCAAACCCATTGGTTTCTGGTGCATTTGGATTCTCAGTGCTCAAAATCTCCACAGACCCAGGCTGCTTCTGCTCTGGTGACACCAGGATGTTGTGACAGCACACATTTCAGTGGTACCAGCTGCCTGGCCACTCTGGTGGTGGCTGGTCACTTGTGCTGGCCTGGTGCCACTGGTCAGGACAAACTCTGATCCTCTCTGTTGCTCTGGTTCCTCATTTTCCAAAATCCAGTCCCTCTTTCCCATCTATGTTTTTGTCAGTTGTCCTGCTTGTTTCTTTATCAGTTGCTTATTTGGAAGCATTTTTGAAGATGTCAATTGTGAATGGTGGAGGCTGAAGGGTCACTGTGGAGTCAAAAATTTCCAGGTGTATGGGAGTGGAACCTTACCCCAGCTCCCTGGTTCTGCTGGTGGGCAAAAGCCATTGAGTGAGCTGCACTTGAGCTCAAATGCCCACAAAATTCCCTAAGCCCAATTCCTTATTTCCACTCGGGAACTCTCTCAGGTTCAAAAGCAGGGAGTAATATTCCCCCAGCTTCTGGTGGGGAATAACCTGAATTATTTCTTCGGCATCCCAAAACTGCCGGTGTGAGATGCAAAGCCACGAGAGCTTCTTTTCTCTGCCAGCAGAAGGACGAGGGCCCCGCAGGGACGGGGCAGGGGAGCAGGACCATGGCTGTGGGGAGAGTCCAGCCGTGCAGCTGGCTCTGATCTAAGCCTGGCAGCACACGCCGTGTCCGACAGCCCTGTTTACATTATCCAGCAGCGAACGGGCTCGCGCAGCATTTCCTAACCTGGTGCTTGCTTCCATCTGCCTGGGAAGTATCGCTGCCCCTGGGGATTGCAGGAGGATGGGGAAGGGCAGCCAGCCCCTTCCTGGTGCTGCTGGGCACAGAGAAGGTGTGGGCTCCCCTCGTGGGTGCAGCCCTTTTGGAGTGTGGTCACTCTGCAGAGCAGATGTGCTGTCCTGGCAAAGGGAAACGCTCCAAATCAGAATGATGGGAAACTCCCTCTCTGTGGAGTTCTTGGCTGTTCTAGCTGTCCCTGGCTCCAGAGTGGTGGAGTCACAATATGAATGCTTCTGTTTGATGGGTTTTCTCTGTGAGTTCTCAGAGTTTTTCCTCTTTCTTCACAGAATCACAAAATCCTAGGATGGTTAAGGTAAGGGACCTTAAAGATCCTCTCATTCCACTCACCTGCCATGGATAGAGGCACCTTCTATAGACCAGATTGTTCCAAGCCCCATCTAACCTCTCCCTGAACGTTTCCAGGGATCCAGGGGCAGCCACATCTTCTCGGAGCTCCCTGTGCCAGGGCCTGCCCACCCTCACAGGGAAGAATTCCTTCCCAATATCCCATCTAACCCAGCCTTCTGTCAGTGGGAAGCCGTTCCTCCTTGTCACTACAAGCCCTTGTCCAAAATCCCTGTCAATGTCTCCTGTAGCCCCTTCAGGGACTGAAGGGCCACAAAAAGTTCGCCCTGGAACTTATTTTTGTCTGGGCTGAACAATCTCAATTCTGTCAGCTTTTCCTCACAGGAGAGGTGTTCCAGCCCTCTGATCATCTTTGTGGCCTCCTCTGGGCTCACTCCTTCACTGTGTACAGGAGAATTGGGTGATTGTGGCTCTGGGAGGCTGCTGAGCTCCAGGGCCTCAGTCCAGGGATGTTTGATGAGCTTTTGGCCACCTGTCCTGGTGTCTTCATCACCCCAGGACACCACCAGCATCTTAGAGCAGCCTGTGGGACATGAATTCCAGCAGCATCATCCCAATGCACCTGCAGGCCCTTAGGATGAGAAATAAACTGGTTTTTCTTCTGACCAGGAGTTTTGGGGAGTAACAAAGCACAAAGCACAGGCTGGATCTGCTGATGGACAGGCAATCTTGTCTTGTGGAGAGGAAAGAAAATTGTGCATCATGTGAGGATCCAGGGAATGGTGTGGGATTACGTGGGGTTTGGGGTGGTGGGGCAAAGGGGTGCAAGAGGGGTTGCTCTGGTGCTGCTTGAGGGTGTCCAGCAAGAGCACACCTCTGCCCATGTTTGGTGCTTTTTTACACTTGTTTTCCTTTTTTTGCTGGAAGTTATTTGTGTTATCCTGGTTCTAGAAGGTCTCCAAGGCTCTGTCAAAGACCAGGGGAAGTTTGGAATATTACGATGGAAAATGGTTCCTTGGTCGCTCACCTCAGGGTGAAAATTAAGTAATATTATGCAGTTAAATTCCCTCCACTTCAATTTTAGAGGGAAAAACAATTGACTGCCATGGTGGCTGGTTGGTCCTGCGTCCTGAATTTACTGTGTGTAGTAGACCCACTCATTAGTGAGTGACAAACTGCCTCAGGGCAGGGCTGAATGTCCCTGCACATCCCCAGGAGGGGTATATGCTATTACTTCTCATTCCTGAAAGCTGTCACCTTTACTTTGCAGGACGTCATCCATCGAATTTCCTTGCACTCTTTGGAATGTGCTAAGTAATCAAAAGGAGCAGCTGACAAAATAAATGAGGAAAGTGTGTTTTTTATGGGGACGTCGCCCAAAGGGCAGGACGGGCCATTTGGGATGTGCAGCTTCTGCCCTTCAGGAGTGTTGATGTTCAAGTCCATGGGGCAGCTGGCAGAAAGGGTCACTCCCAGCCTTTGTGCACCCAGACACGATCCCTCTGTCCTTGGCTTTGTTTGGTGCTATCTGTCTGCTTTCCTAATTAGCCATAGTCCTGCTACCTCTCCTTACAGACATGATGCAAAATAAATGACCTAGGAATTCCCCCCAGAGCATGGCTCATTAGAGATGGACCAAACACCAGGAAACATACAAGAAGGGCTGGTCAGAGCCCGTCATGAGGTGAGCTAAATGATCTAGCAGCCCTTTTCCCTTCACAGGGTGCAGGCCTGGGATCTGGGTCACACACTGAAGGTTCCCTGGCTCACACCATACAGCCACGCAGCTCTGAGTGCGGTCGGGCTCACTCCGAGTCCACACACCCTTCCCAGTTATTCCACAATCCTCATGAACATATGGCTCTAGCAGTTGTCAAAAAAAGTTGGACAGAGGCTTTGTGGTCAGCTTGATCTGTCCCATCTGGTCATCTGATCTCTTTGTTCTCTGGACTCCCATCCCTCCACTCGCTGTGGAGATAATTTGAGTAATGCTTCCCTTGTTTTTTTCGTTTTGCTGTGTCGTTATTTTCCCTGCTAGGAAATGCAATCTTCTCCTCCTTGGCTTTGGGGATAAAAATGGTATGGCTTGACCCTAGCTGCCTGGAGAGATTTGTTTAGTCTTTCCTGTGTTGCAGAGCACAGAGTGTGTGCTGCCCAGCAAACCTGTTTAAGTTCAGCAGGACAGTTTGCACTTGGGGTGCCAGAAGAAATGAGAAATATCATGCTCTGACCTGGAGATTTTGATTTTCACCCAGGTGAGGTGTGGTGGGAGGTCTGTACCTTCATTTCTTCAGACCACTCTAAGCTGTTTCTTGGAGCTGCACTCTTCTTTCTCGATGTGTCCACGCTCTGACTGGAGAAAGGATGAGGAGTCCCTGGGGGTCATGTCCATTGCAATTCCTCTCTCCTTTTTATCAGACCTCTGTTCTTCCAGACCCAGCTTTGGCTGAACCCCAGTGAACTTCCCCTCCATCCCCGTGCTCTTCCCCCTTCCCCGCCAGCGTGTTTGCCGCCGTGAACTTCCCGTGCCCGACCCGAGGGTGTCTCCGAGAGGTGTGATCCAAGTCATGGCAGGAATGGCCGCAGCCACAGGAAGGAGATCACTGACCCACCCCTGGCTCCCTCCCAACCTTCCTAATCAGGGGAGGAATGTCTCTGGATGAGTCTGTGGCCACTTGGCTCTGCTGTGCAAGCGCTTCCTTTGCGAGCCATCTGTGCGGGTCACACCGGGCAAAGCACACCCTGTGCCCTCATGGATCAGTGTATTTTGCACCACTGGCACCAGGTGGGAGGAATGAGGCTGAGAGGAAGAGGAGAATGATACACAGACTGAGGAAGGGTGCAAGGTGGGTCAGCCACTGCTGTTCCTACCTTGCTGCATGGGAAGGGGATTCTTTTGGGAAAGGCAACTCCTGCATCCCTGCTGAGGGTGTTGTGGGGTGTCCATCATGCCAGCCAGTGCTTGTTTCTTGGTGTGGGTTTGGAAATTTGTGGTCAAATGGCAGCTGCTCTCCTCTGCTTGATGTTGCATGGTAGATTGATAAGGAGACAAGATCTGACCTTGCCAACAGGGGTGTCTCACAATGACACACAGGACAAGCAGGAATGGCTTGGTGACTGTGAGGGCAGTGAGGCCCTGGCACAGGATGCTCAGAGAAGCTGTGGCTGCCCCTGGATCCCTGGAAGTGTTCCAGTCTAGGTTGGACAGGGCTTGGAGCCACCTGGTCTAGTGGAAGGTATCCCTACCCATGACAAGAGGTGGAATGAGATGATCTTTAAAATCCCTTCCAACCCAAACCATTCTGGGGTGTTGTGATCTCCCTTCTCATTGAGATCCCCACCGTGGCTACTGTGACAGCGTGGAGAAGGCTCAGGTGGATGTGTCTGGCAGCAGAGGCTCTCCTTGATGGTTACAAGCCCCCTCTGGCTGGGTTTCATCCCCTCATTGTGGTGAGTCTTGCTGCTGTGTTTGGAGGCTCCAGCACGGTGCCCGTGGGTCACTCTGGGCTCTCTGCATCCTGCAGAACCTGGGGCAGATCCTGGTGTCAGAGCCTGCTGTCCTCCCAGTGCTGGCAGTGGAGTCAGTGGGACTCCACACTGGAATAAGGCAAACAGGATTTAACCTTTGCTACAGCATGTCCCAGCCAAGAGCTATTGTTAACAAACTTGGCCCCCATCCATTTGGCCTGGGTGGTTCGAAGAACAGAGAGTAAATAATCTGACATTCGAAAGAAGTTAATATTTACAAACTTGGGGCCTGCTCCTGCTGCCATTGTTGTTGGGGAAAAGAGTTTTGCTGTGGGCTTCACCTTTGGAGGGGCAGGGCCCTGCAACAGAAGGGATTGCAAAGTAGAGCAGCTAAAAATCCTGTAAGCAGATTTGACACCCTGCCCTGCAAATACAATGGCAGGTACTGTTAGAGCAGGGCCTGAAAAAAAGCCCCACTGCAAATATCCCCTTTACACCTCCATGCAGGTCTGTGGAATCCCATTTCTTTATTTGCTGTAGTATTTTCCCTAATAATTTAGAGCAGACACCTCTGTGATGGCATTTCTTAAATATAAAAAAAAAAAAAAAAAAAAAAAAAAATTTAAAAGTTGCTCCTGTATTTTTACTCCTCTTGAGTGGACTTTTACCCTCTGCTTATATTCCATGATCTTTCCAGTGCTTCCACTCCCACAAAGATAGAGGCACGTGCTCGCCTGAGAGTATCCAATAATCCTATTCACTCCATGAATGCTTGAATGCTTCCACTTCAATATGGATGAAGGTTTGGCAGCCCTGGAGCTGGGCTCACAATAAGGAACTTCATTGATGGATCAAGCCAGTGCCTAAGGATAACTCCGAGCTATCACGGAAGCCAGAGCTGGAAAAGACCAGTAGGTTCTTCCAGCCTGTCTCCTTGCCAGTGCAGTGCTCTTCATTATTTCTCATCAGAAAAGAGATCCAGTTCCCTGGATATTTGGTTTAGCTTGGACACATCTGCTAAGGTCTGCAGATTTCAGTCCAAAACCAAGAGTTATTTACTCAGTTACATTTTCAAGTATTTGGGGAACTTTGTGCCAGAGTGTCCTTTGTTTTTATTTCCTGTGCTTCCAAGATGTCTATTTAAGCAATTTTTGCATGCACCTGTAATGCAGAGCCCTGCATATTTATTTTAAGGAAAATGGTGAAGGGGATGAATGTCTCATTAGCACTACTTTAACAGCTTAATTTTGGAAGGCAGCTGCCAAACTCTGAGCTGGAGCATTGTGAGCAAGTTTTTCAGGGGATTTTATTTCTCCTGGAGTTTTCTTGGCAGGGACAAGTTGCAAGAATTGGTAGCTGAGCGGGTAGTGGAATTATAATCCAAAAACTGTCCATTGGAATGTCCAGGTAACCACAGGCACAGATAGCAGGGCTGTTTCCACATGCAGACACAGCAAATTTCAGCAACTCCTGCGAGGGGAGTGACCCAAGGATCTTCCAAGGATGCCACACAAAAAGCATCCCAATAATGTTTTTACACACATGAAGGGTGTTGGCTCAAGGGAAACCCAGGACAGGAGTTTGTAGCATCAGAAATGGTGCCTCTACCGAGATATGTATTATATTACACATAATATTTATTGTATTATATATAATATTATAATATATAATATAATACACAAAGTATAGTAGATAATATTAAAAAATATAACATGTAATCAGTAGTATATTATATATATAACTAAATATATATATATAACTGTATTTCTAAACATTGCTTAGACACCTTTCTACAACTTTTTAATTGAGGTTTTAGAGCAGAGTTCCAGATACCACTCAATTAATATTGCTGCTCTGCCTCTTGGGTGGTGTTAGCAGGGTAAATGGATGAACTATAACCTTTAAATTAGGTACATGTGCAAAAGCAGATTTGATAAGCACCACCCATGAGCTGGAAGGTAAAGGTGAAAAGCAAAAATAATAATGCATTGAATGCGTTGCTTTGCCTCTGTCCAAAGAAGCTGAGCAGAAGGAGCAAAGTAGGGTTTTTTAATAGCTAAAAAGTTACAGATAAAAAATGAGATTTGCTATTGATTTGATATTTGATCACTGTGAAGAATCATCTGATAGTTTGACGTTGCTAATTTTGTCTGGGTTGACACTGAGGCACTGGAAGAGGCTGCCCAGAGAAGCTGTGGATTCCCCATCCCTGGAAGTTGGATGAGCATCCTGGGAAAGTGAAACTCCCCGTGGCAGAGGAGTTGAAACAAGATGATCTTCAGGTTCACTTTCAATTCTGTGATTTTTCAAACCTCATATTTATTATGGATTAATTTCAGAGGCCGATAATTACAGCATGGGCTCGCCAGAAACCTCCTGTGTTTTTAGCAAGGAGAGCAGGAGCTGGCTCAGGGAGGGCTGAAGGAGGGAAGAGTTGATAGCACCGAGCCAGTTGTATCCAAACCTGCTCCAGCAAGATGAATCCTGAGCAAGGAATTAGCCGTTGGGGACAGCCAAGGACTGCCAGTGATTTCTGACCAGAATATGTATCCTGATTGACCAAATATTAAAGGAGCTTCTGCAGATGTTGGAATTATTATGTCTTGTTTCCAGTAACCAAGTCACTGGTTGGGTTTTGGGAGATGTAACTGGTATTTTAGGTAAGAACAAAATGAAGTGGAGGATTCCAAGGTATCTCTGGGAAAAGTAAATGCAGAGATTATTTTGTTGTACTGTAGTGTCTCATGCACTAACTATTGATTATTCTTTGAGTGAGCTGACAAATAAAATGTTATTTATGGGACATGAAATCTGTATTTATTAGCTGTTTAATCCTACCAAAAAAACACCCAAAGAAAGTAACAACAGTCTGCAAGCAACTGGCAATGGAGCTAGCACATGGAATCAGCTTTATTCTTTTATTCTTCTCTCCTTTGCTCATCCTTCCTGTTATTTCATATATCATTGGTCCATCCTGGGAGGGAGAAAGTGGAGCTGCACACACTTGACCAAAGTGAGAGATGAAACATGAGAGAAGAAACAGCCAGAAGAAATGGTGGAAAGCTCAAGCAGCCTATACTGCATCCAAGTTATGTAATGGGTGTCCCCTAAAAATTAAAATTAAAGGTAGTGGTTGACCCAAGAGCCAGGAAATGCATTTCCAAGTGGCAGCCTCTTCTGCATGTGAATGCTTTGGTGCAGCCATCTGTGGTGTTTCAGCTCCCCTGGGTGCTCTTGCACTGTCTCTTCTCTTTTGTGCTGGATTCTGAGTCAAGACACAAATCCTCCTGCCTTTGCAGAGCAGATATTCCCCAAAAATGCTGTGTGGAAGGGTGTGAGGAGTGCAGACCTTTCCCATTCTGCCCCTTTGCCAGGACCTGAAAGTGGGACCTTTCCCATTCTGCACTTTCTGTGATACTTCTGCAGGGACCTTTTGAGGGTGTCAATGTCCCTGTTGCCATGGCACTGTTCCCACAGCCAGGGAAAAACACTAATTTGTGTTTTTTCCTTCCTCAGGAGTTTGGTAGAGCTGAAAGATCGAGCTTCTCCTGTCCATAACTTCCCTGTCCACTACCAGCTTTGTCATGGATGTGGAAAGGCCATTCCAGGAAGATGGTTGAGGGGTTCATTGCAAGAAATGATACTTCCCCTTTCCAGACACCTCCTGAAAACCCCTCCAAGGTATTTTATTTTATTTTATTTTATTTTATTTTATTTTATTTTATTTTA